>OY720344.1:118595884-119160161 GCA_963082975.1 Labia minor | reverse complement strand
TTTCGTGGATTTCATAGAAAAAACGACATTTTTCATTAAGATTTTAGCGAAAATGCTACTTTTTTAAATACAAATATAAAATTTAAGAATTATATATCATTCTTATTTATTTCTTATTCTAAACACGAATAAATTCAAATTTCATCGATATCTCAATTATTTTCGTGGATTTCATAGAAAAAACGACATTTTTCATTAAGATTTTAGCGAAAATGCTACTTTTTTAAATACAAATATAAAATTTATGAATTATATATCATTCTTATTTATTTCTTATTCTAAACACGAATAAATTCAAATTTCATCGATATCTCAATTATTTTCGTGGATTTCATAGAAAAAACGACATTTTTCATTAAGATTTTAGCGAAAATGCTACTTTTTTAAATACAAATATAAAATTTATGAATTATATATCATTCTTATTTATTTCTTATTCTAAACACGAATAAATTCAAATTACATCGATATCTCAATTATTTTCGTGGATTTCATAGAAAAAACGACATTTTTCATTAAGATTTTAGCGAAAATGCTACTTTTTTAAATACAAATATAAAATTTATGAATTATTTATCATTCTTATTTATTTCTTATTCTAAACACGAATAAATTCAAATTTCATCGATATCTCAATTATTTTCGTGGATTTCATAGAAAAAACGACATTTTTCATTAAGATTTTAGCGAAAATGCTACTTTTTTAAATACAAATATAAAATTTATGAATTATATATCATTCTTATTTATTTCTTATTCTAAACACGAATAAATTCAAATTTCATCGATATCTCAATTATTTTCGTGGATTTCATAGAAAAAACGACATTTTTCATTAAGATTTTAGCGAAAATGCTACTTTTTTAAATACAAATATAAAATTTATGAATTATATATCATTCTTATTTATTTCTTATTCTAAACACGAATAAATTCAAATTTCATCGATATCTCAATTATTTTCGTGGATTTCATAGAAAAAACGACATTTTTCATTAAGATTTTAGCGAAAATGCTACTTTTTTAAATACAAATATAAAATTTATGAATTATATATCATTCTTATTTATTTCTTATTCTAAACACGAATAAATTCAAATTTCATCGATATCTCAATTATGTTCGTGGATTTCATAGAAAAAACGACATTTTTCATTAAGATTTTAGCGAAAATGCTACTTTTTTAAATACAAATATAAAATTTATGAATTATATATCATTCTTATTTATTTCTTATTCTAAACACGAATAAATTCAAATTTCATCGATATCTCAATTATGTTCGTGGATTTCATAGAAAAAAGGACATTTTTCATTAAGATTTTAGCGAAAATGCTACTTTTTTAAATACAAATTTAAAATTTATGAATTATATATCATTCTTATTTATTTCTTATTCTAAACACGAATAAATTCAAATTTCATCGATATCTCAATTATTTTCGTGGATTTCATAGAAAAAACGACATTTTTCATTAAGATTTTAGCGAAAATGCTACTTTTTTAAATACAAATATAAAATTTATGAATTATATATCATTCTTATTTGTTTCTTATTCTAAACACGAATAAATTCAAATTTCATCGATATCTCAATTATTTTCGTGGATTTCATAGAAAAAACGACATTTTTCATTAAGATTTTAGCGAAAATGCTACTTTTTTAAATACAAATATAAAATTTATGAATTATATATCATTCTTATTTGTTTCTTATTCTAAACACGAATAAATTCAAATTTCATCGATATCTCAATTATTTTCGTGGATTTCATAGAAAAAACGACATTTTTCATTAAGATTTTAGCGAAAATGCTACTTTTTTAAATACAAATATAAAATTTATGAATTATATATCATTCTTATTTATTTCTTATTTTCGCTAAAATCTTAATGAAAAATGTCGTTTTTTATTTCTTATTCTAAACACGAATAAATTCAAATTACATCGATATCTCAATTATTTTCGTGGATTTCATAGAAAAAACGACATTTTTCATTTAGATTTTAGCGAAAATGCTACTTTTTTAAATACAAATATAAAATTTATGAATTATTTATCATTCTTATTTATTTCTTATTCTAAACAAGAATAAATTCAATTATGTTCGTGGATTTCATAGAAAAAACGACATTTTTCATTAAGATTTTAGCGAAAATGCTACTTTTTTAAATACAAATATAAAATTTATGAATTATATATCATTCTTATTTATTTCTTATTCTAAACACGAATAAATTCAAATTTCATCGATATCTCAATTATGTTCGTGGATTTCATAGAAAAAACGACATTTTTCATTAAGATTTTAGCGAAAATGCTACTTTTTTAAATACAAATATAAAATTTATGAATTATATATCATTCTTATTTATTTCTTATTTTCGCTAAAATCTTAATGAAAAATGTCGTTTTTTATTGCTTATTCTAAACACGAATAAATTCAAATTACATCGATATCTCAATTATTTTCGTGGATTTCATAGAAAAAACGACATTTTTCATTTAGATTTTAGCGAAAATGCTACTTTTTTAAATACAAATATAAAATTTATGAATTATTTATCATTCTTATTTATTTCTTATTCTAAACAAGAATAAATTCAAATTTCATCGATATCTCAATTATTTTCGTGGATTTCATAGAAAAAACGACATTTTTCATTAAGATTTTAGCGAAAATGCTACTTTTTTAAATACAAATATAAAATTTATGAATTATATATCATTCTTATTTATTTCTTATTCTAAACACGAATAAATTCAAATTTCATCGATATCTCAATTATGTTCGTGGATTTCATAGAAAAAACGACATTTTTCATTAAGATTTTAGCGAAAATGCTACTTTTTTAAATACAAATATAAAATTTATGAATTATATATCATTCTTATTTATTTCTTATTCTAAACACGAATAAATTCAAATTTCATCGATATCTCAATTATGTTCGTGGATTTCATAGAAAAAAGGACATTTTTCATTAAGATTTTAGCGAAAATGCTACTTTTTTAAATACAAATTTAAAATTTATGAATTATATATCATTCTTATTTATTTCTTATTCTAAACACGAATAAATTCAAATTTCATCGATATCTCAATTATTTTCGTGGATTTCATAGAAAAAACGACATTTTTCATTAAGATTTTAGCGAAAATGCTACTTTTTTAAATACAAATATAAAATTTATGAATTATATATCATTCTTATTTGTTTCTTATTCTAAACACGAATAAATTCAAATTTCATCGATATCTCAATTATTTTCGTGGATTTCATAGAAAAAACGACATTTTTCATTAAGATTTTAGCGAAAATGCTACTTTTTTAAATACAAATATAAAATTTATCAATTATATATCATTCTTATTTATTTCTTATTCTAAACACGAATAAATTCAAATTTCATCGATATCTCAATTATTTTCGTGGATTTCATAGAAAAAACGACATTTTTCATTAAGATTTTAGCGAAAATGCTACTTTTTTAAATACAAATATAAAATTTATGAATTATATATCATTCTTATTTATTTCTTATTTTCGCTAAAATCTTAATGAAAAATGTCGTTTTTTATTTCTTATTCTAAACACGAATAAATTCAAATTACATCGATATCTCAATTATTTTCGTGGATTTCATAGAAAAAACGACATTTTTCATTTAGATTTTAGCGAAAATGCTACTTTTTTAAATACAAATATAAAATTTATGAATTATTTATCATTCTTATTTATTTCTTATTCTAAACAAGAATAAATTCAAATTTCATCGATATCTCAATTATTTTCGTGGATTTCATAGAAAAAACGACATTTTTCATTAAGATTTTAGCGAAAATGCTACTTTTTTAAATACAAATATAAAATTTATGAATTATATATCATTCTTATTTATTTCTTATTCTAAACACGAATAAATTCAAATTTCATCGATATCTCAATTATGTTCGTGGATTTCATAGAAAAAACGACATTTTTCATTAAGATTTTAGCGAAAATGCTACTTTTTTAAATACAAATATAAAATTTATGAATTATATATCATTCTTATTTATTTCTTATTCTAAACACGAATAAATTCAAATTTCATCGATATCTCAATTATGTTCGTGGATTTCATAGAAAAAACGACATTTTTCATTAAGATTTTAGCGAAAATGCTACTTTTTTAAATACAAATATAAAATTTATGAATTATATATCATTCTTATTTATTTCTTATTTTCGCTAAAATCTTAATGAAAAATGTCGTTTTTTATTGCTTATTCTAAACACGAATAAATTCAAATTACACCGATATCTCAATTATTTTCGTGGATTTCATAGAAAAAACGACATTTTTCATTTAGATTTTAGCGAAAATGCTACTTTTTTAAATACAAATATAAAATTTATGAATTATTTATCATTCTTATTTATTTCTTATTCTAAACACGAATAAATTCAAATTTCATCGATATCTCAATTATGTTCGTGGATTTCATAGAAAAAACGACATTTTTCATTAAGATTTTAGCGAAAATGCTACTTTTTAAAAACAAATATAAAATTTATGAATTATATATCATTCTTATTTATTTCTTATTCTAAACACGAATAAATTCAAATTTCATCGATATCTCAATTATGTTCGTGGATTTCATAGAAAAAACGACATTTTTCATTAAGATTTTAGCGAAAATGCTACTTTTTTAAATACAAATATAAAATTTATGAATTATATATCATTCTTATTTATTTCTTATTTTCGCTAAAATCTTAATGAAAAATGTCGTTTTTTATTGCTTATTCTAAACACGAATAAATTCAAATTACACCGATATCTCAATTATTTTCGTGGATTTCATAGAAAAAACGACATTTTTCATTAAGATTTTAGCGAAAATGCTACTTTTTTAAATACAAATATAAAATTTATGAATTATATATCATTCTTATTTATTTCTTATTCTAAACACGAATAAATTCAAATTTCATCGATATCTCAATTATGTTCGTGGATTTCATAGAAAAAACGACATTTTTCATTAAGATTTTAGCGAAAATGCTACTTTTTTAAATACAAATATAAAATTTATGAATTATATATCATTCTTATTTATTTCTTATTCTAAACACGAATAAATTCAAATTTCATCGATATCTCAATTATGTTCGTGGATTTCATAGAAAAAAGGACATTTTTCATTAAGATTTTAGCGAAAATGCTACTTTTTTAAATACAAATATAAAATTTATGAATTATATATCATTCTTATTTATTTCTTATTCTAAACACGAATAAATTCAAATTTCATCGATATCTCAATTATTTTCGTGGATTTCATAGAAAAAACGACATTTTTCATTAAGATTTTAGCGAAAATGCTACTTTTTTAAATACAAATATAAAATTTATGAATTATATATCATTCTTATTTGTTTCTTATTCTAAACACGAATAAATTCAAATTTCATCGATATCTCAATTATTTTCGTGGATTTCATAGAAAAAACGACATTTTTCATTAAGATTTTAGCGAAAATGCTACTTTTTTAAATACAAATATAAAATTTATCAATTATATATCATTCTTATTTATTTCTTATTCTAAACACGAATAAATTCAAATTTCATCGATATCTCAATTATTTTCGTGGATTTCATAGAAAAAACGACATTTTTCATTAAGATTTTAGCGATAATGCTACTTTTTTAAATACAAATATAAAATTTATGAATTATATATCATTCTTATTTATTTCTTATTTTCGCTAAAATCTTAATTAAAAATGTCGTTTTTTATTTCTTATTCTAAACACGAATAAATTCAAATTACATCGATATCTCAATTATTTTCGTGGATTTCATAGAAAAAACGACATTTTTCATTAAGATTTTCGCGAAAATGCTACTTTTTTAAATACAAATATAAAATTTATGAATTATATATCATTCTTATTTATTTCTTATTCTAAACACGAATAAATTCAAATTTCATCGATATCTCAATTATGTTCGTGGATTTCATAGAAAAAACGACATTTTTCATTAAGATTTTAGCGAAAATGCTACTTTTTTAAATACAAATATAAAATTTATGAATTATATATCATTCTTATTTATTTCTTATTCTAAACACGAATAAATTCAAATTTCATCGATATCTCAATTATTTTCGTGGATTTCATAGAAAAAACGACATTTTTCATTAAGATTTTAGCGAAAATGCTACTTTTTTAAATACAAATATAAAATTTATCAATTATATATCATTCTTATTTATTTCTTATTCTAAACACGAATAAATTCAAATTTCATCGATATCTCAATTATTTTCGTGGATTTCATAGAAAAAACGACATTTTTCATTAAGATTTTAGCGAAAATGCTACTTTTTTAAATACAAATATAAAATTTATGAATTATATATCATTCTTATTTATTTCTTATTTTCGCTAAAATCTTAATGAAAAATGTCGTTTTTTATTTCTTATTCTAAACACGAATAAATTCAAATTACATCGATATCTCAATTATTTTCGTGGATTTCATAGAAAAAACGACATTTTTCATTTAGATTTTAGCGAAAATGCTACTTTTTTAAATACAAATATAAAATTTATGAATTATTTATCATTCTTATTTATTTCTTATTCTAAACAAGAATAAATTCAAATTTCATCGATATCTCAATTATTTTCGTGGATTTCATAGAAAAAACGACATTTTTCATTAAGATTTTAGCGAAAATGCTACTTTTTTAAATACAAATATAAAATTTATGAATTATATATCATTCTTATTTATTTCTTATTCTAAACACGAATAAATTCAAATTTCATCGATATCTCAATTATGTTCGTGGATTTCATAGAAAAAACGACATTTTTCATTAAGATTTTAGCGAAAATGCTACTTTTTTAAATACAAATATAAAATTTATGAATTATATATCATTCTTATTTATTTCTTATTCTAAACACGAATAAATTCAAATTTCATCGATATCTCAATTATGTTCGTGGATTTCATAGAAAAAACGACATTTTTCATTAAGATTTTAGCGAAAATGCTACTTTTTTAAATACAAATATAAAATTTATGAATTATATATCATTCTTATTTATTTCTTATTTTCGCTAAAATCTTAATTAAAAATGTCGTTTTTTATTTCTTATTCTAAACACGAATAAATTCAAATTTCATCGATATCTCAATTATTTTCGTGGATTTCATAGAAAAAACGACATTTTTCATTAAGATTTTAGCGAAAATGCTACTTTTTTAAATACAAATATAAAATTTATGAATTATTTATCATTCTTATTTATTTCTTATTCTAAACACGAATAAATTCAAATTTCATCGATATCTCAATTATTTTCGTGGATTTCATAGAAAAAACGACATTTTTCATTAAGATTTTAGCGAAAATGCTACTTTTTTAAATACAAATATAAAATTTATGAATTATATATCATTCTTATTTATTTCTTATTCTAAACACGAATAAATTCAAATTTCATCGATATCTCAATTATGTTCGTGGATTTCATAGAAAAAACGACATTTTTCATTAAGATTTTAGCGAAAATGCTACTTTTTTAAATACAAATATAAAATTTATGAATTATATATCATTCTTATTTATTTCTTATTCTAAACACGAATAAATTCAAATTTCATCGATATCTCAATTATGTTCGTGGATTTCATAGAAAAAACGACATTTTTCATTAAGATTTTAGCGAAAATGCTACTTTTTTAAATACAAATATAAAATTTATGAATTATATATCATTCTTATTTATTTCTTATTCTAAACACGAATAAATTCAAATTTCATCGATATCTCAATTATGTTCGTGGATTTCATAGAAAAAACGACATTTTTCATTAAGATTTTAGCGAAAATGCTACTTTTTTAAATACAAATATAAAATTTATGAATTATATATCATTCTTATTTATTTCTTATTTTCGCTAAAATCTTAATTAAAAATGTCGTTTTTTATTTCTTATTCTAAACACGAATAAATTCAAATTTCATCGATATCTCAATTATTTTCGTGGATTTCATAGAAAAAACGACATTTTTCATTAAGATTTTAGCGAAAATGCTACTTTTTTAAATACAAATATAAAATTTATGAATTATTTATCATTCTTATTTATTTCTTATTCTAAACACGAATAAATTCAAATTTCATCGATATCTCAATTATTTTCGTGGATTTCATAGAAAAAACGACATTTTTCATTAAGATTTTAGCGAAAATGCTACTTTTTTAAATACAAATATAAAATTTATGAATTATATATCATTCTTATTTATTTCTTATTCTAAACACGAATAAATTCAAATTTCATCGATATCTCAATTATGTTCGTGGATTTCATAGAAAAAACGACATTTTTCATTAAGATTTTAGCGAAAATGCTACTTTTTTAAATACAAATATAAAATTTATGAATTATATATCATTCTTATTTATTTCTTATTCTAAACACGAATAAATTCAAATTTCATCGATATCTCAATTATGTTCGTGGATTTCATAGAAAAAACGACATTTTTCATTAAGATTTTAGCGAAAATGCTACTTTTTTAAATACAAATATAAAATTTATGAATTATATATCATTCTTATTTATTTCTTATTTTCGCTAAAATCTTAATTAAAAATGTCGTTTTTTATTTCTTATTCTAAACACGAATAAATTCAAATTTCATCGATATCTCAATTATTTTCGTGGATTTCATAGAAAAAACGACATTTTTCATTAAGATTTTAGCGAAAATGCTACTTTTTTAAATACAAATATAAAATTTATGAATTATATATCATTCTTATTTATTTCTTATTCTAAACACGAATAAATTCAAATTTCATCGATATCTCAATTATTTTCGTGGATTTCATAGAAAAAACGACATTTTTCATTAAGATTTTAGCGAAAATGCTACTTTTTTAAATACAAATATAAAATTTATCAATTATATATCATTCTTATTTATTTCTTATTCTAAACACGAATAAATTCAAATTTCATCGATATCTCAATTATTTTCGTGGATTTCATAGAAAAAACGACATTTTTCATTAAGATTTTAGCGAAAATGCTACTTTTTTAAATACAAATATAAAATTTATGAATTATATATCATTCTTATTTATTTCTTATTTTCGCTAAAATCTTAATGAAAAATGTCGTTTTTTATTTCTTATTCTAAACACGAATAAATTCAAATTACATCGATATCTCAATTATTTTCGTGGATTTCATAGAAAAAACGACATTTTTCATTTAGATTTTAGCGAAAATGCTACTTTTTTAAATACAAATATAAAATTTATGAATTATTTATCATTCTTATTTATTTCTTATTCTAAACAAGAATAAATTCAAATTTCATCGATATCTCAATTATTTTCGTGGATTTCATAGAAAAAACGACATTTTTCATTAAGATTTTAGCGAAAATGCTACTTTTTTAAATACAAATATAAAATTTATGAATTATATATCATTCTTATTTATTTCTTATTCTAAACACGAATAAATTCAAATTTCATCGATATCTCAATTATGTTCGTGGATTTCATAGAAAAAACGACATTTTTCATTAAGATTTTAGCGAAAATGCTACTTTTTTAAATACAAATATAAAATTTATCAATTATATATCATTCTTATTTATTTCTTATTCTAAACACGAATAAATTCAAATTTCATCGATATCTCAATTATTTTCGTGGATTTCATAGAAAAAACGACATTTTTCATTAAGATTTTAGCGAAAATGCTACTTTTTTAAATACAAATATAAAATTTATGAATTATATATCATTCTTATTTATTTCTTATTCTAAACACGAATAAATTCAAATTTCATCGATATCTCAATTATTTTCGTGGATTTCATAGAAAAAACGACATTTTTTATTAAGATTTTAGCGAAAATGCTACTTTTTTAAATACAAATATAAAATTTATGAATTATATATCATTCTTATTTATTTCTTATTCTAAACACGAATAAATTCAAATTACATCAATATCTCAATTATTTTCGTGGATTTCATAGAAAAAACGACATTTTTCATTAAGATTTTAGCGAAAATGCTACTTTTTTAAATACAAATATAAAATTTATGAATTATATATCATTCTTATTTATTTCTTATTCTAAACACGAATAAATTCAAATTTCATCGATATCTCAATTATTTTCGTGGATTTCATAGAAAAAACGACATTTTTCATTAAGATTTTAGCGAAAATGCTACTTTTTTAAATACAAATATAAAATTTATGAATTATATATCATTCTTATTTATTTCTTATTCTAAACACGAATAAATTCAAATTTCATCGATATCTCAATTATTTTCGTGGATTTTTCATTAAGATTTTAGCGAAAATGCTACTTTTTTAAATACAAATATAAAATTTATCAATTATATATCATTCTTATTTATTTCTTATTCTAAACACGAATAAATTCAAATTTCATCGATATCTCAATTATTTTCGTGGATTTCATAGAAAAAACGAGATTTTTCATTAAGATTTTAGCGAAAATGCTACTTTTTTAAATACAAATATAAAATTTATGAATTATATATCATTCTTATTTATTTCTTATTCTAAACACGAATAAATTCAAATTTCATCGATATCTCAATTATTTTCGTGGATTTCATAGAAAAAACGAGATTTTTCATTAAGATTTTAGCGAAAATGCTACTTTTTTAAATACAAATATAAAATTTATCAATTATATATCATTCTTATTTATTTCTTATTCTAAACACGAATAAATTCAAATTTCATCGATATCTCAATTATTTTCGTGGATTTCATAGAAAAAACGACATTTTTCATTAAGATTTTAGCGAAAATGCTACTTTTTTAAATACAAATATAAAATTTATTAATTATATATCATTCTTATTTATTTCTTATTCTAAACACGAATAAATTCAAATTTCATCGATATCTCAATTATTTTCGTGGATTTCATAGAAAAAACGAGATTTTTCATTAAGATTTTAGCGAAAATGCTACTTTTTTAAATACAAATATAAAATTTATCAATTATATATCATTCTTATTTATTTCTTATTCTAAACACGAATAAATTCAAATTTCATCGATATCTCAAT
Source organism: Labia minor (assembly GCA_963082975.1). Taxonomy (NCBI): domain Eukaryota; kingdom Metazoa; phylum Arthropoda; class Insecta; order Dermaptera; family Spongiphoridae; genus Labia; species Labia minor. The sequence goes on along the minus strand of OY720344.1, from coordinate 119,148,998 downwards.
TATTTTCGTGGATTTCATAGAAAAAACGAGATTTTTCATTAAGATTTTAGCGAAAATGCTACTTTTTTAAATACAAATATAAAATTTATGAATTATATATCATTCTTATTTATTTCTTATTCTAAACACGAATAAATTCAAATTTCATCGATATCTCAATTATGTTCGTGGATTTCATAAAAAAAACGACATTTTTCATTAAGATTTTAGCGAAAATGCTACTTTTTTAAATACAAATATAAAATTTATGAATTATATATCATTCTTATTTATTTCTTATTCTAAACACGAATAAATTCAAATTTCATCGATATCTCAATTATTTTCGTGGATTTCATAGAAAAAACGACATTTTTCATTAAGATTTTAGCGAAAATGCTACTTTTTTAAATACAAATATAAAATTTATCAATTATATATCATTCTTATTTATTTCTTATTCTAAACACGAATAAATTCAAATTTCATCGATATCTCAATTATTTTCGTGGATTTTTTTTTTCCCAAAAAATCACGAACTAGCAATCAATCTGGTGCATTATCGGGGTGTAGAATCTTTGATTTGATTTTTCCGATCGTTTGAGCCGTATTGCTTCACGCATACGTTGCCTAACTTCCTTGTAATATTCCTTATTTTTTTTTTTGTAAGTAGAAGAAGGAAGAACACACAAACCGTGACTAACTTTTTCTGTTGTCAAAAACAAACTACTAATCCACAATGGCTCATAGTGTCAACTTATGAGAAGCATATGTGTACCAACATAACTATAAAAAAATTTCGATTATCGAATGTACACAGCCCGAGCAAATTCAGAATTCACCTTTTCTTTTGAACACACCTTGTATATTGACTATTACACTCTTTCTCTCTCTCTCTCTCTCTCTGTCTCCCTTTCTCTCATTTTTTATTCTGATATATCTAAATTAACGATTTTGTTTATAAGTATAATTACTATCAAAAACAATTATATATTATATTTATTTCTAAATAATTCTACCCATGTAAAATTCCAATTTCAAATCTTTAAAAGAAAATGTTAATGTGTAAAAATTTTTCTTTCTTTATAATAATTTGAATAAAATAAAAATATAATTATAAATAGATTGACCAAACGTCCCGTTTTTCCGGGATTGTCCAGTTTTTAGTTACTCTGTCTCGGCGTCCCGAAAAATGTCTTCGGTACAGCCTATTGTCCCGTTTTTTAAATATTTAGGACATTTCGTACTTTTTTCAAAATTTTTTTCTAAAAAGAAAATAAGAAAAAAAAAGAAAAATGCTTTCTGGACTAAGCTCTTAAACATTTGGTTCTAAAAAAAAAATAAAAGTTAAAACTTTTTCTATGCTCTTAAACATTTCCGACTTTTTTTTCCAAAAAATATAAACCGTTTGTCCCGGTTTGGTGTTTTCGTAATAGGGTCACCCTAATTATAAATAATAAAAAAAAGTAAATCTGTGATTCATGAATATCCTGATGTGATAGAAAAGTACTTAAAAAAAAAAAAAATTAAGGAAATTATCTTGTTCAATCGAAATTCTCTCTCTACAATGTATTTTGTAGAACAAAACGAAATATAACAGTTTACTTTATTGAGTTAAACAAATTAAATAAATATTATAAAATGCATATTTAATTTCTTTTTTCAATTTATACATTTTCAAATGTTATATACATATTTTCAAATGGTTGGTTGATTTATTTTTAATATTTTGTTGTGAAAATGAGAAATAATTAGATCAAATAGCTCTTTTTAATAGGGGATATCATTTAATGATTTGTAAAATAATATCAACCAAATGATTTATATTTAAAAAAAAAAAAAAAAACGAAAGAGTTGTCTATAAATATCCACTTAAAAATTAAATATTTCATTTATCATAATTTCAAATAATGATAAATGATTATGTTAACTGATGTTACGATAAAAAGAGAATCCATTTATTTTTCAACAAATTGATTTGTTGAATTTTAATTTTTATTTTTTATTTTTTTTTTTGTTTGTTATCAGTAAAATTTAATCATATAATGATGTAAAGTCATTATTACTTTTTGACATGAGGAACAAAAATGAGCAATGACGTGCAAATCTAATTTATTTATTTGTTCAAATTGTTTTATGTATCAATAATTATCTTCAACATTGTATTATTATTTTGTATATGTATATATATAAAACCAATACAATTATTTTTATCCATTTGAATATATATTTAGGAATTATAAATAAGTATCAAATATTGGATTTCCTCCTCCCACCTCCCCACACCATTTCATTTAAAAATTTTAAAAATACATTAAAAAACACATACATACTCTAATAAATTAAAATTATTTTTAATAAAACTTTTTTTGTTTTTTTTAATTTCTATCAACCAATTCTTATTTGCGAAAATATGTATATGAATATTATGTTAAATAAATTAATATTTTTGATTAGTTTTTTTTTTAAACAATTTAAAAATAAAAATACGTATATGTCGTAAGCAAATAGAAATTTCAGGAAAATTGCCCTTTGCCTGGCCAAATAGCTTCAACTATTATTTCATTTCAATTTGATTAGGAATATAGCAATTTCCTAGACAAAAAACATTTGGCTAAATCTTTGTTGGGCAAATTTTTTTAGCCTACGGTTTACTATGAATGAACAAGGATGCATTTTATTTTCATTTAAATGAAAAGTATAAATCTACAACTGTAAAAAAAAACATGAAATTCTGACAAAATAGAAGAAATTATTACGCTTTTAAAACAGTGAAAAACAAAAATGATACAAGAGATGTCTTCAGTAGTTACGAATACTATTCATCAAAATATGGTCTTCTAGAAATTGAGGGCAAAACAGAAATTATGATTGATATTTCTTTTGGGGGGAATGATTTATAATTGTAAATTTTAAATTATAAATATTGATAGTCAGAAATATTTACTCAATTTAAATTTAATATTTTTAATATTTATCCAATCCTTTGATATATATCTTATATATAAAATTCTCGTGTCACAAAACTTTGAAATCATACTCCTCCGAAACGGCTTGACCGATTCTTATGAAATTTTTTATGTATATTCAGTAGGTCTCAGGGCATGTCAGACTTCCTTTAGAAAACCGCTAATTGGTAAGGTGTGTCCAGGAAATGCTAATTAATTAAAAATAGTTTAGTTACCATACTAGCTCATAGAGGCGCTGGTGGCAAAAATTTGAAATCTTATATATACCCTTATAAGAAGCTTCCAAACAAAAGCGGTTGCTGGCCGAGCGAGCTAGCGCGTCTTCTTATGACTCAGGGTGCAGGGTGCAACCCTGAGTTCGAAACTTGCAAAGGCACATTTTTTTCTTTAAGTATTATATATTTTTTTTTTAAATTTATTAATTTTTATTATTTTAATATTTTATTAAATTAAATTTTATTATTAAATTTTATTTTATTAAATTAATAATTATGTCAATTAATTTTTTCTGCATAAATAAACATATATAAAAAACTATATAAAATTTGAATTTTCATTCATTCATTTAAAATGATATTAAAATATTCCTTTGAAATATAATAAATAATTAAATTAATCCCTACTAGGGCCTCGGGGGGGGGGGGGGAGGTAACTTTCTCTTTTTGGAAAAACCCATATTGCCATCCCCAGCTCGACTATCTATATATAAAAAAAAGGTTTTTGTCTGCATATTGCTTAGAATTTAAAAATTATTATAATATTTCACTTTTTATTTTAAATTCTAATATTTAAATATCAATTAAATTAAATAATTTATTATTAAAGTTCTCATTTAAATTTATTTAATAAAATATTTAGATCATATTTAACTTAATTTTTATTTATTCTTTCTATATAATTGAATATTTCTTCTTTTCTATTTGAAAGTGAAAGCTTAAAAAAACTGAATATATTATTTTTAAACTTTTATCAATACAAAAATATTTTCAAAACTTCAATTAAAATGACAAAATTTTATTATTTTTGTTTTTGTTTCAATTATTAATTACAAATATATTTTAAGTGCAAAAATGATTTCTTGGTTAATTAAAATATGTTTTTTAGACAAATGATATTACGAGATGTTTTAAATTTATGTCTTTTTTATATTGAGTATTTTTTTTTTAAAATTAAAATTTGTTTTAAATCAAAATTATTGTATTCTATTATATTTTTTTATTAATAGGCTTCTTTTTTTATTTTTAATTTTTAATAAATTCTCTTTTTTGATATGATATTAATAAAAAATAATATTCAATTGTATTTAAATTTAAAAATTAGAATATTTGAATTTTTTTAAATTTTAACACATGTAATCAATCATATGGATAACGAATGGAACATTTTGAAAATCAAGTTGGTATTAAATTCAGAAAAAAATACTGATATATAGAATATAATAGACCATTCGAATATAATTTAAAACTATTTATCTCCTTTTATTTTAAATTTAAAAAAACGGAGTGTTAAGAAATTAAGATGCCTGGATAGGTAAATGGGCTGGAAGAGGAGGTAATTTATAATTTTCTTCTAATTCAGATTGAAATTAATGGTGATAAGAAAAAATATTTAGTAACAAAATCTATATACAAAATGTAGAATTTGAATATGTAGAAAAATTGAATGTAATCACGAAGGATAATAATATTTGAGAAGAATATATATATTTAAATCGAAGTTGTAATCGGGAAACGCCTGTTATCATGCAGTAAAGAGGCTTATCTCATCAAAATTATTATCAAAAGGAATCAAAATTAAAATATATAAACCAATTATTTTGCCTGTTGTATTATATGGGTGGGACGCAAGGTCTATGACCCTGGGAGATGAGAGTAGATCCAGAGTATTCTTTCCAGCATTTATTGGCCAAAGAAAGATGAGGTCACCGGGGAATGGCGGAGACTGCACATCGAGGAATTGCATGACCTCTATGCATCTTCAGAAATAGTTAGGGTTATAAAAGCGAAAAAGCTGCGATAGGCAGGGGACGCGGCTAGAATGGGAGAGGAAAAAGATTTTGAATTGGAAAACGTCCGCTTGGAAGACCAAGGACGTGTAGGAAGGGACGTAAGAGAGATGGGACAAGGGCTCAGGATAGGGACACTTGGAGAAATGTGGTTGCTGCGGCCTAGAACTTTCGAGTTCCTTAGAGTCACATAGATAGATAGATATAACATATACAATAATAATATATATAATTAATTTAGTGATTAAATTAAAATGTATTTTAAATAAAAGAACACAAAAAGAAATGAATGTTTTATGTAATATACTGATTGAAACAAAATGGATGAAAACCTTTTACTCGGGGGGGGTACAGGGGGCGGAGCCCCCGTCTAGGTGCGGAGAGCGCCGAAGGCGCTCGGGCAGCTAGTATATTTATATTAATTTGTGATCTCTTAAAACATTTTTTTGTTGAAATAAGTTATTTTTTTAATTTTGAAAACAATATTCACAGACATAATTAATAATTAATTGAAATAATTAAAAAATTTCATTAATCTATTATCTATTCTTACATGGTAAAGAAAAAACAAAGAAAATTATCTGTTGTTGTTGTCTTTTTGACTATCTCGCCAGAGATAGTATTGCGATCACGAAAATTTTCGATGTTGTGATTTTGATGTTTTTATGCGTTTTGAAGGTTCCTGAATCATTTTCACTAAGGTTGAGAAAAAAGTCTCTGTGTGTGTGTGTATGTATGTAACCAAGATTACGCAAAAACGGTTTGAGCTAGAATGATGAAATTCGGTACATGGGCATTATTCAAAATTCATAATTTTCTATCAACTTTTGATAAATGTAGCTCAAATGGAAGAGAGTCATTACCTAAAACGTTTTAATTTTTTTTCTTCTAAAGTGATCGTAAAAATAAAGATATATGTTTGATGATTTTTCACTTGATTAATAATTGTATAAAACTGCTATATATAGAATTTCAACTTGATTGAATCACTGAAAGTACCAGAATTAATTTTTTAACACTGCAAATCTCACGCGCCAACACGTGACGTGATGCCATCAACAAAGAGCCAAACATGCGCTGGTTTAATAAATATTATTTATTAATTTTAATTTATAATTTAATTAATTTAAATTAATTTAAATTAATATATGTTATTTAATCCAATTCAAATTTGCGAGATAGTCGAGTGGAGACACTCCAGATTTTTTGTTTTTGTTTTTATATTCTATATCTACTTATTATATATTAAGAGTATAATTTAATTAATTGTCATCTTTTTCGTCATTCTTACTCACTCGATTATATTATAACTTTTATGATATCAATATTCCAAAAAGTAATCTATAGATGTAGAAATTGTTTCCTATTATAAAGTTAATTTTAGTTAAGTTTCAAATATACTTAAATAATGCGATAGTTAAAATGAAAGTGTATATGAGGGGTGGATAATTAAATATGGGAGGAGTTTAAAAAAGAAAAATTATCGTGTGTTGAGAAAAAACACACGCAAAAAAGAAATTAGCTTCATTTTCGCTTCTGACTCGGAGAAAAAAAACCCATACAGGCACACCCAAATAGAAAAGAAAAGAACGATTCTTGAAAGGGAATGGAGAATGAATCAGTCAATCATCAGGGAGTTGGAAGGAAAAGAGAGAGAGAGAGAGAAATAAATTCAATAATACTATTATATGTAAATATATGTGACGAGTAAGTGAGAGCCACTTCTCTCCCTCAGGACTCTTTAAAACAATTCACATCGTGTTTAAATGTTTCTATTTAACGAGAACTATAAAGATGATCAATGATCAATACATGTTTGAAATCCCATATAAATTTAAAGGATGAAAATCCAACAGAAAATTACCAGATTATTAGAATATCATCAATTAATGAATCTATTTTAAAAATGATTACACAAAATTATTGTATAGTAAAGATATTCAATAAAGTAGAAAAAAAAAATACAATTTATTAATATGATTTCATTAATTTTAATTTATCAAAAACTCAAAATTAACTTATAAATAATACTCTGCTCAATATATATATACATCCCTTATCAAAAATATATATATTAGAAAATGGCCTTGGACTATTGTACGAGCCAGACGTATTCTTGTGATAGTGCTAGTGGCGAGGATTCTTCACAGCTTCAGAACTCTGCATATCAAAGATTACCCACCAGTTGAACTCAAAATCCAATAAATGACAAAAATTATCTTTAAAATGAGTGCCGGAAATCCATAACTCACACAATACATAAAACTTAAAAAATAAACCTCGGAAATAAGTTCTCATAAAAAAAACTTTAATGGAAACCCAAATGAATAATTATATATATATACATATATATGACTTTAAAATTACAAATTAAAACTTTTTAAAATCATAAGTATATGCACATATTCACTGGAATTCATAAATGATCAATAAAATTTATTTTATTATAATTTTTAATAGAATTTTAATTACAAAGCGATAAAGTAGAAAGATAAAAAGAATCTAATGATTCATCGAAAGATTTGTATTATTATTATTATTATTTTTTAAGACTTCATTTTTAATGGACTTATTAAAAACCTATTAGGACAAGTTTATGAGAGTCTAATGTATCTTGATATTTTCAGAATGTGAAAGGGGGAGTACTGTGAGTGTGGGAGTTCAGAGTCAACTGATTTTTGATAACCAACTAGGGAAGCATTTTTCTAATTTATAATGATTAACATATAATAAACGTCACGTGTTGTTGTTGTTGTTATCCCCTCATCCTTCGTGTCTGTCTCCCTTTTATCATTTCATTTAATGTAATTATTAAAAAATATTTTAACGAGGGGAGAATAAAATACAACTGTAGAAAAATTAAAAAGAGATTGTATTCTTTTCAATGTATAGTATTAAATGAAGTCTAATCATCTTTGTGGTACATGTAAGTTTTATTAAAAAATATAATAGCCACAATTTCTATAGATATATAATATAAATATTTTTATACTACATGATTTTATGTATATCAATAATAATAATAATAATAATAATATTAATAATAATATAATATATGTATTTAAATGTTACCAGTTGAAATTTAGAAGCGAGTATTGTTGGTTGTCTAAATTCAGGGGCACCTATCTAATCAAAACAGACATGGTGTAGTGTAATACATCAATCTTGAAGAAATATTTCATTAATATAATTTAATATTACTTGATAACAGTAATTTAATTAATAAATAATAATTAAGATTAACTAACTATTAAGATTATTAACTATTAATAATGTAAATTTCTTATTATCACAACTTGAACTACGATAAAAAACAAAACAAAAACAAAGTTCAAAAATTGAAAAAATCTATGTATTATTTTATAAATTGTAATTTATTTGATGACTTCAACTTTTTTTTTTTTTTAATAATAATTATTTATTTCCTTTTGAGTATATTAATCAATTAATCCAGGATTCTTATGATGGTTATGGTAATGGATTTCAAACAAAAATTTCAATACACGTAAATAGAAGGATTTGAAATGGGATGGGTTACCTCTTTGAAGGACAATTTTCAGTGATAGAGGTTACATTCGAGGGTGGTTTACTTCACAAGATGATTTCTGACGACACGTGAACGCACTTTGCATGGATGGCAACGGCTGCCGGAAGGAGGACGTCGCTCTCCAAAATCAATGCCTGGCAAAATCCGTAAATCCTTTAGCTTAAGAACATCATTATAGCCCTGGGAACACGAATTCCATTTTATATACACACCCTTAGTGTCAGGTTGAGCGACGTCCATCCAATCACGTGCAATGAGTTCATTCTAGCTGAAGAAATAGAAAAAAAACCCTGGCAAACAAAAATAAAACAACAAAATATTTTTTCTTTAATATTAAAGAATATGGGAATATGTTTTTAATTTAAAAAAAAAAAAATTTAAATTTCTACATATATAATATTAGAGATATTGAATTAAATTTATAATTATAATATATTATATAATATAGATATGTAGTACGATTTATTATATAAAATCATTTTACAAAGTTTGTCTCAGATGATTGCTTGGTGTTTAACCGAATACAATGTAAAAGAAATTAAAAGATAATTATAATATATATTTAAAATTTTATCACAAATACAAAATTATATGTAAAAATGCATAAGTATATGTAGATACTACTTAATTTATATGTTATAATAAAATATAATAAAGATGATATCGTATATTTGCTTCTCTATAATATTCTGAAAGTTATCTTTTTTTATAATAATATAAGATGTTTTAGACAAAATTCAATCAGAATTGAGTATAAAGTGATAAAATAAAATAAGCTGGAGTGTCTCCACTCGACTATCTCGCAATTTGAATTGGATTAAATAACATAATAGATTATATTTAAATTAAATTTAATTAATTATAAATTATAAATTAAAATTAATAAATAATATTTATTAAACCAGCGAGTGTTTGGCTCTTGTTGATGGCACCACGTCACGTGTTGGCGCGTGAATTGCAGTGTTAAAAAAATTAATTCCGGTACTTTCAATCAAGAAGAAATTCTATATATAGCACTTTTATACAATTTTTATTCATGTGAAAATCTATCAAACCTATATCTTTATTTTTACGGTCACTTTAGAGGAAAAAAATTCAAAACGTGGTAGGTAATGACCCTCTTCCGGTTGAGCTACATTTCTCAAAAGTTGAACTACGAATTTTGAATAATGCCCGTATACCAAATTTCATGATTCTAGCTCAAACCGTTTTCGCTTAATCTTGTCTACATACACACCCACACACACACACATACACAGACATTTTTCTCAACCTGAGTGAAAATGATTCAGGAACCTTCAAAACGTATAAAAACATCAAAATTTCAACATCGAAAATTTGCGTAATAATATAAAAATAGAACTGTTCTATTCTATTTTGTTATTTCAAATAGTACTTTGAGTTATTTCAATTTATTAGTTCATTTTCAGTTAATTTAGAGTATCATGTTACTTCATATTCCATATATTAGTTTTTTATTTTATTTTAGTTGCTTGTATGCTGTCCATTGTCTGATATGTGGATGAAACATTTGTTAACTGGCCATACGGTAGAGATTAACTACTTTCCTTTCTTAATCATCAACCAACATAGATTCAATTCACTAGTGAAATAGAAATAAACAACTGCCTGCCGTTCCTAAATGTGCTTATAAACAAAAATCTCACTCAAGGCTTTTCCCATTCCGTGTTCAGAAAACCCACCCACACACACAGCAACCGCTTCCTCGACGCACAATCACACCATCACCACCCCAGTCCAGCTGAACTCGATTGTACAAATATTAATGACCAGATCTCTTCATCTTACAAATGAAAATCACAAAGAATATCACAAGTAGGTCGTGTCAAAACGACTATAACAAAAATCATATCCAATAAGTTGGCCTGTGGCCATGCATAGAACCGACCGACGGTTTGAAATAAATTAATTTCCAGCTACTTTTCGCTTTAGTGTGAAAATAACCGTTCCCTTCCTATTGTCGATCGGTAATACTACCACTTCTGGTTTCCGGATATACACCAAAAGTTGATCCATTCATCATACTGTGATGCATTAATTAAATATACCAAATTTTATCAAAATCCGTTGAGCCGTTCAAGCTGTACACATCTATATGGACGGACAGAAGAACAAATGGACAGACGGACAGACGGAGAGACATCATGTAAAATAATACTTTTTTTCTGTTAAGAAAATGCATGATTCGTGGAGATATGTAAAAATCTCCACATGTGAAATTTGGTGTGACACGGTAAAAACAGATATTCTCAATTTTCTCTTGGAAACCATCATCATTAGATCTCTTGACAGAAAGAAAAGAGTCTCTCGGTCAACACAGAGTAATTAGCCAATATCTATAAGAAAATACAGACAAAATAGGTCATATCCTATCCAAAAATGATATTTAAACCTATCTTTACCACTTACACACAACTTTCCAACCTCATTGAAAGATACAGTTGCTATATTATGAAATTCCCTGTTCTGACTACCTTAAAACATACATAGAAAAAAAAAAATTCGATCCAAAATAAACTATCTTAAAAATGGTCGGCGAAATGTGGAGAAAGACCCGAATCTCACAATCAATATATTCTATACCACTCTCATATACAAAATTTTTATTCTAAAAAAAAAAAAACATATTCTCTTGAACATTTTAAACATAAAATCTTTGATTTAAATCGAAATTCTCTTTTGTTTTGAAAAGATATCAAATCTAAGATATGTTCAAACATATAAACTCACAAAATGACATCTATATATATATATATATATAGATCTCATTAAAATTTTCTCTGATAAAAAAGCCAGCTTGTCGCGTGCTCTTGCATGTATTAAATGTTGACTCCTTAAGCGTTGTATAGATTTTTTATTTTTTTTTTTTTTTTGTTATTCTGTCGAATCAAGAAAGAGACTGAGAATACCATCTCATTATCAGTTTCTTTCCTTTGTTCTTGCTTTTTTTTATAAATTCTAGATAAATTGTGAATAATTATGATTATTTAAGTCCTAGTAAACGACTATTAAAATATATTACACAAATATGTTCATTTTTATTTTCTTTCTAAATCATTTCAATTGTTTAGATGTCTTATTAAAACTATTCAAAGTTATATTTGTACTTTAAAAAAAAAATAATAATAATAATAATTAATTATTATTGTAAAATAACAGAAACTTATTGAAACTTATTAATTGAACTCTCTAAATAATTATTATTATTTTTAAGTCATACTGATTGATTGTGTGAGAAGGATTGTGATGTGTTGTATGGTTTTTTATGGGACTGTAAATGCTCTAAGCATAAAATGAGATGTATTTTGTGAACATTGTATTTTTTTTTATTGATATGTAATGCCGAATGTGGCTGAATACATTTGAGAATAAATAAATAAATTTATTATTATTTTTTTATATATTTATGATAAAATATATTTAAAATTATTTATTTATTTTTTTCAATGATAAATATAATATAATGATTTTGTTTTTTAATACATATATTTACACTAAGAGTATTCTTATTGGTAATAGAAAAAGTCTAAATTTAAATAAAAAATAAAAATTAACAATAAATTAAAAAATATAATTTTTAAAAATCTATAAAGAACATAAATCTATTTATCTATCATAACTTGAAATTTAAGTATAAAAGAAAGACAAAAATAAAACAATATTTTGTCCGATAAATCTTATTTTATTATACAAGCAAAAATTATATATATATATTTGTATTTTTGAAATATTAAACCACTCTAAGGATTTTTTTGAAATCCACACCATAGATAATATTTATATAAAAAAAAATAGATCTGTATTGGTTTCAGCCTCGGGAAAAATCATCTTTATTAGTTTTTTCTTGATTTAAAAGGAAATTGAAATGACATCATCAACTACGTCAGACAGCTTGAATACAAAGTATTATAAATAATATTTTGTAATTAAATACGATATATATATTATGTTATATCCACAGGCCATACTTTTCTGCCTTTCAGTGCATAAATACATAAGTTTAAGGGCTGTATTCTTTATGACTATTTTTTTTAATTTATGTTCTTTGAAATTATTTGAAATTGTTTCATTTATTTATTTTAAATAATAATCTTAATCTTAAATATCCATGAGGAATAATTTTTTTAAAGTACCGACCGTTGGCTCGGTGAACCAGGTACTAATTATTTATTACAAAGAATGAAATTTAAGTTCACTATTATAATTAAACCGAAACGATGGCATAATAACTTTGGAACTTCATCGTTGGATTAAATGTTTTGTGTTTAACACGTTCCCGCCGGCTCCATAATTTGTCTATTTATTTTATGTGGCGGCATGAGCCACCGGTGGTACATACCGGCGGGAACGTGGAGATTATGTTGAAAAATAGAACATATTTTCATATAGTATATTTCATTTTCCTTTTCAATTTACAAACTTTTGAAATGATTATTTATTTCTCTTATATGAATTGAATCACTATAAATGTAAAAATTATGAAAATGTATAATTTTATGTTAATCAGTATTATCAATTCGGAATATACATAATAACAGATAATGAATGGCAATAGATGTTAGTGTTGGATGGTGGAAGGGTGAGCATTGGGTTGTAGTTGGTTAAATCCAGATGGATTAACTGATTAGACTTTGTGTAATTCAATGGTAGCTCATAGATTATATTTGCTTAACTGAGGGTGGGTGGGTTTATACCATATTGTCATTATGCAAAATCATTTCTACCCCCAGTCGAGAGGGTAGAAGAGAGTATATATATATATATGTGTGTGTGTGTGTGTGTGTAGATGAAGAGAGAGAGAGATAAAACGGGTGCATCTAAAGATGTAAAATCATTGATGTTGATTTCTCATTCAAGTTTGTGATGGTATTTCTACTACTATTCTATAATCAAAGTACAAGTAAACATTTCACATATCAATATTAGATTAAGATTAATTAACACAATATTTAAATAAATAATTAGAGATTCTTGGAGTTTCTAGTTATTTTACTTAATCTTGTTAATATCAAAATAAATTATTTTATCAGCCATCTGATTCTGTTTGTTGTATAATTTCTGATTACAAGCATTAATCTCTCTCAGGTATAAGTATTTATTTATTTATTTTTTTTGCCTTAACAACAGGACATAAAATAAATTTAGATAATGTAGAAATACTTCATATTGAAAATAATTGGTGGAAAATAAAAATAAAAGAGTCTATAGAAATTAATAATCATCCCAACAATATTAATCAAGAGGATGGATATAGACTTAATAAGATGTGGAACATAGTGTTGGATGAGTAAAATTTGTCAGATTGAATGTTATATAAATAATCTAGTGTATATATATATGTATATATCTTGATTATAGAAATAATTTACTATCTTTATTGTAAAGACATAATGCACTGTCATACTTCTTGATTGTAAACGCTTGCATTGACAATGGCTGCTGACTTCATGATGATATTAAAAATTGGCGGGAGAAAATTGCAGCCAAAAATACGTTTATATTTCTAAATAATTTACAATAATAATAATATTTTTTACATTTAACATCATCAATAATAACAACAACAACAAATAAAAAATGACAGATCTGGAAAAAAATTAAAAGTTAATCTTTATTGTACTCAAATGATAATATTATATTTAATATTTTATATATTTTTTCCATAAAGAAATTTTCAAAAAAGAAAATTTATTTTATTTATTAAATAAAAAAAAAAAAAAAATTAATAAAAGATTGTAATATTTTCTACTATAATAATTTTATTTATTCTTTTATTGTTAATGATACATTACTAAAAGTATCATCGAAAATAAACAAATTACCTTTTGAAGTAAATTATTAAATATGAAATATTTTTAATGAATTAACGATTAAAAATTAAAAATAATTTTAAAATAATGAAATTTTACAATGAAATATAAATTACAAATTAAATTATTTATTTATTTATTTTTTTGGTTGTTTATATATTTAAAAAAAATTTTGTTTTTGATTCAATAATTGTATATTAGATATAATAAACATAAAATAGACTTTTAATGATATTAATCAATTTAAAAACTAAATACTTAACAAAACACAAACAAACATTACATTCAAATTTAATATCAAATTATAAATATTTAAAATAATTAATAAAATATTAAAAAAAAATAATTATAGTTAAAATATCTTTAATTTTTGCTTTTTGTTTTTATCTTTTCTTTACGTTTTTAGCTTCGATTTTAATTTAGAAAAAGATAATATTACATTTATTCACATTCTATTTGATAATGATCTGATTTTATTATTATTATTATTATTGATAAATGTAAGTTTATATGAAAAAATAAAATATGAAATTAAATATGTAAAAGAGAATTGAAAAACAAAACTAATTTGAAAAGAATTTGAAATAAAATCTTACATGACTACATAAGTTTCGGTCATTTTACTGATTCTATTTCAATTAATCTAATTTTCATTTTTGATTACTTAAAAACAAAAACAAAACAAAAAAAACGTTTTATTGATATATGTATATCCCAGTGATTCCCCTCGTGGGCGCTGGAGCGATCCAGGGGAGTGGTGGCCATCACCCATTAGGGAAAATTACTTGTAAATTTCTTTTTGTATTCTGAGATCAATAAATAGATACATAAATTCAATTTTTCTAATTTACACCTTTATTTATAATATTTTGCAAATAGGTACAATTTTCTTTGTGTTTAATTGTTATTAAAATTAAAAAAGTTAATTTCCAAGGGGGCGCTTAGTAAATATTTTTCTCGAAAGGGGGCGCTTGGCCAAATAAGTTTGGGAACCACTGGTATATTCTATAACCTATATTATACTTATATGAATTTTGTAGGTACGATTATTATTTTATTCTTTATTCATATGTAGATATATATAAAAGTTTGAACTAAAACCATTCTCTTAAATTAAGTTCTAAATTAGTTAATTTAGATATTTAAGTAATTTACGTTCGAAAAAAAAAACGGTATAGAATGAACAAGCAACGTCAAAAACATTAACCCAACAAATTAGAGAGTGCATGAAAGAAAGGTGTGTAAATGACTGGGGTTAATCCTTTATATTTAGTTATTTAATTTACTTGTTAATTGCCTTTTGTTCTAAAACAAGCAAGAAAACAATTTTATTTCACATAAAACAACATAAATATTTATTATGCAAAAGGCCTAATTACTAGAACTTATTTATAATTTATTCCTTTTTTTTTTTCTTTTCTTTACTTTTATCTCTGTACCAAAATATATACCAAATACATACATATTATAAAAAAAAAACTCTGACTTTTGTTCGTCCTACTCAAGGACAACGCCTATCAAGTCGGTTATATTAATGAGGTGTCCTATGATCAATCGAACAGGTCCTATCAACCTTTACCTTGATTTTCTTGATCGGAGGCGCTACTTTTTATCAAGTAGCTTCCCAATGTTGATCCCGGAGGTTGGGTAAACTCCGTCCCATAGACCCCAGCTAGAGAAATTCCCATGCCAGGCCCGAAACTTGAACCAGGGACAAGGAGAATGTGAGTCAGCTACGCTAGCCATCACACCCTGTGGCGCCATGAACATATTATAAATATAATATTTTTTCCTTTTTATTAATTATTAGGTAATTTTTTTTATTTAATTAAATGAACAGAATATTATTATTAAAATATAATAATTTGTTGAAATATTGTTTCCATTTATTCAATTTATTATTTTTTTATTTTAGTTTTGTTCTCCTTATTGTCCTTTTTGTATTCCGATCTATTAAATCTATTCTGAGGGCCATATGTATCACTGTTTAATATAGTATTTAATTTTGGAACCGTGGATCTCATTTAGAGGAATTTGATAACAGAAAATTAATATTTTCATTTACTTTTAATAAAAAAAAATACTTTTTATTTATTATAAATTTAGGAAATTGAAAAATTATTTTTTTCATTCTTATTTAAAAAAGATAATTTTTAATTATTATTATTACTATTATTATTTTATTATAGATAAATTTTATTTTATTTCTTTTTTTATTTTTTATTTTATTCTATTTTAATCAAATGCATTACAATTATTCAAATAATTTCCCATCCCCCATCTCATTAAATCAACAAGTGTTTGTGGTTGGAAATAGTGAAATTGCAATCTTGCATCAATTTATTATTATTATTATTATTATTATTATTTTTAATAATTCAACAGTAGAATAGAGGAATACTAAATATGTATAGATTGTGAGATTTGTAGTAACAACCGCAAATTCCTGTGATTGATTATCTATATTCAATAAATTATTGAATTTCTATAAACTAAAGAAATATAAAAAAGTTCTTTTAGAAAAAAATACTATATATTGGTATATATAACAAAATTAACAAATTAACATTAAGAAAATATACTTAAATTAACTAATTCATTATATAGTAGACATATTTTTAATTTACAATTTAGAAATTTCATTTTATATTGTGTATATAAGAAGGTACCACAGGGTGAGATGCAACATCGTTGGCTCACATTCTCGTGGTCCCGGATTCGAGTCCCGGGTCTGACAAGGGAATTTTTCTAACTTGGGTCTATGGGATGGAGTCAACCCAGGCTCCGGGATCAAAATAGGAAAGTTACTTGATAAAAAGTAGAGCCTGCGATCAAGATAATCAAGATAAAGGTTGATAGGACCCGCTCTACTGATCCTACGACACCTAATTAATAAGTATGTACAAAAGTCAGAGGTTTTTTTCTGTATATATTCTATTAATAAAATAATTTATCTTATTTAATAATTCCTAATTGAAATATAAGTGAAAAAATAACAAAAAAAAAATACAAAACATTATTCACAAACAAATTAGATATTATTTACACATTCAAAGATACAAAGATATTTATCTTACTTTTTTTTTAACCAAGATTCGTCTGTAAACTATTTTTTTTATCCGTTCTTACCCCTTTCAACCAGCTACTCAGGCAACCATTACGCTTCAGTCAGCATCTTTCAAGATAAATTTAGCTTTTTTTCTAGAAAGAAAAAAAAGCAACACACACACACACACACACAGATAGAGAGAGTCTCAGAGGTAATCAATTGTTCGTCAAGAAATTGTCTGTCTACATTCGAATTCTATTCCAAATGTCTCTTATCAAACTAATAGATATAGATTAAGATAGAAGAAAATAAGAATTTCTATTTTAGATACATAAGAACTTCAAAATCATTAATCATTTTAGATAAATTGATCATTTTTATTTTTCTAATTTTATTTATTCATTTTATTTTTCCTAATAGTGAAGTAGACAGTGGGGGTGGAAGATTCTATATCATATATGATTTAATATAGAAAAGTTATATATCATATATAAAGCTACCATATATATATATATAATCCATTGATAGAGATAATCGTGGAGGGTAGATGGTAATTTTGCACCTGTCGACTAGAAGGGAGGGAGTCCCACTTGGTAGGGTAGGAGAGGGCTCATCCTTGTGTTCACCCACAAATGGGCTGTTTTATTGGTTTAATGGGGTGGATACGTGTGTGGTTTATGCGGCTATTGCAACTAACAACAACTCATGGGTGCCACTAAATGGACTATATATATAGAGAGAGAGAGATAGAGAGAGTGAGAAGGTGGGGGTGGGAGAAATAAATAGCATTTTTATATTCATTCATTGACTACTAAAGATATTCAATTTAAAATATTTTCATCAATCGCAATGTTATCGATAAATTTTATTTTATTTCTATATAATAACACTAATAAAAATTAATCGTAATATAAGGGTGGGGTGAAAAGTTACCGGCCTGACCAAGAAAAACGATTTTTTTTAATTTTTTTTTTTTTTTTTTTTTTTTGCTATATTTTTCAATATAATCTCCATCAACACTGAAACATTTCTCATAACGGTGTCCTAATTAATTCAATTAATTAATTAATTTAATTGAATTTAATTTAATTTAAGTCTCATCAACAGTTATGAATCGACGCAAAAATTGGTTTGGATTAGGCCTACAGCGCCAAATTGTCGGTGGAAATGGTTTTTCGAAGCAGTTTTAGGTCTAACGTTATGCAAACGCGGCACCCACGTTGTGCACAACTTCCCATATTCAAATAGTTGTGCAAAATATTTTGCACACGTTCAGCTGACATTGTACAGGTCTCAGCTATCTTGAATGTTGAAAAATAAAGCAAAATAAAAAAAATTATAAAATATCGTTTTTCTTGGTCAGGCAGGAAACTTTTCACCCCACCCTCGTATAATATGAGCTCGTATAATAACTGTTTCTAGGTTGACCACAATTGAATAATCCAATAGAATCACCTCTCATAATATACAGAGCAATAACTTTCCTCACCTAATATATTGTATACGACTACCTTTATAGAATTACATATTATTATTATTATTATTATTTATTAGAGTTATAAATAAAATAAATTAACCAATAAATACAGCCTTTGTCCTTTGTTTTATATTTCTATTCTCTTGTTGATAAGCAAACATTTTAACCCATTGGTGACCAAATTTTTTATTTTAACAATAAAGTTCGTGAAATTTGCGGAAAACTGAAGGAAAGTTCGGTTATGGTGAAACGACGGTAAAAAAAAATGAACTAGTGGAAAAGATCAATGAAAAAATTAGAAAAAACCATCGTATCGCCATAACCAAACTTTCCTTCAGTTTTCCGCAAATTTCACGTACTATATTGTACGAAATTGTTTCTCAAAAGTTAGGCTACCATAATTTTTGTGCCAAGTGGGTACCACACTCAGGCGGCGGATTTCTATGAGGAAGGAATTTCGAAGCTCGTTCATCGCTACGATAAATGTCTGAACATTTTTGGCGATTATGTAGAAAAATAGTATTTTAGTTGCTCTTTCAAATGTATATAATAAAAAACATTTTCCTGTACTAGTTTTGTCTTAATTCAAAAATGTAACCTACTTTGTGAATTGAACTCGTATATATATTACACGATTTTATTTATTTATTTATTTTTAATTAAAAAATATTATACACAATTAAACATTTTCAAATGAATTAATGAATGTTGAATGAATTAATTGTTATTTAGTTTAGTTATGTTACCTATATATATATTTTTTTGTTTGTATAGTATATAGTTCATATATACAAATAAAATAAAATAAAAATCAACACATTGTACCTATATATAATAATATATTTGTCTAAATTTTTTTCTATAAAAATCATTTAAAATAATTAATTTAAATTTTAAAGTTATTATTAAATTTTATTTACAAAACAATTTTTCTCTATATAAATGCATATAAGTAATTTATCATATTTTTAATTAACATCATGTATTTAAAATACATACTTTTTAAATTGTTTTATATTTAGTTTACTCCTTTTAAATAAAATTATTTGGTTAATTTAATAATTCTATTATATAAATAAATATAAAGAGTGAAACACAAAAACAATACAGAACACAACTAGTATACATCATTATTATAATTAAATATTATTTTATTTTTCAGAACTTCTATATATCAGCTTTATATTTGAAAACCAAAAAGAATATCAAGGAGGAAATCATTATCAAGGTAAATCATACATACAATGTTTTTTTCATATTTAAATATGCATGCATATAGTTATATTTGAAATGGGAATATTATTATTATTGAAATATTATGATAAATATAATATATATATATATATATATATATATATATATATATATATATAAATTTATGTGTGTGCCACTCAGAAGCCAAAGCGATTAACTCCATATAGGGTAAAGTATACAGTCGTTGGCCCCGAGAGTCATTGGCCCCCTATCACTAAAGAACAAATTATAAGGGATTTTTATTTTAAAAATTGCGCTATTAACTATGGTTATGTAATCGTTGGTTGAATGGTTGTATAATCACTATAGAATACTTAGGCCAATAACTATAACAGGGGGCCAATAACTGTATTTTTTAGGATTTTTTTTTAAGTGCTTATTGAAAAAATCATGAGAAAATGTTTTTTTTATTCATCAAAATGCTCATAGTATCTATTCTGCAAACCAAATTTGACACAGATTGTTCAGCAATTTGTCCAGATATGCATTTTACGTAATAATAATGTTATAATATTGATAATAAAATAAATAAATTTAGGAGGAGAGAGATACAAATTCAATTTATATCATCATTTATTTCTTCATTTAAATGAACTAAAAAAAAACAAAACTGTGAAATATTTATTTATTTGTTTTTATTCAAAATTATTTTATCGATTGAATATAAATATTAATTTTTAAAAATTAAATTATTTAGATTATCATTAGAACTCATTCAAATTAATTTTCTTTATATATGTAATAAATTTATTAATTAATATACTTATATATTCAAGTGTCCTAAATATATACGAGGGTGGGGTGAAAAGTTTCCTGCCTGACCAAGAAAAACGATATTTTTTAATTTTTTTTTTTTTGCTTTATTTTTCAACATTCAAGATAGCTGAGACCTGTACGATGTCAGCTGAACGTGTGCATAATATTTTGCACAACCAGAATATGGAAAGCTGTGTGCAACGTGGGTGCCGCGTTTGCTAACGTTAGACCAACCAAAAACTGCATCGAAAAACCATTTCTACCGACAATTTGGCGCTGTAGGCGTAATCCAAAAGAATTTTGCGTCGATTCATAACTGTTAATGAGATTTAAATGAAATTAAATTTAATTAAATTAATTAATTAACTAAATTAGAACACCGTTATGAGAAATGTATCAGTGTTGATGGAGATTATGTTGAAAAATAAAGCAAAAAAGCAAACTTCCCATATTCAAATGGTTGTGCAAAATATTTGGCACACGTTCAGCAGACATCGTACAGGTCTCAGCTATCTTCAATGTTGAAAAATAAAGCAAAAAAAAAATTTAAAAACATCGTTTTTCTTGGTCAGGTCGGAAACTTTTCACCCCACCTTCGAATATATAGTATAAATTTGTTTGTTTAGGTTTCCGTGATTAATATGAGAAGTTATTTCCAGCTTACTCTTTCACATTTAATTGTAAAATTTAAGTCTAGGAGAGAATATATATATAATTCAGATAATATGTGGATCTATACGAATTTTAATTATTCTAGATTATTATTATTTATTATTTGTTACTGAATTTTAAATAAAAAGTAGATATTTATTCGATGTTCAATACTTTAGGTTGTATTTCTTCAACCTGTTTTTATTTTAATGATTTGAATGTCATATGCATAAATTTATTTATTATATGAATCCATTAAACCTTTCAGTCATAAAGTGTCATTCTGCACAACCCAAAACACTTTTAGAATATACATATATTTGTTGTGGAATTTTCTTACTCATTAATATTTATATTTTAATTAAAAAGTTATCAGATATTTTCAACATTTCAAAAAATATAGAAAAATTATATATTATACCATATATACATGTATACCTAGGTACATACTTATATATATATATTATTTAACTGATCGGACAACAGACAGACATATCACTTATTAAATTATAAATAAAATATTTATTTTTATATTATACATATATATATATATATATATATATTTAATATAATTAATAAATCTAAAAAAATTATATTATCTCTAAAAATAATTTTAATCATAAAATTGTTGGGCAGGTAGCTTGGGATACGAATTGTTCATAGATTTTACTTTTATATAAAAGTAATATTACTGTGGCCAATAAAGTTTACTATCGTACAGGGGCTAGGAAGATAATAACAAATAAAATATATATATATATATATAAATAAGCTGGAGTGTCTCCATTCGACTATCTCGCAATTTGAATTGGATTAAAAAACACATATATTATATTTAAATTAAATTAATTATGAATTATAAATTATAAATTAAAATTAATAAATAATATTTATTAAACCAGAACGTGTTTGACTCTTTGTTGATAGTACCACGTCACGTGTTGGTGCGTGATTTGCAGTGTTAAAAAATTAATTCCGGTACTTTCAGCCATTCAATCAAGCTGAAATTCTATATATAGCAGTTTTATACAATTTTTAATCATGTGAAAAACTATCAAACATATATCTTTATTTTTACTGTCAGTTTGGCGGAAAAAAGCTGGAGTGTCTCCACTCGACTATCTTGCAAATTTGAATTGGATTAATTAAAATATATTATATTTAAATTAAATTTAATTAATTATAAATTAAAATTAATAAATAATATTTATTAAACCAGCGCATGTTTGGCTTTTTGTTGATGGAAGCACGTCACGTGATGGCGCGTCATTTGAGGTCGTGTTAAAAAATTAATTCCAATACTTTCAGCAAATCAATCAAACTGAAATTCTCTCTCTCTCTCTCTCTCTCTCTATATATATATATATATATATATACATATATATATATATAGCAGTTTTATACAAATTTTAATCATGTGAAAAACTATCAAAAATAAATCTTTATTTTTACGGTCACTTTAGAGGGAAAAAAATGAAAACGTTGTAGGTAATGACCCTCTTCCGGTTGAGCTACATTTCTCAAAAGTTGATAGAAAACTACAAATTTTGAATAATGCCCGTGTACCAAATTTCACAATTCTAGCTCAAACCGTTTTTGCGTAATCTTGTCTACATAAATACACACATACACACACCCAGACATTTTTCTCAACCTTAGTGAAAATGATTCAGGAACCTTCAAAACGTATAAAAACATCAAAATCTCGACATCGAAAATTTTCGTGATCGCAATACTATCTCTGGCGAGATAGTAAAACTAAACTGTGGCCAGGCAAAGATTCGACCGACCATTTGAAATAAATTAATTTCCAAACAACATGATTCGTGGCGATATGTAAAATTCTCCACTTATAAAATTCCTATCGTCGATCGGTAAAAAACACAAAAAAAAAACAACAAAACAAACAAAAACATTAATTATGAATTTATGTATTGAAAGACTGATTTGTATAAATAGAATTAATGTATTAAGTTTAATAAAAATGTTTCCATCATCAAATTACATCCACTTCCTTTTGAATATAAATTAATTATTATTAAAAACTATTATATATACTCTATGTACGTATATCAATCAATCAAATTTATTAGTAAAAAAATGTCTTTTTTAATTCAGCATAAGATTTATTTTTATCTTACTCAGGATTTTTTTTTTAACTTTTATTACTAAATCTTAATTAAAACTGATCTTTATTAATCAAATGATTAATGAAAATTATGAAATCAATTAAACTTATTCAAGGTGAAAAGTTAGATTAAAAAAAAATATATTAAGACACTATAAAAATTAAAGAAGAAATTAAATCCAACACACACACACACACACACACACACACACAAATACACAAAGAGAGAGAAGAAAATCAAATTAAGAATGTAAGAGATAGAATGTAAGAGTAGATATAAAAAAAAAGTGAACTTTACTTATCATTAGATTAATTATCTTCAAATTTTTGTTCATTAAAGAAATGGATTTTTCATTCAAACTTTATTCATTTCATATTAAAAAAAAAAAAGAAAAAAAAAGAAAGTGGATATATATATATATAAAACAAATTATATTCAATCATTTTTCTCTTTTCCTCTAATAGACTTTGACATGCAAATGAAAAGTAGAATTATCTCAATATCCCATTCAGTTATGTATTACATATATAGATATATATTTATATATATATTATACTTACATACCCATATATACCCATATATATATATATATATATATATATTGAGAGAGAGATAGAAATGACTTGAAAAGAAAAATGGAATAAATTATTAAAATGTGTTTAATATTATAAATTTATAAATTTTACATACATTCTAGAATTTTTAAGACATTTTTATTTAAATATTATATTGTGACGCTAAATTTTAAAAGTATATAAATGGAAGCATAATATTTTAAATATATGTACTGTTTTTTAATCAATTTTTTTTATACATGAATAAAATTAAATATAAATGTTAAATGATAAGTGAAGGTAGTATTTTAGACATTTTTGTGAAAGTTTGTGTTATATATTCAAACTAAATCAAATGATAAATATTTAACCAGTAAAATAAATATATGTTTATTGAAAGTTTCTAGTTAAATATTACAGGTAGGTATAAAGAAATAAAATAAAAAATAAAACTTCTATCTTTAAAAAAAATCATGATGAAAAAAGTACGATAAAAAAAATATATATATTAATATATTCTCTCTATAAATAATTAAAGAAATTAAATGTTTTAGAAATACAAACCAGCCATTTATATTAAACATTATTATTATAAGATAAGCTATCAATTAATCAATTTAATCAAAAATAAATCAAACTAAAAACGTAAAGAAAAGATAAAAAATAAAAAAATAAATAAGTTGACCTGTGGCCAGGCGCAGAACCGACCGACGGTTTGAAGTAAATTAATTTTCAGCTACAGAAACAATTTCAAATCATTTAAATATATCTATTAATGCAATAAAAAACAGATTTAACGGGTATAACATAAATATTTTTAATTTTATTTTATTTATAATATATAAGTAGGAGCTGGCTGTGACGTCATGAAGGGCTGGGTGACGTCATATAATATTAAATTAAGAAAAAACTAATTAAGATGATTTTTCCCGAGGATAAAACCAATATTCGTGGAGATATGTAAAAAAAACTCATCATGTGAAATTTGGTGTAAGAATAACCCTTTCTTTCCTATCGTCGTTCGGTAATACTACCACTTCCGGTTTCCGGATATACACCAAAAGTTGATCCATTCAACATATTGATGCATTAAGTAAATATACCAAATTTAATCAAAATCCGTTTAGCCGTTCAAACTGTACACATCTATACGGACTGATGGACAGACGGACAGACATCATGTTAAAAATACTTTTTTCTGTTAAGAAAATGCATGATTCGTGGAGATATGTAAAAATCTCCACATGTGAAATTTGGTGTGAAAACAATACCTCCCCTACTATCGTCGGTCGGTAAAAATAAAAATAAAGATATTTCAACTATAATTATTTTTTTTTAATATTTTATTTATTATTTTATATATTTATATTAAATTTTTGAATGTAATGTTTCTTTTTTGTTATTTATTTTTTAAATTGATTAAAATCATCAAGAGAGTATATGAAATTATAGTTATTATACCTAATATATATAATTATTGAACAAAAAACAAAATTTTTTTAAATATTTAAACAACCAAAAATATAAATAAATAAATAATTTAACTTGTAATTTATATTTCATTGTAAAATTTTATTATATTAAAATTATTTTTACATTTTAATCGTTAATTCACTAAAAATACTTTATATTTAATTATTAATTTATTTCAAAAGGTAATGTAATGTTTATTTTCGATGATACTTTTAGTAATGTATCATTAAATAAATAAAATAATAAATAAAATTATTATAGTAGAAAATATTACAATCTTTTATTAACTTTTTTTTTTATTTAATAAATAAAATAAATTTCCTTTTGATAAATTCCTTTATGAAAAAAATATATAAAATATAAATAATAATAATAATAATATAAATAGAAGAAAATTTCTTGTCAAAAGTACTAAACATTTTTGATATAATAATAATAATCATAATAATGATAATAATAATAAAAATAATAATGAGGAAAAGGCTCATTTTATTAATCCCTACCACTTCTCTTTTCTTTACCTTTACAAAAAGACAAAATTTGTTTTTGTTCTTAGAACAAAAGCGAGTCTCTCTCACTCTTTGTGTGGGTGAATGTGTATGCCTTCTATGTCAATTTGAAACTTTCTTTCAAGTTTTATTTAGGGAAAATATGAACAGACAAACTTTTCGTAGAGTTGCAAGTATACACAGTCTCTGGCTATGTGTTATTATTTTTATTCTTTATTTTTTGTTTTTGTTTTTGCTGTATCCGATGTCGTTTATTATCTAATTTAAATTACTTACTTTTGAAAATTGAAAAAAACAGAATCTTGTCAATAAAAGTAATTGATACTAATAAATTATGTCATTAGAAATTATTATCCATCACCATTTTTACTATCACGCCAGAAAATTTTCGATATCGAGATTTTGATGTTTTTTGAAGGTTCCTGAAACATTTTCATTAATGTTGATGAAAAATGTGTATCTAGACAAAACGGTTTGAGCTAGAATAATGAAATTTGGTACACAGGCATTATTTCAAAATTCGTAGTTTTCTATCAACTTTTGAGAAAGGTAGCTCATCCAGAAGAGGGTCATTACCTACAACGTTTTCATTTTTTTTCCTCTAAAGTGACCGTAAAAATAAAGATATATGTTTGATAGTTTTTCACACGATTAAAAATTGTATAAAACTGCTATATATAGAATTTCAGTTTGATTGAATCGCTGAAAGTACCAGAATTAATTTTTAACACTGCAAACAAATCACGCGCCAGCACGTGACTTGGTCCCATCAACAAAGAGCCAAACACGCGCTGGATTAATAAATATTATTTATTAATTTTAATTTATAATTTAAATTTAATTTAAATATAATATATGTTATTTAATTTTAATTTTTTAATTTTATTTTATTTTATTTTTTTTTGTTCCAACTTTGTTAATTTATTCTTCATCAAGATTGAATCTTATATTTTATTTATATGTACCTACTATATTCCTATAAAAGTAATATTTAATTCAGTTCTATTCTATTCTAAGGACATATTAACCATTAAATTATTCTTTTGATTAATTTTTGTTTTAATTTCACCCTTTACTAACCTATATTGTAGAAACCTATATAAACATTCATAAATTTTAAATAAATTTCATTTTTGTTTTATTTATTATCATTACAATCTAAGATGTTTTAAATATCATAGATGCCACTATGATACCAAATACAAAGAATATTTCAATCTTAAAATTTGTAATTTATTCAATTTAATAATTCATTTTAATTATTTGAACCTGTTTGTAGTTTTATTTAAGATGTTTTTTTTATGTATAGTTATGAATAGTTGTTAGAAGTATGTAGTTAATGGAATGGAAAATGGAAAACTGCAAAAATAAATGTGCCATGCCCCTCCTAAGCCGTTCTAAAATTCTTATGTCCACATAATTTTTAATATTAAAAAGGGTTAAACTTGTGTCGAGTCCATTTTCGAATTGCCCCCCCCCCCCTCTGACACGTTGGGAAATACTGGTCTAGAGTCTAGGGCAGTGATGGCGAACCTTTTTGAGAAATGAGTTGTATTTTGATCATTATTTTTTTAGATCTAGCTCGTGGGTCACTAAGAATTTAATTGAAAAAGGCATAAATTCACGGCCCATGTTGTTGCCCAAAATGTTTCATAGCAGCATCGCCAAATCATCTGATTTTTTTTAGAACCATCTTGAAAGAAATCGAAAATGTTCAAAAGTTTGGCCACAACATCATGGGTAGCTTGGGTAGGTCAGTGTCTGACCCACTGTCTTAGGTTCGCCATCACTGGTCTAGGGTTTAGGTCTAGGGTATACAGATGATTGGAAATGACATCTTATGTGACATTCTATCATATGTTTTATATCATATCTATCTATATTTTTTAATTGGGAAATTTTAGAAAATAAGAATGTTATCACACAAAGATGGATATATGTGTGTGTTTTTATTTTAATTTATTATTATTATTTATAGTATAATACGAGGGTGGGGTGAAAAGTGTCCGGCCTGACCAAGAAAAACGATGTTTTTACATTTTTTTTTTTTTGCTTTATTTTTTTTAACATAATCTCCATCAACACTGATACATTTCTCATAACGGTGTTCTAATTAATTTAATTAATTAATTATTTATTTAATTAATTAAATTCGAATTAATTTAATTTAAGTCTCATCAACAGTTATGAATCGACACAAAAATTCGTTTGGATTACGCCTACAGTGCCAAATTGTCGGTTTTTTGAAGCAGTTTTTGGTCTAACGATAGCAAACGCGGCACCCACGTTTCCATATTCAAATGGTTGTGCAAAATATTTCAGACACGTTCAGCTGACATCGTACAGGTCTCATCTTGAATCTTGAAAAATAAAGCAAAAAAAAAAAAAAATTTAAAAACATCGTTTTTCTTGGTCAGGCCCGAAATTTGTCACCCCACCCTCGTATATGTAGTTTGTTTATAATTTATTGAACATACTATAAATCTCATCAAATTATCAAAAGTTAATAATTATTAGAATTGGTTTCTTTTGTCTAATATTTTCTCAAATGTTGTAAATGAATGTGAGATGCTTTCAAAAATTATATCTGTAGTTTTAATTAGTTTTAATAAATTAAAATTGTGAGTAATAGTAGTTCGTATCAAATGATTTTAACAGGGAAATATTTTTTATATAATAAAAGGATTTGCCTTTCCTAATTAATCAATTTTTTGAGATAATAAATTGAATTATTATTAGCTTGAAGAACTTTAAATTAAATTAGTTAAATTACTTTTTCCTTATTTTCTGAATTTTTTTTCCCTCTTAGTTGCCTAGTGATGCTTAATTTATTTCGTCATCTTGTCATACTTTTTTTTTTCTTTTTTTTTGCCTGTTATGCAGATATTGTTAATAACACTCGAAGATACTTGATTAGATTCTGGGTTCTTTTTTATCTCTCTCTTAGTGTGTGTGAAAGCATCCTTTTTGCGCCTTTCTTAACGACTTGTCAGCAAATATACCCCTCCACTTTTTTCTCGATTAAATACCTTCTCCCCTCTTTTTTTCTTCCCTCATCTTTCTTGTAAACAATTTTTGATTTTTTTTTTTTTTACTTTTCTCCTTCTGATTTAACTAATTTTATTACACTTTGACCGTATCTGTTGTTGACCTTGTTGTTCAGTGTTGTTTCTTTTTATTTTTTTCCCTTTTCATAGGGCTTTTATTACATTCTTACGAGGCAAAGAGAAGGAGAGAGGGAGCGAGTCCATCGTCTTTTTGTGGCTTTTATCCGACCTCCTCTACATGTTCATCATGGTCCCTTTGAATCCCTTCGTTTTAGATCCTTTGGGAATTCGAAAAGCCCATATTATTACCTTCTTCTTCTTTATTTTTTTTTTTTTTTTTTGCGTTTTTACTTCACATCTCCTCCACACTTTTTAAAAGATTTCCCGATTTTTATTTAATAATAATAATAAAAAAAAGGTTTTTAATCGAATATCTAAAGTTTAAATTCAATCGCTTTTGTCTTGTTAATTAAAATTTGGAAAACGTTCCCCAATCACAATCGTTTAGAACGATTCCGTTAGGTCGGTCACAGGAGACCGATCTACCAATCTGTCAATTTCTCTAACCATTCTCATTGGCTGCTGATTCACCTGGAAATTTAAACTAATCTTTTATTAGGAGATTAAATTGGACTTTATGAAAATGGATCGTATAATTTGTTGCATTGACTACAACATCTACTCATTTCTAGAAAAGTTATTCAATGTCACTAATCACCTTTCCTACTCCTTTGGGCGTTCCACTCCATCATTACATTTTAATTTAAATAAATCCAAACAAAACATCATAATTTATTTGATGTCATTTCGTTAAATGCAAATCATATTTAAAAAAAAATCTCCATAAGTGAAATTTGGTGTGAAAAAAATTTACTAAAAATAAAAATTAAATTCAAATCATTTCGTTATACAAGGTCTGGGCTTTGTATTCGATTATCGATTTTTTTTTGTTATGTTGGTACCCATATGTTTCTCATATGTTGACATTAACAGCCATTTTGGATTAGTAGTTTGTTTTTGACAACTGAAAATGTTAGTCACGTTTTGTGTGTTCTTCGATTTTTTACTTAAAAAAAATAAGGAATACTTCAAGGAAGTTATACAACGTTTGTGTGAAGCAATACGACTCAAACAATCGGAATTGTGGAAAAATAAATCATGGATTCTGCATCACGATAATCCATCAGCTCACACAACATTGCTTGTTTGTGATTTTTTGGCTAAAAAAACACCGTAATTATGCCTCAACCACCGTATTCTCCAGATTTGGTTCCATGAGACTTTTTCCTATTCCCAAAACTGAAGAGACCAATTTGCCACAAGTGATGGGATAAAGTCGGAATCGAAGAACGAGCTGATGGCCATACCAAAAAGCCCATTTCAGAAGTGTTTCGACGATTGGAAGAAAGCATAAGTGCTTTATTTCTGAGGCAAATTACTTTGAAGGGGACAAAATTAATAAATACTTTTCAAAATAATTCAAAATTCATCTTTTCTTTTGAACAGGCCTCGTAAGTATATAATCTAATCTTTTTTTTTGAATGAATGATTTCATATTTATTATCTGTGAATGATGTTTAATCAATTCTGTGTTAACCTTCTTCAACTCTTCTGAGTTATTAATCCCTTAGGTCTGTTTTCAAGGTGACTGAGAATCTATTATAATATTTTGATAAAAGTTTCTCGTTATCTCTTGGCAGAAGAGTGTAGAGTTATTTCTTATTTGACGTTTGTATTGCTCCCAACCCCCTCCCCTTATTATACACTAAACATTTATTCAAGTCTAAAAACAATTTTATTAGCTGGAAAAGTGAAGGAAGGTATTATCAAGAGAATCAAGAGAAAAGAAGCCACCAGGCAGCTTTAAAGAGAGGAAGGAAATCGGGAATAGATATCCCGGAGGCATCGGATACATTGGGATGAAAGCAAGGAAGAGGATAATCGGATGAATGGTAAACGATTAACAATTTAGCTTGCACATTTGCAAACATATTTCTATTTACATCCGTAATTTTCTAATTTTAATTGAAAATAAAGAATATTTAATTGAATTAAAACAAATTAAAACAAAAACAACTGAACAACTATTTTCTATACATAAAAAATATATATTATAACAACATGAAAACTTAGAAACTGTATTCTATATATTATATATCATATTTAAAAAATATATTTATTTATTAATTGATTATTGTCAATTTATTTGAAAAATTAAAATTGAAAATGAATTTTTTTGTGGTTGAAGTTGTTATTTAAAATTTAAGTAGCTGTTATTCTTTTTTTTTCTTTTTGGTGTATTTAATAGAGGAGGGGGAAATTATCAAGAAAAGCATTAATTGAGGTGGACGACCGTTTCAAAAATTCATTAATCATCCACTCACTCACTGCAAGTGTCGGGGTAAACCGCCCCTCTCGAAAATATTATACCTAACAGTCTCAATATTAATTGAATTATTTTTTAAACATCATTCGTTCATTATAATTTGTTTACTACTTTTAAGATTTTATTTGAAAAAATTACAATTAAATATAACTGAATACTTTTTTATTTTTTTTTTTTATTTTTATTTTTATTGAGTTTAATTTAAAGAAATTAAATATAACGATAGTTGAAAATAAAAAAATAAAAAAGAGAGCTATGTGGTTTTTTTTAACATTATTTAGATAATTATTTACAAAATGGGAGTTTTCAGGGATTTAAATGAAACTTTGCCAGTGGATTCCTTTTTTAATTCCAAAGAAACTTTCCTTATGCATTATTTCTCGGTTTCTTCAAGTTAAGGAACATAAAATTATTCAAATTTGCATTTTAATCCAATGATATTATATTTAGCTACAATGTTTTATTCATTTGGCCAGCAGAGGGCTACATTAATTTTCGGTTTTTTCAGTTCGGTTAAATGATTTTCCTATATTCAAACCGAATCGAAAAAAAACTGAAAATTAGTGAATAAGTGAATAATTTGTGAATTAGTCAATAAAATATTACTCAATGGCTGTTCATGCATAACTAGTTGATCTATCAAACTTGAAAATTTTTTATCTCGTAAACTAGAAGAGACCTAGAAATAAATAAGGAAAGTTTCTTCACTCTCACACTTTTTTTCAAATTTATTTTTTGTTATGTTGTGTATGTTCAAAAACGACTAAAATATTTAAGAGACATAAATAATTATTTAATAATTATATGTTAATTTTTTTACATAATTTTATATTGTAAATTAGATTAATTTAAATTAGGACTGTGAATATAATATCAAGTTAATAATAATATATAAAATTAAAATAATTAAATATAAGAGAGATGGCGAAGGGATTTAGAGTGAGAGAGCGAAGGAGAGAGAGAAAAGTAAAAAAATTAAATTGAAACTATTCACTATACATATTAATAATAATATAAAAGTATAAAATAAGAATTTACTCGTTTTCTGACGTGATAATTGTATTTTGACTTTTCGATCTTTGTCACGTACTATATTACTTTCAAAGAAACTTTACTGGTTGGAGAATGAGGGTTTAACTTAGAATTAAACTTCAAACTTCCTATAACTTATTTATACTTTTCTCTACTTGTTTTTGATATAATATTATTTATTATTATTATTTTTATCAAATATTACATATATATATATATATATATATAGTTCCGTAGATCCACAGAGATAGATAGATTTGAATAAAATTTGAATCGGGGTGTAGTCATATTGAATCAGTTCCTACTAAAATTAATTTAACATCTAAAACAAGAGCAAAAGAAAATATTAATTTTTATTTGAAATAAATAAAATTAATTAATTAGTAAAGATTAACAAAACCAAAGAAAACTGTATTTATGCCTTATGAAAGATTTGTTTGTATTTAAATTACAGC
Source organism: Labia minor (assembly GCA_963082975.1). NCBI lineage: Eukaryota > Metazoa > Arthropoda > Insecta > Dermaptera > Spongiphoridae > Labia > Labia minor. The sequence goes on along the minus strand of OY720344.1, from coordinate 119,115,895 downwards.
TAAATATGAATTGAAATGTTGATTCATGACATAGTTTTAATGTATTGAACAAAATTGATTTAATTTTATTAAAGATGGATTATAAATTGAAATTTTATATGCCATTGTAAATTGAACCTCTCCAGGAACACTGTGATTTATTGAATTACTCAGATTTATGATTTCTTCGGGTTTTTATAAATGAATATGTATACAAAAATAAATTATGATGACAAAAGATAGCATTACATTTCTTTATTAATATAATTTACATATACTTATTTTTTAAATTTATTACTTTAAATATAATATTTATTCTATGTTTGCTTAGATAGATAATAAAAAAAAATTATTTAATATAATTTCATATTATAATTTGCTTGAAAGATTTTATTTTAATTTATTTGTTTATATTATGATTATTATATAGATTATTTTTTTAATGAAATTGAATCTGAAATATTATCTGTCTTTTTCATCTTCTTCTTCTCTTCATTTTATTTTATGACTTTTATCAATCTGATTACAAAAAATATATATGAAACGAGTTCAAAGATGACTGAGCAGGGATGAAAGGGTTCAGGGGAGACACACTACCATTCTTAAGATAAAAAATAATAGAGCTGTAAAATTATTATAGCCCTTAAATGGTAACTGAGACTAGGATACATAAACTTCTATCTCCGTTTAAGAATCCGCCATCCATTTCAAAAAGATACAGAACAACGTTTATTATAACATAATTGAAATATATAGGTATATATATATATATAGTGATTGTACAAAAATGGGCAGGAGAAAAATATGCCTAGCAATTTTATAACTAAATCTACATTAAATATAAGAGATAAGAGATGTCAACTTAAATGGAGGTGGCCATTGCGTTTATCTATAAGCTGATTTTTTTTTCTACAAGATATTTTAATGAACATTGCCAAATAATAATATATTTTTATAACTAATAGTTTATTTTATTTTATATTTGTTGTGTTGCTACAGAAACAAAGAAGAATATCCATTTAATTAATTCATGAAGAGTAAAAATAGAAAATAAAAAAATATATAAAAGGGTTAATGTGTGCAAATCTTTTTCTGTTTTTTTGGAAGTGAATAAATAAAGAGATTCAATAAATACGGATTGGTCTAATTAAATAATTGATTATTAACAACAGGAGTTTTTTTTTTCAAAAAAAATTATAAATTTTTAAAAAACATTATAATAATTACTTATTTTTGTTTTCATTTTATTCTTGATAGAATAAATGTGGAGAATGAGGAGAATCATAAAGTTTAAGGGTTATTTTAAAGGTAGCGAAATAAAAGAGAAAATTGAAATAGATATTATTTAAATAGAGGGAATAAGTGACAGTTAAAAAGACCAAAATCAGGGAAATAAAGTGGATGTGGCAATAAACCTTTCCTATTGTTTTCAGGTCTATATTTTTTTTTATTTAAACAAATTCTTGAATAGACGATATTCAATAAAAAACTTTTTTTTAGGAATATATCTTTTTTCAAAATATTATATTTTATTATTTCTTCTTCTTTTTACCAACCGACGATAGTAAGGGAGGTATTGTTTTCACACCAAATTTCACATGTCGAGATTTTTACATATCTCCTCGAATTTTGTTAAAAGAAAAAACAGACATCATACTAAAAATACTTTAGTATGTCTGTCCGTACGTATTGATGAGTACAGCTTGAACGGCTCAACAGATTTTGATAAAATAGGAAGGAAAGGGTTATCTTGACACCAAATTTCACATAAAGATATTTTTTACATATCTCCACGAATATTGATTTTATCCTCGGGAAAAATCATCTTCATTAGTTTTTTCTTAATTTAAAATTTTATGGCGTCACTCAGCCCTTTAAGACGTCACAGCCAGCGCCTCCTTATATATTATTATAATAATATTATAAATAAAATTAAATTAAAAATATTTATGCTATATCCATATCTGTTTTTTATTGCATTAATTGATATAATAAAATTATTTACAATTGTTTCTGTAGCTGGAAATTAAATTATTTCAAACCCCGTCGATCGGTTCTGGGCCTGGCCACAGGTCAACTTATTTTTTTCTGTATAGATGCATGTACTTGTTTTCAACCAATATCTTTCTTTTTCTTTTCCATGTTTCAGACGTCGGAATGATAACTATTGTTTCAGTTAAATATAATTTTGGTTCTGATTATTTTTTTAAATCTAATAAAATATAGTTATATGAATTTTTTTATTGGTCATTTTGATTTTATTTCTTTTCTTTTTTTTAAAATAAAAGTCACTTTTTAATTAATTCATTATATTTATTCATTGGAAATGTGAATATGCACATAACATTTTTATTTTTTTTAATTTCAGAAATTATAAAAATCAATACGTTTGTAAATTTTACAATTATATATAAATATATTGTATATATATGTTTCAGTGTCAAGTGAGTATAGGTGGTTTGTGAAGGGGTAATTGGTATATGGGTAATAGGGACACACGCGCTTGGAAAAGGGTGATTGCTGATTGAAAGAGGATGGGAGAAGGGAAACGAAAGGGCAATCGACATGTCAATATTCCATTTCCCTATTTTGCTTTCTTCCTTCCCTTCCCTTCCTTTTTAACTCTTTCTCTCTCTCTCTCTCATTCACTTCCAATTGTTTAACCATTGAATCAAATTAATCCGGAAGTAAAAACGAAAGAGGAAAGAGAAGAGGGGGGAGTGTGAAAGATAAGGATAGAAAATATACAAATGGCAAACATAGTGATGAAAAGAGGGAAAGGACATTTCAGCAATTCAATATAATAATAAAAAAAATAATAATAATAAAATATATTTATTTTTAAAAGTATAATTTTTTTTTATTAATTTCACAATCTCATCAGAATGATGATTTGCATATTAAAGAATGAAAAAAAAAATTTGCAATTATAATAAAAATTTTGATTGAGAATTTAATATCCGAATCCATTACTGCTAAATTTATTATTAGTAACTACATCGTTTATCTGATTGTTATTAATTAAAATTAAATTCTTATTTTATTATTATTATTATTATACGAGGGTGGGGTGAAAAGTTTCTGGCCTGACCAAGAAAAACGATGTTTTTTAATTTTTTTTTGTCTATGTCAGCTGAACGTGTGCAAAATATGGAAAAGCTCAAAAGCTGTGTGCAACGTGGGTGCCGCGTTTGCTAACGTTAGACCGAAAACTGCTTCGAAAAACCATTTCTGACGACAATTTGGCGCTGTAGGCGTAATCCAAACGAATTTTTGCGTCGATTCATAACTGTTGATGAGACTTAAATTAAATTAAATTAAATTTAATTAATTAATTTAATTAATTAACTAAATTAGAGCACCGTTATGAGAAATATATCAGTGTTGATGGAGATTATGTTGAAAAATAAAGCAAAAAAAAAAAATTTAAAAACATCGTTTTTCTTGGCCAGGCCGGAAACTTTTCACCCCACCCTCGTATTTGCTTGGTTTGTAGAACAAAATGAATTTTTCACCATTAAATCTTAATAATTTTAAATTAATATTCATATTAAATGCTCATTAAACTTTTATATGGCTATTTAAATTATATATATAATCTATATAATTCAATTTAATTGAAATATTATATAAATATATTTATTTTTGTATAAATAGATATAATTGACATTCTAAACCAAAATAACTCGTTGATTTAATTGATTTCATCACTTTATTAAGTTAATTATGAAGGATAATTATGAAAATAATGTGATAGATATTATATTTTAATTTGATTTTAACTGTTTTTATAATTTAACTTCTTATGCTTGATATGCTAATTTTAATGAAAAGTGGATTAGTAACCTGAAGAGTTTGGTAGGTAAAATATTAAGAAATTTGAGTATAAATGAAATGGTTAATAAAAGATTCAAGAGTTTAGGTTGGAAGTCTTCAAATCTTCTCTTTCACCTCCATTAAATCGTAGCTATAAAAATAATATTTAAATATGTCATTTCACTTAAGAACTCTGAACAAGTAAAATCTTCTTAATTATTCTTCTTGAATATCAAAAAAAAAACATTTATTTGACTTTGGAATAATGAATAGAATAAGAGGAAAAAAAAAGAGTGAAAAAAGAAATTATTTAATTAATATATTTACTCAAATAAATAAATCAACATTAAATTAAGAAAAATCTAAATGAATTGAAAAGATATTAAAATTCTACGAAAAAAAGTATAAATGTATTAAATTTATTTATTTGTATTATATTAATCCCACATTTGATTAAATATTTCGTAATTGTTTACAAAAACGGAGATTTTAGGGATTTGGATAAAACTTTACCAGTGGATTCCGTTTTTAATACCAAAGAAACTTTTCTTATACAATATTTCTCGGCCGCTTCTAGATTTTGAGATAAAAATTATTAAAATTTAACAGAAAAACTAGTTATGAACGTCCAAATGAGCAGCCATTAGTAGTGTTTTATTGACTAATTTACTAATTATATTCGCTTATTCACTAATTTTAGGGGTTTTTTTCAATTGAGTTTGGATATAGGAAAATTATTTAATTAATTCATTTTTTAATTTTCCAATATCCAAACCGAACTGAACCCCCCCCCCCTTCCCATGAAAATTAGTGAAGCCCTCTACTGGCCAAATGAATAAAACATTATAAATATATTAGCTGAATTGAATTTCAATCGATTTAAATGCAAATTTTAATAATTTTTATCTTTGAAACTATAATTTGGTTAATTTAATAGTCACTTGAAATTAAAAAAGTAATCCACTGGTAAAGTTTTATTTAAATCCCCGAAGCTTATTCAATTTTTTGATTTGGATTTTCTTTTTATCCAATTGATTTATTAATTAATTAATTTATTTATTTATTTTACTTTGATTGATTCAATAAACTTTTGATATATGTGATATAAAATACAAACAAATGGGATTAAAAATTCATCCGAAGAATGAAGTTCTTTTTTATTTATTTATTTATTTATTTCATAAAAATAAGAGTATTATTTTTACCTTTTTTTTTCTTGACTTTTCTTTAATATAGGTAGATGAACATTTTTTTTTATTTTTATTGAAATTGTTTGAATTGCAACACGAATTGTTGTTGACAATGACAAAATGCATGTCCGTCTGTCTTGCCTCGTCCCCTAAGTCGTAATAAAACTGAATAGGAAAAAAAGAAAAAAAAAAGGGCGGTGCAACGAATGAATTTTCGGAATATTTCTCACTCACCTTATTCACCCCTCCCCCCCTCTCTCACTCTTACTGGACATGTCAAAAAACCGGAGAGGTTTTATTTTATTTTTGGTTGAATTCATGCCCCAATAATAAAAACTCCAATGAACGATTAACTTAACTCGGACATAATGAAATTTATAAATAATAATGTTAGGAATTTTTCTGTTTAATTATTTAGGATTTTATTTTATCTTGTGGTTACAGTTTGAAATTCTTTTACAGAAATAATAATAGTACTGGGATAGAAAAGGGGGAACAAAAAAAAAAAAAAAAAAAAAAATAAAGTACTTCTCTTTATCAGTCGGAAATACAATTAATCTTTTCCACACGATGTTTTTTTTAAAGATGTTGTTGAATATTAAATGACATTTTCTCACCACCCAAACATATAAAATATGATATTAGTTTATATTTTCATTTTTTTTATTGCTTGTTGCAAAAAAAAAAAAATAAAAAAAAGGCGTGATGTCGTATGTGTACTTACCCCCCCCCCCCTCCTTAACTTCTATCATCCCCTCTCTAATATTTATTTATACAACACATTCAAAAGATAAAAAGTTATTTTTCTCATCATCATCAAAATTTTGTTCCATATTGCCAAGTCAGCTAATTTTTTTTCCTTCATTTTTTTTTTTTTTTTTTTTTATTAACCCCTCTTTTTAATGGCCTTAGAGAGATTCAAGAAAAAATAAATAAATATCTAAGATGAAAATGTATGTAAGATATAAAATATTAAACAAATAAATAAATAAAAATATAAAATAAATAAATGTCATGTAAGCTTTATCTTACTTACACAGTTATTACAAGTAAACAAAAAATATAAAAACATTTTCCTCAGAATAATGAATATATTCATGGGTTAATCATTATATGATCAATTATTAATATAGTACCTGGTTCACCGAGCCGCTGTTCAAATAATTTAAAAGAACATAAATTAAAAAAAAAATAGTCATAAAACATACAGCCCTTAAACGTACGTATTGATGCACTGAAAGACAGAAATATATGACCTGTGGATATAACATAATATATATTTCATAATTTTATTTTATTTAAATATATTTATAATTAGTAATTTATATTAAAGAAAGCGTTGTCTGACGTAGTTGCTGGCGTCATTTAAATTTCCTATTTTAAATTAAGAAAAAACTAATAAAGATGATTTTGCCCAAGGCTGAAATCAATACAGATCGATCTTTCTTTATAAATATTATCTATGATTTGAATTTCAAAAATATCCTTAAAAGAAATACAAATATATATATATATATATATATATATATACAATTTTCGCTAGTATAATAAGATAAGATATATAATATTAAATAAAAATTATTGATACTTAAGCTTATCTTTATTGAAATTTCTACCCAAACTTCAGACTTGAAAAAGAACACAAATCATACACACATTCTTTAATATTTTCTAAATTCTAACATTTAATATTTTAGAATAATATATTTTCATTGATTATTCTATTATTATTATTTTTTTATTGATTTATTTTTTTTATTTTTTATAATCCTTTTTTGCGATCACGAAAATTTTCGATGTTGTGATTTTGATGTTTTTATACGTTTTGAAGGTTCCTGAATCATTTTCACCAAGGTTGAGAAAAATGTCTGTGTGTGTGTGTATGTATGTAGACAAGATTACGCAAAAACGGTTTGAGCTAGAATGATGAAATTTGGTACATGGACATTATTCAATATTCATAGTTTTCTTTCAATTTTTGAGAAATGTAGCTCAACCAGAAGAGGGTCATTACAAACAACGTTTTGATTTTTTTTCTTCTAAAGTGACCGTAAAAATAAAGATATATGTTTGATAATTTTTCAGATGATTATTAATTGTATATAACTGCTATATCTAGAATTTCAGCTTGATTGAATCGCTGAAAGTACAGGAATTAATTTTTTAACACTGCAAATCTCACGCGCCAACACGTGACGTGGTGCCATCAACAAAGAGCCAAACATGAGCTGGTTTAATCAATATTATTTATTAATTTTAATTTATAATTTAATTAATTTAATTTAATTTAAATTAATATAATCTTATTTAATCCAATTCAAATTTGCGAGATAGTCGAGTGGAGACACTCCAGATTTTTTTGGTTTTCATTCATGTCTTTGGCCTTACCATCAAAACCATTTTTCTAAAATCTCTTTCATTAATAATTAAAAACTTTAAAAAGTGTGGCCGTTCCTTGGCTCTTTCTTTTGTTGTCCCCAAATAATAAGTGAACCAAAAAGTTGGTTGACGAAGAGAAAGTAGAAGAGTGAAGAGAAGAAAATGGGGGATGTGAAATGGGGTAAGCGTAATGGGCGTGTGTTGGTGTGGGCGTAGTCAGAAGGAAAGCTGACTGGCTTCTGGTGCATTTTTTAAAATCTCTGAATCGAATAGTCACTCCATTATGATTCCTCTCTTATTTCTACATTCGAGGGTTGTGATGTGGGTGGTACATAGGAGAAATTTAAGTCTGCGAATGTAGAATGGGGAGGGTTCGTGAGAGACGCAACGCAAACGAATGGGCTTTCATAAATTGAACGCAACTTTTTATTTTATTTTTTTTTTATTTTATTTTTTTTTTATTCCCAACCCAAATCAAAAAGAAACTTTATCATAAATGATTCTCTCCACTTCACCTCTTTGGCAATCCCCTCCGCGATTCTTACACCACCTCATCGTATCTCTTTTCTTTTTTTTTTTCTTTTATTTTTTGTTGCTTTTCTTGTGCTCACTTCATTTAAATTTTGTTGAAATCTCTCTTTTCTTTATGCATTGTGTAAGAAAATGAAACTAATATTTATCCTTCCTAGACAGACAGTCAGACGAATTAAATATTTACTTAAAAGTTATATTTATTTTAAATAATCATACAATTTTCAAATTTCAATTTCTTACTAAAATAATTAGAATAGAATAAATTAATAATAATTTTATTTTTATTTAAAAATAAAAAAAAAAATCTGGAGTGTCTCCACTCGACTATCTCGCAAATTTGAATTGGATTAAATAACATATATTAATTTATATTAAATTAAATTAATTAAATTATAAATTAAAATTAATAAATAATATTTATTTCACCAGCGTATGTTTGGCTTTTTGTTGATGGGACCACGTCACGTGTTGGTGCGTGATTTGCAGTCGTGTTAAAAAATTAATTGATGATATTTGGAAATGAATATAATAAACAAATCATATCAATCTTTAAACTAGTCTTTCTCAACCTTTTTTTACCGCGGCACACTTTCAACGGTTTAAAAATTTGGCCGCACACAAAGAAAAGTGTACAAGTTATTTATTTATTTACTATATTGAAAAAATTGAAAAAAAGTTGAAAATGTTTAAGATCCTGATCGCAAAAACATTTTGCCTTTTTTTTAGAACCATATTGAAAAATTTGAAAAAAAAGCCGGAAATGTTTACATTTGGTTACACTTGTTTGCGCGTGATTTGCAGTGTTAAAAAAATTAATTCCTGTACTTTCAGCTATTCAATCAAGCTGAAATTCTATATATAGCAGTTTTATACAATTTTTAATCATGTGAAAAACTATCAAATATATATCTTTATTTTTACGGTACTTTTAGAGGGAAAAAAAAATCAAAACGTTGTAGGTAATGACCCTCTTCCGGTTGAGCTACATTTCTCCAAATTTTCGTGATCACAATACTATCCCTGGCGAGATTGTAAAAAAGATCTAGTAAAACTTGATTTCATTTTATTTCTCATAACTTTTATCTAAAATTTTAATTACTTCAAAATGCGTATGAAAAGTATTGTATTTGGAGAAGACATTTTTTTTTATGTTTTTTTAAAAGAAACAATAAATTATTAGTATATACATGTATATATATATATATATATATATATATATATATATATATATATAAATGTAGGAATTTTGAATAAAAATTCTCTCTTTATTTGTATATTTCTTGCCGCCCTAACATTAACATTCAATACAACAAACACTTCGAAAGAATAGTAATCGAAACGTCTGAACCCAAGCTTCATCTAAGAATCTTAAACATCCCCACCATCCACAATACTTGATCTCAACTACAGTATATATATATATATATTTATAAACCAATACCAAAGTTAATAAAAAAAAAATAAAAATAATTTTATGCACCCTTCAGATTTCAAAAAAAAAAAACAAAAAAAAAGTTCAAATTAATTATTCACAAACGATTCTTTTATTTTTCTTCATTTCATATTCTCCCTGTTCTTGTGCAATTTTTTTTTTTTTATTACAATAAAAAACAAATATTAAATGAAATTTACGTATATTCGAATGAATATATATAGATACATAGAAATGTTATTATTATAATTTCAGATGGATGAAAAATATTCATCAATTTATTATTATAATCATTAAAGTTTTTATGACATATAAAAATGATATAAATTTGATTTCTTATTTTCATATTAATATCTTTTTATTACTTTAAAGAAGAAATAAACTATTCTGAATTTCAGAGGATCAAATCTTCTCATTTTATTTTGTTTAAATTAGGAACAACAAAATATTATGCAATCAAATTACTAGAAACCATTAATGTTCTCTTGGGTGTATTTTTTTTATTACTTTTCCTGTGATGGAATTAAATCCAATTAGTAATTGACCAAATTTTTGAAAAACAACTTACGATTCGTTTACAATAAATAATATTCATTCCAAAATCATTTAAATGAATTAATTAATTTTTTAAATTTAAATTAATTTGCAATAATAATAATAATAATCTAAGTAGGCAGCTTACCCGTGTGTGTATAGTGGCAATTTTCTACACAGGTGGTACTCAATCCACCCGTTCTGGAGAAACCGGATCTTCACGAACACCTAAAAAGAAAAAATGAAGTTAAAACCCAAGGAACATTCATATATAGGCACACTGAACATCAATACCCTTATTAAAAAGCCGGAAAGTTACATACAATTTAATAATGGAACTGCTCTTCAAGAAGATCTGGCAAAACAAAGAACAAAGGGATAGCATGTGCGAATAAGGAGAAAGTGGGAGCTTTGCGTGATCCCAGATGGATAATAATATTAATAATAATAATAATAATCCAAGTAAAATCTTGAAATACTTATATTATTTTAAGTAAAAATCATAAATTTATTAAATACTTTTTTCTTAATATATATATATATATATATATATATATATATATATATATATATAATATAATTTAAAATAAGAATAAGGAAAAATATCTTCTTTTTTTTGTTTTTATTAAAAAAAAATCTCATCTCTTCTTATTTATCTTCTTCGAATTGTCAACATCATATATAATAATAATATATATATACATATATATTTAAATCAAGTAAGTAAGTAAGTAATAATAATAATAATAATAAATATGTTTTTGATTTAAGCATTGAATGTAAAAAGATAATATGAGCAATATATAAAAAGGTAAGGAGAGGATGAAAGAGAGATAGATAGAAAGAGAAAGAGAAATTTATCATAAAGAGAGACGTTATCTTAATAGATAGATATTCAAATTCCAAAAAAAAATATATATATATATATATATATATATATATATTTTTGACGAATGAATATCTCTTGTACTTTGTCCCACTCATGTCTTTCATTTCATTTTCATTCGTATATTCTATCATTTTTCTATCTTGATTTTCACATCATACATTTAGATAGAGAGAAAACAAATCGTAAATATCTTATGATTTCCATTTGATAGCTGTTATATTAGTCTAGAAATATGTATGAAGGAATGAATATATTGGAATATTATATAACTCCATATATATATATATATATATATTTATATATAGTCGTATAATGGAGGCTTAGTATGGGTTGGGTTATGAAACAAATGAGTTTTTAAAATTAATAAATTTGATATTTAATTTGGTAGCACTTAATTAGCAATTGCATAAGGGTCGACCACTTAGCTGTTATTGATAATATAGATAGTTCGGTGCACATAGAGATTCACCTGAGGATTCTTCAGGTTATTTCTTCTAGGTATCTAATGATCCTCATCTATGGGCTTGCAACTCCTTTGTTGGCCTGAGGGATTATTCTCGTAGTATCTCACTTAGGGGTGAAGTCTCACGGTCCGATCTATGCCGAAGAATGACTTACTTTCCTTCCGTTCATCCAAGGAAAACTCTTCCCCCTGTGAAGTAGTCTTTGGCTACCTTTTAATAACTCACCCCTATCTTGCATACAATTTGCCAATATAAAGATACATGTCATATAATTTATTATTATTTAAAAGTTTAATTCACATGACAATAGTTTCTCTTCTTCAATTGAGAACCTTTCTTTATGTTGTACACATGCCTTCGTGAGGATGTCATTATTTGTATAAATGTTTAATTATAGCATTATAATGCTATTTCCCTATTAAAGGCCGTATATATATATATATATATAAATAAATATCACTCTCTTTTTCTCTCTCTCTCTCTCTTTTACAATTAACTTCATATTATTTAAAAAATAAATAAATAAATAAAAACAAGAAAGATGTCTCATTTTATAATCTGTAGGCGTAAAATTGCTTATGAATAAAATTATATATACATATTTGGATATTCAAGAGGGAGAGTATAATTATCCCTTAGAGGATTGAACAAGAGGGTGACGATAATAAATCTGCACAACATTCACCCTCAACATGATTATCTATCGACATACCAAACCAACTCGACCAATTACAGACCACAATAAAATAAAATTAAATAAGTACAATTTAACTCTCATATAAATAAATAAATAAATCATTTGCATTTTGATTAAGTACTATATTTACTTATTTATTTATTTAATTTTTTTAATTTTTTTTTTTTATTATATTAGGAAAATATTTAAATTTAAAAACTTTTATCATTATAATTTAACAAAGAAATTAAAAATTTTTAAAAAATTTATAAAAGTCGCTCGAAATTAAAAAAAGTAGGATTTTCCCTATAATATTTGTTAAAAAGTAATTTCTCTCGATGAAATCACTGAAAATATTTAAGAAATCGATGAAATATGAATTTATTCGTTTTTAGAATCAGAAAATGAATAAAATGACATTAAAAATAAATATATCTCTCGTAATTAAAAAAGTAGAATTTTCCCTATAATATTTTTAAAAATGTAAGTTTTCTCATCACTAAAATCACTGAAAATATTTAAGAAATCGATGAAATATGATTTATTCGTCTTTTATATCAGAAAATGAATAAAATGATATATTAAATATAAATTTATCCCACGTAATTAAAAAAGTAAAATTTTCCCTATAATATTTTTAAAAATGTAAGTTTATTCTATGAAATCACTGAAAATATTTAAGAAATCGATGAAATGATGAATTTATTAGTCTTTATATCAGAAAATGAATAAATAAAACTTTACCAGTGGATTACTTTTTTAATTTCAAGTGACTATTAAATTATCAAATTATAGTTTCAAAGATAAAAATTATTAAATCGATTGATATTCAATTTAGCTAATATATTTATAATGTTTTATTCATTTGGCCAGTAGAGGGCTTCACTAATTTTCAGGGGGGGGGGGGGTTCAGTACGGTTTGGATATCGGAAAATTAAAAAATGAATTAATTAAATAATTTTCCGATATCCACAAACCAAATTGAAAAAAAACCCTAAAATTAGTGAATAAGTGAATATAATTAGTGAATTAGTCAATAAAACATTACTAATGGCTGCTCATTTGTTCATAATGTTTTTGAATATTATAATATTAGTGCATATACTCGTACAATTATTTTTTTTTTTTTTTTTTTGTTAATATTTTCTCTAGAGTACACATTTTTCTTTAAATATCTCTCAATTTTTATCGTTTAATATCTGTGAGGATGTCATGAAAAGGGGATGCATATCTGTGATGTCGTTAGTCAATTGAGGTGAAGGCTTTCCTTTCCTTTCCTTTCCTCTTGCAATATATAATTCCACCTCTCGCATACACATACATACATACATACATAGAGAAAGATAGATAGAGTGAGAGAGAAGAAGAGGGAGATAGTGGAAGTGGAAAGGGAACTCAAACGGGCGTTAATGGATGGATGGATGGATTGGGTCAGGCGCGAAAGGATTCTTCTCTCTCTCTCTCTCTCTCTCTCCTATGATGGATAAAGAGAGAGAGAGAGAGAGAGAGAGAGAGAGAGGAACCTAACCAATATGCAACGATCACCCCGTATGATTTATTGCCAGGAGTCAAAGGCCTTCGACGCTTCCATTTAATTACACATGAAAACCCAATGAGAGTGAGGAGTCAACGAGAAAACATTTCAACTATGCTTCTTCTCTCTCATGTTTTAAGATCTCCCAATCAACTTGCACATGCAATGAAAAATGTTGATTGAATTTATTTTATTGTTTGATATTCAATGAATTTATAAGTATATAATATATATATATATATATATATATATATATATATATATGTGTGTGTTGTAGGAAAATAGCAAAAGAAGAATAAAGAACAATCTTTGTTGGGCAAATAGCATTAATTAATTATTTCATTTCAATTTGACTAGTAAAATAGCTCATAATTACAGATCGAACACCAAATTTCACATGTGGAGATTTTGATATATATCTCCACGAATCATGCATTTTCTTAACTGAAAAAAGTATTTTTAGCATGATGTCTGTCCGTCCGTATAGATGTGTACAGCTTGAACGGCTAAACGTCACAGCCAGCGCCTCCTTATATATTATAAATAAAATAAAATTAAAAATATTTATGTTATATCCATATGTGTTTTTTATTGCATTAAAATTATTTGAAATTGTTTCTGTAGCTGGAAATTAATTGATTTCAAACCGTCGGTCGGTTCTGTGCCTGGCCACAGGTCACCTTATTTTTGTTTTGCCAGCAATTTCTAGAAGACCATTTTGGATGAATAGTATTCGTATCGACTGAAGACATCACTTGTATCATTTTTGTTTGACACTGTTTTAAAAGCGTTATAATTTCTTCTATTTTGTCAGAATTCCATGTTTTTTTTTACAGTTGTGGATGTATATTTTTTCATTTAAATAAAAATAAAATTCATCCTTGTCATTCATAGAGAACCGTAGGCTTAAAAAATTATTTACAATTTAACAACGTAAGATAAACTTACAATAAAGAACATAAACTTTTTTAAATAATTTCGTAATAGTTAAAGCTATTTGTCCAACAAAGATTTAGCCAAATGGTTTTTGCCTAAGCAAATGCTATTTTCCAAAAATTGCCATTTGCCTACGACATATACATACATATATATGGCTCTTCTATAAAGACTTAAATTGGAATTAAATTAAACCCTAAATAAATCATTCAAATATAAAGTTATTTTAATTAATAATTCATATTTTTAGAAATGAAATTCTTTTTAATGATGTTTGAAAGAGCATATTTTTTTATTGTTTTTAAGTATAATTTTTTTATGATAACAAAATTAAATTTACTTTAAAAAATTTACAAAAATACATATTGATAATAATCTTAAATAATAAATAATAATAATAAATTTCTTATGTTTAAAGATTGCAATTGTCTTTTATTGGACATCGACTGGATGATTTAAAAAATAAAATAAATTATAATAATTATTCGTTTCTTGTCTAAATATTTGAAAATATTTTAAATATTTGTCGTTTATTTTAGAATAGGTATCTTTTAATAATAATCAAGTGAAGTATAAGATTATTGTACTAGAATATAATTTTTGCATATAATATTAATAATAATACTCAATCTATCAAAATTAAAAGTGGAACGTTCTTTTGATTTTTTTATTTTAACATGCGAATGATTTTACAATTGAAGAAAATTGTTACAACTGATCAAGTTTTCCTATCAGTAAAGTCAACGAATACCGATTTTGCTTCATTTAGTTTGATTCTTGAGGATGTTATGATTGTAGTTTTGTAGTTCATCTAAAGAGATTTAAAAATAACATTGAAAAATCAATAAATAAATTAATAACTGTTTTTTTTTTTTTTTTTAAATGTTATTAATTTGAAAATATAAATAAAGTTTAAAATAATCAATAGTAAATAAAAAAATAAATAAAATAATAAAAGTAAATTCTAAAAAACATATTTTTAATTTTAATGTAATTTAATTTTATTTATTGGATGTATGCATGTTTGTTTGTTTGTTTGTTTGTCTGTGACATTT
The DNA here is from genome assembly GCA_963082975.1 of Labia minor. Taxonomy (NCBI): domain Eukaryota; kingdom Metazoa; phylum Arthropoda; class Insecta; order Dermaptera; family Spongiphoridae; genus Labia; species Labia minor. The sequence goes on along the minus strand of OY720344.1, from coordinate 119,100,477 downwards.
TCTCTTGCATTTTTAAGAAAATATAAAAATGCAAAATAAGTAAACTACCATCTAAACATTTTTGTTTCTTTTTGATGAAGATAGACAATTATTCATCACGTGTGTGTGTGGTGAGAGGAAAACAATAAAATTAAATTAAATTGATAAAGTAAAACAAAAAATTAAATGAAATTGGTTGAATTTTACATGAACAGTACACAAAAAGAAAAGAAACAAAAGTAAGATAAACAGTAAATTATATATATATATAAGAATGATAGAAAGGCCTTTTGGATCTAATTTAACTTTACAGAAGATAGATGAGGGAAATGGCTTGCTGGCTCAGAGACTAGAACGGTAACAAGCTTTTCTCATCTTATCTTCAATTCGTTGCTTCTTCTTTTTAATAAAGATATGCTCACTATATTTTGGTGCCTTTGCCAAGAAACCTTTTGGTATCCCCTACAGGGGGGTAGGGGGAATCAAACATTTTGTATTGTTTGTTGTTGTTTCTTTGTTGGTTGGTTGACATATCTATTTATTTAGTTAGATATTCTTTTTTTTAATTAATTAATTTAATTTTGAAAATCAAAATATATCTACTTAAGTAATTTTTTACAAAAATAAAATATATATTCCAGTTGAATAAAATTTTAGAATTATAAATTTGTCATTTTAAAAAAATATCTATAAAATAATATCCAAAAAAAAAACAACATTGACAAGACCTTTCTAAATAATTTTCATTCTTATTTAAAATAAAAGACATTAACGATTAAAATGTAAATTGTTTGTATGAATATTATTTTATGTAGGCCAAATATTATACGAGTATAATTTAAATAAGAAAAATAGATTTTGAATATTTTTAACCCATAAAGGGGTTACCAATTGAGTTCTGTTGTGGTCTTTTGGTTTATGGTCTTTATAAAGCGTATAAACAAATTCCCTACTTGCGCTATTTTTAATTATACAAAGACTGGTAATACACGGCCGCCAGCAATTTTTTTTTTTTTTAAACGAGATTACCTTAACCTTTTATAATTCATTTAATTCCTACTAAATAATAAGGAATCAATTATTACTAATTTGCTGGCTGAACTCAAAAATACCTCTTAAATTATAAGAAATATTTAAATCGTCACCACTTGTACCGAAGAAAGCAGACACGAGGTATATATTCTCTATTTAAAAAAATAAATAAAACTACTGGAAGGTAATGTAACAATAAAATATTTATTAAATAAAAACGAATTCAATTGATTTTCTGATATATTTATAAAAATTAATATTTGTAAGAAATCTATAAAATATTACACAAATAAGTAAAAAGTGTAGTTATAACAATTTAAAAGTTTCGTAAAATCTAAACAAATTAATTAATAACAAATCTAAATTATATAATCAAAGTTGAGGTCGTTCAATATGCAAACAAAGAAAAATCTTAACCAGTGGACCTCAAATAAACAATATTTCAAATTATAATTTAGAAGTAAATCAACAAATTAATTAATATAAATTCAAATACATGGGCAGCAATAATTAAACAAAAGGATAATATATCAAACTTTAAATAATGGTATATAGTTCCAAAAGTATAATCGGAAAGACCTTCCTTCTCGATAGACCAATGCAGAAATGCACTGGCGTACCTAAAGGGGGGAGGTGGGTGCACTTATCTTGGGGCGGCATTTTTTATATTTAGTTGTAAAAAGCAACTTATTCATTTCATATTTATTTTTTTTCTTTCTTGAATAATAAATGATTATTATGATTATTATAAGTTTACTATTTGATTTATATAAATTATGATCAACTATATGATTTCGAATATTATTCCTCGGTGTATATAAATGCATTTTAGTGTAAATTTTGAATTCTAATTCCAAGAACAGGAAAATAATATTATTTTATTGTATTCATTAAAATTCGTTGAATTCGTAAACGCATCTTTAAGATTTTGTTCGGCAAAATTATCTTCGTTCTACAATGAGTCAATTAAGACTACAAAATCTTGCAATATTGTCAATAGAACAAAAAATTAAAAATAATATAAATTTAAAGAGCATTATACACGATTTTTCTAGTATGAAAGCTAGAAGAGTAAATATTATATAAATATGTTACGAGTGCATACAAATATGTGTAAAAAAATTTACTCTGTGTATTAATTAATATTGAATAAATAACTTAATAATTTATTTATGTGTATTAATTTATAAAAACCACTATTTGATTGACTTATAATAGAAAGGGCGGCAAACTGGAGATCGCCCCGGGCGGCAAAAGTTCTAGGTACGCCACTGCAGAAATGGATAAAAACAAGAAGTCAAATAAATATTCAAATGCTCATTACCGTGTCACGTGACTGTGTTTCTCCCCTTCGCCCATAGAGTTTTCCAAAATTTTAAAATAACTCATTAGCGGGTGGTTCAATCTTGCTCAAAAAAATATATTCGGATCATTTTATGTTATAAAAGAGTTATTACAAAAGATTCAATTACTTAAATTTATTTATCTTTTTTATTTCAGTTGCAGTGATGCTGGATTACTATTAATGCTTCAATTGCATCCATTTCCAGAGTTGTACATTTAATCAGTCACTTGGTAAGTTAACTATTTATTTCTATCCCTACTTATAATTTATTAATACATTTAGTTTTTTTTTTTTTTTTTTGTTATTTTCCATTTGATACGAGTATGAAAACGATCGAATGTTCTTCTTTAAAATTTGATTTGAACACCATATAAATATTCCTCTCTCGTGTTCATCATCTTCCCTTTCATTCACCTCTCTTTCCCTTTCTTTGAGTTCATCTCTTCTATTTCTTACATTCTTTTTTTTTATTATTATTTTTTATTTATATTTCGTTGGAATCCTTTTATCTGATGACTGTAATATATATATATATGAACATCAATATATAAAACATATCCCTTCAATATATATGTGAATAAAATAAAAAAAAAAATATGAATAAAAATCCTCCCTCATTTTGAGTTGTGCTTTTTTTTTTATTATACACGATTTATTCATAAATAAATATGTTAAAGTCGACAGCTAGAAATGAGATGAGAATGAGAGTAAGTGAGTTGAGTGGTGGTGCCTTTTATGAATGACGGTTTCTTTTTATTTAAACATTTTTCTTAGTACTGTATTCATGGATTTCAAATTTATTTTATATTTTTTTTTTCATATAAATTATTTTTACATTTTTATTTAAAAAATATATATATATATATAATATCAATTGAAATATACTAAAAATATATAAATTATATATTATACTAAGGTGAACATATTTCGAAAACACCAAACCGGCACAAACGGTTTAACTTTTTTTTTTTAGAACCAAGTTGAAAAAATAGCACGAAATGTTTAAGAGCTTAGTCCAGAAAACGTTTTACCTTTTTTTTAGAACCAAATTAAAAAATTTTTGAAAAAAGTACGAAATGTCCTAAATATTTAAAAAAAAAACGGGACAACGGTCCCGAAGACATTTTTTTGGGACGCCCGGACAGAGCACTTAAAAACAGGACGTTTGGTCATTCTATATTATACACAATTTAAATAATATAATAATAATACTAATAATAATAATGAATTACATCCAATGATTTACTATTATTTAATTTTTGTGAAATTTTTAGAAAAAATGTAGAATGATTATTTAATCAATTATTGTTACTTAAGATCAGTGGCGGATTAAGTTGATTGGGGGCCCCGGGCGGTAAAATTGAAATGGGCCCTCTGTTATTTATAATTATAATTGAAAGACAAATTTTGTTTATATTATAATTTAGGCTGTTTTATACTTACATATATAGTACTTATGTAAAAATACATAAATTTTACTGTGGTCGCCGAGACCCAAAATTGATTATTTTTTCTTAAGTTAGTCGGGGTTCAAACACGACCGAATAAAGATCTGTATCAAGAATAACTTGTTTTATTTAAATTCCGATTATCCATAAACTCAACATTTTTTTCAAATTTTTTTTAAGGAAATATTTTTATTTAGGTTTCGGTGGGCCCCTCGGGCTGGTGGACCCCGGGCGGCCGTCCGGTCCGCCCGGCGTTTAATCCACCTCTGCTTAAAATTAAGTGAAAGTTAAATATATTTTTTTAATTTCTAAAATATCTATTGATATATTGAAAAAGTTTCTATTATATTTTAATATAATGACATTGTAATGTACTCAAAAAAAAAAAAAAAATAAAAAACAAAAATCATAAACAAAAAAATTCTATATTAATTAGATCTTTTTTTATTTTGTTTAATTAAAAAGTTTTGACTTAAATTTACAAATAAAATTATTATAATTATTTTGAAAATTAAAATTTAAAGGAAAGATGATTAAATAAATTTTATACAATATTCACATTCTATTTTTATTTATTTTAAGACATTATTTTTAATCAAATTTTTCTCTTTTTATTTTTATTTTGATAATAATTATTGATTAGTATAAATTGAAATATAATATATATTTTATATATTATTAATTTAAGATAAGCTTCAATATATTATATATATATAGTAAATATTGATTCAACAAAAATGGATTTTCAATGTTACCATAAATAATGTTTTTACATTTGTAATTTCCAATATATTTTATAATTATTATTATTTACTATTTACTATTCTAATATTTTTTTGATATACCTTATGTATATGTCTATTGAATTTGTATATACAAAAGGAGGAATTTTAGGAAAATTTTTGTACACCCACCCCATCTATATCTACAAAATCTACATAGTAAAAAAAACATCTAAATCATTAATTTTGTGATTCTCAAGTTTTTCATATATTTATATGATTTATAAGAAATAATTAATAAATTCATGTTTTTATTATGTATTATATCTAGGGTGACCATATTTCGAAAACACCAAACTGGGACAAAAGGTTTACCTTCTTTTTAAAACCAAATTGAAAAAAATTTAGAAAAAAAGTCGGAAATGTTTAAGAGCCTAGCCCCGAAAACGTTTTACCTTTTTTTTAGAACCAAATTGAAAAAATGTTGAAAAAAAGTACGAAATGTCCTATATATTTAAAAACAGGGACAAAAGACTTTCGCGAAGACATTTTTCGGGACGCCGGGACAGAGCACCGGAAAACCGGGATATTTGGACACCCTAATTATATCATATTTAATGATATATAAAAATGTTTAAAATAATTTATTGTCTTAAAGTTTAAATCAAATATAAATATGTATCTTGATACTCTTAATAAAAATAATTAAATATTTTTAAATTCATCCACAATCATTAATCAAATTAAATATTTACAATAGCAAAATAAATAATAATAAAGATCAATTTTTTTTGTACTTTTTGAAATATTTTTATCTCAATTTTTAATAATAATAATAATAATAATAATAAATTAATAATATTAATCATTTCTGTTTTAACAAATGTAATCGTATTCTATTTTCTAAACTTGATTTCTGTTTTTTTTCCGAGTGATTTTTAAACACACGATTCTCTGTCAGTTTCTGGAATCAATCTTCAAAAATTTCGTTTCTCGCTCTGCATTGTATTGACTTTCTCTTAACAATTTTAGAACAATATTTATCTTGAGAGACGCCATAGAGGGTGGGATTTGAACATTTCTACTAACAGTAAGATATTTCTGGTGGAATTCTTTGAAACGATCAGTCTACTCCACCCCACCCCCACCTCACCCCTCCACCCTCACCGTATGCCACTCTTCTTGTTAATTTTCCTTCTTCAAGTCAAATAATCTTTTCAACGTTTAAACAACTGATTCGTTCCCTTCCTTTACCTCTCCCTCTGTTTCTCTTATATCATCAAAACTCCCTTCTCATCCACCCCTTCCTCGACTACGTCCCACCTACCCATCTATTCACCTCGTCATTCATCAGTTCAACCGACAAAATGAAAAATCACCTCATTTATTATCTCTTCCACTTTCCTATACATATATCTTTTCTTCTCAGGTTTTTTCTCTTTTAAAATTTTGTTTTTTTAAAAAAAAACAAACTTTTCTTTAAATTTATTTATTTTTGTATTTTTTTTTGGATTTTTTTTTATTAAAAAATATATGTATTATAATTGATTCTGAAAAAAATTAGTTTTTTTTAAATTGTTTTGAATATTTGAAATTTATACTTATTATTTTTTAGTTTTCTTATTTTTATAAGTAACTTATATTTTTTTTAATTATATTTGATTTATCATCTTCTTTAAAATTTCGCCAGAGATAGTATTGCAATCACGAAAATTTTTGATGTCGAGATTTTGATGTTTTAATACGTTTTGAAGGTTCCTGAATCAGTTTTACTAAGGTTGAGAAAAATGTGTGTATGTGTGTATTTATGTAGACAAGATTACGCAAAAACGGTTTGAGCTAGAATCATCTAATTTGGTACATGGGCATTATTCAAAATTTGTAGTTTTTTATCAAATTTTTAGCAATGTAGCTCAATCGGAAGAGAGCCATTACCTAGAACGTTTTGATTTTTTTTTCCTCTAAAGTGACCGTAAAAATAAAGATATATGGTTGATAGTTTTCCACATGATTATAAATTTTATAAAACTGTTATATATATAGAATTTCAGTTTGATTGAATCGCTGAAAGTACCAGAATTAATTTTTTAACTCTGCAAATCTAACGCGCCAACACGTGACGTGGTGCCATCAACAAAGAGCCAAACATGCGCTGGTTTAATAAATATTATTTATTAATTTTAATTTTTAATTTATAATTAATTCAATTTAATTTAAATATAATATATTATGTTATTTAATCCATTTCAAATTGCGAGATAGTCGAGTGGAGACACTCCAGCTAATTTTGTATATGTTCTATTTATTAGTGATTTTTATGTTTCTAGTAAATTGTATTTTATATTCATTATATATATATAGGTCTTATCAGTTGATTTGAACTTTAATTTTTTTTTTTTTTTTTATCTAAATAAGATGCATTTTTATAAGGTTTTATTTGATGAGACAAAAAACAAACAACATCATACGATTTAGTTTCAATTTTCTTTATTGAACACACAATGGGTAGATAGATGAAAGATAGAGAAAAACAAAATCAAGAAGAATGGATTTTTGAGAACATGAGACGCTTTGGACCATTTTATTCTAGTCTATTCTAGACGTCCAAGCGAATACACAAAAAGAGAGACTTGATCTTGGATCTATACTATTTTTTTTTATTGCAAAGGTCCAACGTACAGATAGAATAGTATATTACTTTATATATATATATATATATATATACCATCGTTATATTTAATGATATTTTAAACAACTTTTGTATCTCGTATTTATGTAGATATAAAAAATTTCATGAGATTGAAAATGTTTTATTTTATTACATTAATATTATATGAATATTAAAAAATTATTTAAACTAAATCGGGCACTGAACAATTCACCCTTCAATCTATTTTTTGATATTTAATATATTTTGTAAAAATAAAAGTTATAAAGAAGAAAGAATCTAAAAATTATTTTATCTAATTATCAATATATACATGTAAAATAATAATTATATTATTTTAATATTCCTAAGTTGGTATTACAATTTATTATTATTATTATGAATATGAATTATTTATAAATAATTAATATTATTAATTAATATTAATAAATAAACAATATTAATAATATTAATTTAATATTTCTAAGTTTGTATCACAACAATGAGACGGAATTGTTGTGTGTTAAGGTTAGGTAAATTAGATTTTATAAATTGTAAAACCGTTAAATATACTCTTAAGTTATTTAGTTATTAATAAGATAAGATAAGAATTGACTATAAAAACTATCTTATATACATATAATTTTCTATGTATGTATTTATGTATGTAGTATGTATGATATGTCTGCAAGTTATAGCTACAAATTTAATTATAGAATTTTAAAATTTTCCATTTTTATACAATTTAAAAATAAAAAAATAAAAAAAATTTGAAATACAAATTGAAATATTCTAATTTTTGATCTTAATATTATTTTTTATAATAAAAGAAAAAGAAACTATTTTTTTTAAAATTTCGTTTTGTTATTATTAAATATATTGAAAAAAAATATTATAACGATTTGAATAAAGTTATTAATTTTATATTGAAACATTGTGTTGTTTTGTAAGTATTATTATTTGAAACAAAATTTCCTATAAATTATTATTATTAATCATTCTCGTGCGGCTAGAAGCCGCCTGTCCCTTTAATTGTAAGAAGAGTTTTATGCTGCTGGTAGCATATGATGCCTGGAACGGCTACGAGCAGTGGTGTATTGGGAGGGGAACGCGGGGGAACGACGTTCCCTTACCTTTTTTCAGAACCGGAAATAGGAAAGAGTCGGTGAATATGGTGGTTGAGGCATGATTACGGTGTTGTTTTTGGCCAAAAAAACAAGCCTTAATATGTGACCTGGTGCATTATCGTAATGCAGAATCCATTATTTGTTTTTCAACAATTCCGATCGTTTGAGCCGTATTGCTTCTCGCAAACATTGCTAACTTCCTTGTCGTATTCCTTATTTTATTTTTGTAAGTAAAAAATAGAAGAACACACAAAAACTTGACAAACTTTTTCAGTTGTCCAAAACAAACTACTAATCCAAAATGGTTGATAATGTCCGTACTTTTTCATGACCTTACAACTCCCACTTAAATATACTGATAGAATTTGTTTTTTGTGTTCGTTAATACTTTGTATAGTAAGAATAAGAAAAAATAAAAAAAACTTATATGGAAAAAAATAGTTTGCTGAAAAGAAGACTTTTTATGCATCCAATATGCGTTCCCTTACTTTTTATTTTACCAATACATCACTGGCTACGAGTAGTAATATAAATAATAATAGAAAAAAAATTCCATTCACAAAATAACATAAATAATTTATATGTATATGGCCAATCCGTTTAATATTCCAATTACATTCAGAAATATTATTTTTTGTTTGTTTGTTTAAAAAAGAATAAATAAAATTAACAACAAATAATATAATTATATATATATATATGGTATAGGTAGAGAAGTATATGAAGTGAAGGGAATATTTATAAAAATTTAATCCCAAGAGTAATGATAAAAAAATAAAACAATTAAAATTGTTTAGAATTTTATGGATGGATAAAGAGTGAATATTTATTGTACTTCTCAACATTTTTGTATTTATTATTTACTTTATCAATTGACTGATTCAGACAACGGATGAATTGATTTTGAATACGAATGAATAAAATAACAAACACCCTTATAATATGTACAATATATATTATATATATATATATATATATATTCATGGATTATAAAAGAAGTATAATTCTTTTGGATGTCTCTTCTTCTTGGTCATCCACTTCCTCCTAGGATTCACTCCCGGTTGTGCATGAATGGGCGTAATGTTGTAATCCATTCGTAGATAAAAATCTGCCGATCATGAGAAGGGTCGAAAATGATGATGACACGTGTTTTCAATACGAGGGTTGATTTGATCGTTGGGGATGAGGTTGGTGGTAGTTTGTTCTTTATTTCTTCTATTGGTCATTCGAATATCGAAAAGGAAACCGAATTTCTTTCCCCGTTGTGAGGCCAATTGGCACGTGAGACCAACATCCGGCGGGTCTTTGCTCCAAGTTAATTCACGATTCTTTTTCAAGTCCCTTTCTTTTGTTTCTCTCGTTACATGTTTTTTTTTTCTTTTTCTTTTTCTCATTGGCTTGATTTAAAAAGAACAAGAAGAAAAAGAAAAAGGAAAAGAAGACGATAATGTCTTATTGTTAGCTCTTCGAATCAAGATGATACACTTTTTTCTATTTCAATAACTTCACTAGTTTAATGTAATTTTATAATAGAATATATATACGAGGGTGGGGTGAAAAGATTCCGGCCTAACCAAGAAAAACGATGTCTTTAAATTTTTTTTTCTTTATTTTTCGACATTCAAGATAGCTGAGACCTGTACGATGTCAGCTGAACTTGTGTGAAATATTTTGCACAACGATTTTAATATGGAAAGCTGTGTGCAATGTGGGTGCCGCATTTCCTAACGTTAGACCAAAAATTGCTTCGAAAAACCATTTCTAACGACAATTTGGCGCTGTAGGCGTAATCCAAACGATTTTTTGCACCGATTCATAACTATTGATGAGATTTAAATTAAATTAAATCAAATTTAATTAATTAATTAAAAATAAATATACAGCAAAAAAAAAATTTAAAATTTTTCTTGGTCAATCCGGAAACTTTTTAACCCACCATCGTATATATATATATATATATTTACTTAATGTTAAATAAATTTTTTTAAAATTTATAATTAAATCAATTAATAGAAATTAACAAATAGAAAAAAGCAATAATATTAAATTTAAATTTAAAAAAATAATATATAGATAAGTATACATATTTTAAGAAAATTGATAAAACAAAAAATAATTCATTTTTATAGATATTATTGTAAAGTGTTTATAAATCTCATATATATATATATAACATTTGTATAATTTGAATTATTTAATTAGTTAGTTATTTAATTTTCTTGTATATTTTAAGTTGCCTGACTGAAATTTGTTTATGTTATTATAATATGATATATATTTTTCTTTCTAATAATAATCATTCTAATAATCTTTTAATATTAAGTTTTGTTATATTGTATTTCATTGATAAAACAAATAACTATAAAAATCGATTTGCTTGTATTTGGGTACATCGATTTGGTTATTTTATTTAAAATCCTAATCTCCATTTTATATATATACAGTGAACGCTCTATCTCTAAATAAGCAACCTCTATACAAGCAACTTTTTTAGTTCAACTGTTGTGTATAAGCAACTTATGTATTTTTTTAAAGTTAAATATTTGAGTTGGCAGCTGTTTACAAAAACATAAACTCAAATTGTAAAAAAAATTCTGTTTTTGGAATATGTTTGTATTTTGTGATGTTTCTTTATTAAAATTGGTTCAAATTTGTTGCTAATATAGAGTGTTCACTGTATATAATTATTATCAAAATAGACAACTAAATAAAAGTATTGCGATATAATGTGAAATATAATAACATAAATTTTTTTTCACTATTCTATTATATTTTTATTCTCTATGATAAAATTAAAAAAAAATTATTGATATAATGTAAAAGTTGTAAAAATTGTCGTTAAATTATATAAGTATGTTTTGTGAAAATCTTATCATCTTATATTATAAATAAATATATAATTAGTTATTAATATTAAGAATAGAATTTGATTTATACATTTAAAATGAATGAAAGGAAGAAATGATGAGAAGCAATTGCTATCCGCCCCTTGACAGATGACATGTAACATTCATGATCTATAATAATATATCGTCTATGTATAATATTGGCATCAATTTATATATATATATATATATCCTTTATATGTATGGGTTTATTCTTGAGAAAATGGGCTTTCAGGAGATGAAATTCATAGAATGAATAATTTAAATCAAATTTTGAATTGAATGGAAATGTTTAGAATTATAGATAATTATAATAACACACAAGGAATGAGAGAAAGTTTAACCTATTAATATAATTGAATGACAAGTACGAATATATATATATATATATATATATATATATATATATATATATGTTGTATATATATAGTACATATATACATAGATTAAATAAATGAAATATATATATATATATATATTGATATATATATGTGTATAATTGTGTATATTATTCTAATTCTAAGATAATTTTCATTCTCATTTTGAATTTTATAAAATTAAATATCAATTTAATAATATCAAATATTAATAATAATAATGATAATAATGTTACATCAATTAAATTAATTTGATTGATTTAAATTGATTAATTTTAAATCTTTAAGTCACAATTTGATGATTAAAAAAAATACAATAAATATTAAAATACTTGATTAATGAAATCCGTTATAAAATAAAATTTTTGAATTTTTCTATTTGTTATGCAAAATTTGAAATTATAATAAGAAATATAAAATCAACTCTTCTTATAGTACAATAATTATAGATATTGAATTTTATTAATTTTATTTATTTAAGTAGTTTGTATTAATTTTTTGACTTTCTATTTTATTTAAATGTCAGCTTAAGTAAATATATATTCTAATTTAAATATTTCAATATTAATATATAAAATAATTCTAAATTAAACATTTAACAATTAGCAATAGATAAGGGAGGCAGCTTACCCGAGAGTGTAGAAGTCGGCGTTCGATTCTAACTAAGAACAAATTTTTCTAATAAAATTCAATTTAACATCAGCTGCCTCCGGCTCCAGTCATGATGATAGCCAAACTCCTAAGGGAGACGGCACCTTAAGAAGAAGAAGAATAGATAAAAGATAGTATAAATTATATTGCAATTGTATAAAGTTTATTATATTATAATTAGATTGTTTTTGTTTGTTTCTCTCGCGACTTTCTATTAAATGTAACTCATAAAAAATCAACATTATCATACATTTTTTTTTTATAATAGTTTCGTATTTTTTCTTATGGAAAGAATATATATATATATAATAAAATGTGCATATAGGTTATAATTAAGTTATGTATATATATATGTACTAAATTGCATAATTTTAAACGGGGCTCAAGTGCTTTTACTCTTCTCATCCCCCTTTGAACCCACCCTATTGAACATTGAATTGTTCAACCAAAGCGAGATGCATTTGAATTTCAAAATGGTTCCCTATCTCAAATATTGAATTTCATATACAATATTTTAATACTAATGATAATATGAAACCAAATCAATGCCTATACACCTTTATTTCCATCTAAATACAAATGTAGCTACTATATTTAAAATAGAACTTTAATGGAGATGCACATTTAAAAATTTACATATTTTATTTGAAACCAGATTAAATTTCTGAAATAATGGAAAATTTTTATTCATTCTAATTTCCACTGACACTTAAGAGAATCTAATCATCATTTTTAATACAACTATAGTATATGTATATACATTTTGTATTAAACTAATTGGACAAGAAAGAAAGAAAGAAAAATAAAATAAGTCAACTCAACATTTTTCCCTATAAATTTGATTAATTCTTTATAACAGTGATTTTCAATCTTTTTTTTTACCGCTGCACACTTTTAAAGGTTTAAAAATTTGGCGGCACATAAAGATAAGTGAAAAAGTCTGATCCCATTATGAAAAAATTGAAAAAAGTCGGAAATGTTTAAGAGCCACTTTACATTTGGAAAATTTGGGGGCACATTTTGATTATCTCGCGGAACACAAAAGTGCCGCGGCACAGTGGTTGACAATCACTACTTTATAATATAATATTTGACTGCAATGATCTAATAATAATTAATTTTTATAATAAAAAATATTATTTGAAATATCATTTATTTTCTACATTTATTTTTATTTGTCATAATTTGTGTTGTTATTATTTTTTTTATTATCTCTTAATTTTATTTAAATAAATATTATCTCTATAGATCAGTGATTCTCAACCACTGTACCGTGAGATTTTTAAAATTTTACAAATGTAAAGTTCAAATTAAGAAAAAGTACTTATTTATTTTATATGTATGTAAAAAAAAAAATGTTTTTGCGATCAGGCTCTTAAACATTTCCGACTTTTTTCAATATGGTTCTAAAAAAAAAGGTAAAAATTGGTATGATTATTACACTTATCATTTTCTTTGTGTGCCACCAAATTTTTAAACCGTTAAAAGTGTGCCGCGGTAAAAATAAGGTTGAGAATCACTGCTATAGATATTAATAACCTAAACTGAAATTGCTATATCCCCATTCAAGTATATTATAATATTCTAGTGATTGTGACAAGAAGAATAAGAAGAGAGAAAAAAAACTTCGTTTTGGGCATAATTTAAAATTGAATAGTATATTACGGAGTTATGTGCCCCTAAGGCCCAATCGGACCGCGCCCTCGATTAAATCCTACCACCCACTTAATGCTCGTTAAGGGCTTTCGCCCTTTTCATTAACATATGCCACGTGCAACTAAGCAAACAAAACTAAATCCAAAAAAAATTAGTACTTCTCTACATAATATTTATTATAAATAAATTTATTTATTTGTTTTTATTTTTTATTAAAGTGAGAAATAAAATTGATCTAAATATTTATCTATGTAATGTAGTTTTAATAAAAATGCATTTAATTTTATATTCATTTTCAATATTAAAGATTTATTTGAAAAAAGGATTGAATAAATAAATAAATAAATAACCTTTCACCATCACCACAATTTCAATATAGTTAATATGATCTACATAAAGCTTTACTATATATATTTATTGAATTTTTTACCCTCACAAAAAAAATAATTGAATAGGTAGGTGTTTTTTTTCTGTCAATAAATCATGTGATTAGAAAGAGAAACCACTTAAGAATAATATATATTGAAAATTGATTTCCCTTAACGATATGCAAACGAATCTTTCCAATTTATATATAAATATAGAATTTATTATCTTTTATATACACACATATAATATGTATTTATGATTTGTATATACGAGATTTGTTCAAAAGGAAAGTTGAATTTTTAATTAATTTGATTAATTTATTAGTATTTATTCATCAATATCCATTTTGTCTCCTTCAAAGTAATTCCCCTCAAATATAATGCACTCCTGAAATGCACTTTTCGGACTGGCAATTGTGGCAAAAGGCTTTCCTTTCATTAGCCCCTTCAATTTTGGAAATAGGAAAGAGTCGGTGAATAAGGTGGTTGAGGCATGATTACGGTGTTGTTTTGGGCCAAAAATTCACGAACAAGCCTTAATGTGTGAGCTGGTGCATTATCGTAATGCAGAATCCATTATTTGTTTTACCACAATTCCAATCATTTGAGCCGTATTGCTTCACGCAAACGTTGAATAACTTCCTTGTAAAATTCCTTATTTTATTTTTGTAAGTAAAAAATCGAAGAACACACAAAAACTTTTTTACTATCTGGCCAGAGATAGTATTGTGATCACGAAAATTTTCGATGTTGAGATTTTGATGTTTTTATACGTTTTAAAGGTTTCTGAATCATTTTCACTAAGGTTGAGAAAAATGTCTGTGTGTGTCTGTGTATGTGTGACTGTGTGTCTGTGTGTATGTGTGTGTATGTAGCCAAGATTACACAAAAACTGTTTGGGATAGAATAATGAAATTTGGTATACGGGCATTATTCAAAATTCGTAGTTTTCTAATAACTTTTGAAAAATGTAGCTCAACCGGAAGAGGGCCATTACCTACAACGTTTTGATTTTTTTTTCCTCTAAAGTGACCGTAAAAATAAAGATATATGTTTGATAATTTTTCACATGATTAATAATTGTATAAAACTGCTATATATAGAATTTCAGCTTGATTGAATCGCTGAAAGTACCGGAATTAATTTTTTAACACTGGAAATCACGCGCCAACACGTGACGTGGTACCATCAACAAAGAGCCAAACACGCGCTGGTTTAATAAATATTATTTATTAATTTTAATTTATAATTAATTAAATTTAATTTAAATATAATATATATATTATTTAATCCAATTCAAAATGCGAGATAGTCGAGTGGAGACACTCCACCTTATTTTTTTTTATTAGACATTTGATTAACTAAGTAATCGTTCTTTTATGTAAATAATATTTTTCTATTATATAATATATATTTCTTGAAATTGTGAAATTTTTTAAATTGAAGAACATTTGTTACTGAAAACTCAATTTAACATGTTATAGGTAATTAATGTTTAACTTAAATTCTTCTTAAATCAATAATAATCATATTAGATGGTCATTTTACAAACTAAAATATTATAGAAACAAACGTTCTTCTGGAGAGCCTCCATCCCTCCCTCCATTATTTTGAATTATTATTGTATGGATATGTATGTAAATATGACACGTACGAGGCTGTTGGTGTAACATCTGGCGAGACATTCCTAAATCCCTCTCTACCTTTTACATTGCATTGTAATACGAGTATTAATAATATGAGTGAGAACTTTGTGGGATTGGATATAAAATACTATCTAGATTATATATCTAGGTACAATAGAAATATAATAGATTTATCATTCAAAACAAATTATTATCTTATAGGTAATTATATTAAATAAGTATAAAATAAATAAATTCTGAAAATATTTAATACTTTAGTTTAAGAATAATAATAATAACTTTTTTTTTAATTCTTTAAAATATTTATTTATTTATTCAGTTCATTAAATGTATTATTCTTCAATAATTCTAAAATTTAAATTTAAAAATCTATTATATACAATGGCGTAGCGTGATCTATTATGTTGGGGGGGGGGGTCCGACGGTCTCACCCGGAAAAAATTTTGACAAAATAAATTATTTATTTATTCATAACGTTTAGAGGTTTAGACTATACTTATACTTAATTTAAAGATTTTTTTTTTACTTTTGGGTTCTCTGTTACAAAACTATTCACTTTTAAATTTATTATTTGCACAATGTTTGGAGGGGGGGGGGGGGGCACGTGCTCCCACGGCCCGACGCCACTGATTATATATATACCTATTATCTTGAAATATTTCCAGATTAATTTATATATCAGAAATTTATTGATTAAATTTATTTATAATTATTGGAATGAATTTAAATTTATCTCTGTATCTATCTATAAATCTATATTCATCTTACATTGTCCTTCCTCCGCGTTTTTGGCCTTCCAAGCGGCCGTTTCCCAAATGGTCTACCCACCAATATATTTTTTCTCCAATCTTTCTTCTCCCATTCTAGCCATGTGCCCTGCCCAACTCAGCTTTATCGATTTTACAGCACTAACTATGCATAGAGGTTCTCGCTAATTTATCGTTATGCAGTCTCCGCCAATCCCTGGTGACCTCATCTTTCATTGGCCCATAAATGCTGAAAAGAATCCTATTTCTACTCACGTCTCTCAAGGTCATGGACCACGCCTCCCTTTGATAATCATTTTCACAAGATAAGCAAGCTCTTTTATTGCATGATAACAGGCCTTACCCGATTGCAATCTCGATTTAAATTATTATTATCCTTCGTGATTACAGAACCTAAGTATTTAAATTTTTCTACATTTTGTATGTTAAGACTTTGTGTTTTAATAGTATTCCCCTCTGTTACTAAATACTTTGTCTTAGTACTATTAATTTCTAGTCCCACCTCTTTTTCAGCTTCGTTTAATTTTTATTTTTAATTTTTTCGGTTTAATTGGATTCCGTTTGATTTGTCTCCAATTTGTCTAATCACGTATCCAATACTAAATTAAGTAGAATTGATGAAAGTGTGTCTCCTTGTTTTAACCCATTCCAGATTTAAAATGCCTCTGCTAATTGATTCCCTAATTTAATTCTTCCTTTACTTCCTTCTAGACAAATCCGAATCATACATTCTAGTTTTGTTTTTTGGGATTTCTATAAAAATCCAAATTTGAAATAGTTGATCCGAATCTGTTGAATCATTTGCTTTGCTAAAGTTTATAAATAATTGGTAAACAGAAAAGTTTGTAATTAATATGTAATATAATAGTATTTTATTTTTATTTTTTTAATGTTTTGTTTCTGGTTAATTTACTGGTTAAACCGCAAGATGAGAGTTGTGAATTGGCTGTTCTCTCCCTCTGGGGTTTTGACAGTTTTACCGTTTTGTGGGTGTACGAGAGAAGAGCAAAAGAGAGAATCACCACTGATATAACAACCGACGAACAATGTTCTCTATTTAGAAGGTTTTCTAAAAGGGCGTCTGTCTGCCTCCCCTTGCACTGCTGGCAAATTGGCCCCGCGTCTAACGGCGCCCTGTAATCAGCTCCACAATCCCCTTCCCCCACCCTCCACCTCAACATCTACAACCTAGTGATAATAAACTTGGCCGGGCATTCACCGAGAAAATCAGTCTCCCACATGTGGGTGCACCACTCTTTTCAGGGGTTGCTTCTCTCTCTCGTCAAACGCCACCCTATTCAATTGCTTTTGTCTAGGACGGGGTTTTTTTTCCTAACTTCACAAAAAAATATACCCTCTCTCCTCTCTTCTTTCCCTTCACATCCATACACACAACTCTTATTGCTCCCTAGCAATTGATTTTTCTGTTTTGATTAAATCTATAGGTTTATAATATATATATATATATAAGATTGTAATTGTATGGGGATTACAGAATAGATTATTACGGTTATTACTAGAGAATTACTTATAAGAGTAGAAAAAGTGAATTGGGGTGGTTGATAAAAAGAATAATCATTTTATAGACGATCTGATTTGGATCAACTGCCAATATAACAAAATAAAGATTTAATTATTAAAAAAAAAAATAAGCTGGAGTGTCTCCAATCGACTATCTCGCAAATTTGAATTGGATTAATTAACATATATTATATTTAAATTAAATTTAATTAATTATAAATTATAAATTAAAATTAATAAATAATATTTATTAAACCAGCGCATGTTTGGCTCTTTGTTGATGGCACCACGTCACGTGTTGGTGCGTGATTTGCAGTGTTAAAAATTTAATTCCGGTACTTTCAGTGTTTCAATGAAGCTGCAATTCTATATATAGCAGTTTTATACAATTTTTAATGATGTGAAAAATTATCAAATATATATCTTTATTTTTACGGTCACTTAGGAGGAAAAAAAATCAAAACGTTGTAGATAATAACCCTCTTCCGGTTGAGCTATATTTTTCAAAAGTTTAGAAAACTATGAATTTTGAATAATGTCCATGTACCAAATTTCATCATCCTAGCTCAAACCGTTCTTGGTTACATACATACACTCATACACACACACCCAGACATTTTTCTCAACCTTAGTGAAAATGATTCAGGAACCTTCAAAACGTTAAAAACATCAAAATCTCGACATCGAAAATTTTCGTGATCGCAATCTCTTGTGAGATAGTAAAAATATTGTAAATATATAATTAAATTAAATTACCAAGAGATCATTGAATAATTTCTATGAATTCTATTTGAATAATTGAGAATATTTATTTATCATCGAGATTTTTAAGTTCATAAATAAATTAAATAATTAGTAAATGCAATTAATCAGATATTATTAGTGTATTACACAAAGAAATATTTTAAATTTTTTTTTTCCTATTATATTATTTTATAAAATAAGTAGTAATTAAATGATTAAAACATGTATTTTTGCATGGACTATAAAACTAATAAAAGCTCATAATTGGATTTTCAAGTAAGATTTTAATATGGGTGGACAATGTATGAAGGGACATTTGGAGAAATGTGGTTGTTGCGGCCAAGAAGTTTTGAGTAGATAGATAGATAGATATAACAGATGCAATAATAATATATAATTAATTTACTGAATAAATTAAAATATATTTTAAATAAGAACACAAAAACAAATGAATGTTTTATGTAATAAACTGATTGAAGAACACAAAAAAAATGAATGTTTTATGTAATATACTGATTGAAACAAAATGGATGAAAACCTTTTACATATAAACTTCCAAGCAAATGCAAGGTACAGGGCCAGGGGGTGTGAAGAACTTCCAACGCGAAATTGATGACGTCATTTAATTCTCCTATATTGAATAAAGATAAATCTTCTAATCGTTTTGAAACAATTTAAATTTATCTATTAATTCAATAAAAAACAAATATGGATATAATATAAATATTTTAATATTCTCTTTGAATCAATCTTTATTTTATTAAGAAAATAAATATAAAATCCAAATCCTTGGGATTGTATTCTTTTTTATCCTTTCTTTGTTTATTGTGAAAAGGGGTTGTTTGGTTTGTTACCGATGTCGTTGTGGTTGTCGTTGTCGTTGTCGTTAGAGGATTGCGTGTCGCGTGCAAGATGTACTTTATATACCTATAGAACGTTCTACTGGTCTGTGATACATCTAACATATAAATATCTATATCTATATCTATATCTATATGAATGTGTGAGTTGGTGAATGTGAGGGTGGTTGTTGGTGTAATTAAGAGCGAGCAAGAGTTAAAGTAAATTAACAGCATATGGATTTGAAAAGAGAGGAAACAATATTTCTTAAATAATAGTTATAACATAAAGAAAAGAAGACGTGACTGGAAGGAGAGACGAAGAATCATTGGCGAATGAGAGAATAGAAATTAACTATCAAATTATATAGGAAGATGCTTTTGTTTTAAAATTAAATTTTTTTTTTTTAATATTCACACATTTAATATTAATATATTAAATATACAAGTATTTATTAGGATTAATCATTCGAAGACTTTAAATGAAATGATTGATTTGTCTATATTTACAAATTAGAATACAGGGTGTCCCAAAATGAAAGAGTAGATTTCAATTTTGTATTACAGACAAACATACAGACAAAGATAGAAACACATTGCGATTGTCATTGGATAGAGGAAGGTTGAAAGTTTTGACACTATATCATACACTACAACACTACATCATACACTCAACATGAGCGCCATGTGTTGCTCGAGAAACATCGAAAGGGTAGTCCATTTCATTCCAAACACGCATCAACTGGTTCCTGTTTATTGAATTGACAGCTTCAATAATTCCATTTCGCAGATCTTTAAGAGTATCCGGCATAGGTAGGACAAACTCTGTCTCTTTTATGTACCTCCACTTGAAAAAATCACTTGGAATAAGATCTGGGCACCTGGGAGGCTAGAAACAATAAACAAGGTCGTCCTGTGGTGTAGTCGCCATGTTGCTATAAACAAACAACAGCGCTGCTGTGTCAAAACTTTGAACCTTCCTCTATCCAATGACATGCGCAATGTGTTTCTATTTTTCAGAGTTTGTCTGTAATACAAAATTGAAATCAACTCTTTCATTTTGGGACACCAAATATAGGTACCTATTATTTATATATACAATGAAAATAAAACAAAGAATAATTTTGAAATAATGATGAAAATTTATAAATAATTCAGTATATGTTATTATCATAATAAACCTAAGATACATTTTTATCTAATAATAATATTAAACCATTTTTAAACCTAATTTATAAAAAAGAACAAAGGTTTTGTATTCTAAAATTGAATCATAGCCAATTAGTATCTGATAAAAAAGTAAAATTTGATTTAATATCAATTTTTAAGGTATCATTTATTGATTGATTATTATTTATTATTATCATTATTATTATTTAATTTAAAAGTTTTGTAAAGGAAAAAAAAATGTTCCTATTAAATCAATAAGTTAAAAATTTATTTCTTTATTATAAATATTGTTTTATTAACATGTTCAAATTTAATACATAAATATTTTTAATTTACAAAATATAGAATTGAAATAAAGAATTGAATAGCTTTCGGTTGTATTTATTTGTTTATTATATTTATTTATTTATTATTTTTTTAAAATTTTTTAATTAATTTATTTATACTTAAAAATATTTTATAATGTATATTGGAATTCTAAATCAAAAAAAAAAAAAAAAATTGAGTGAATTGTAACAATGGCATTGAAAAGTGATGTATTTGGGAATCCTATTATTATTATTATTATATATATAAAATAAAATAATTTTTATATTAAAAAAAAAAATTAGATTAGGAAAATTATTCAATATTTCATATTTGATTAAAATATAAATCAAATATTTATACATTATAAAATGGTATGAAGGCGAAGGGATTAATATTATTATTACTATTATTATATTATTTATAAATGTTTTCTATAAATAATTTTGTTTTCTGTAGACAATTATGACATAAATTTTCATATTTCAAGTTGTTTTGTTTTTTATTTTAATTAAATAAACAAAATATAAAAATAATAATAAATAAAATAAAGAGTTTTGAAAAAAATAAAATAAAATATCAAGATAGTAATTAGTATTTATTTCAAATCAAAAGTCAAAACGAAACATTTCATGTGATGTAAGAGATTGGATGAGTTGGGGATGAGAGAGAAAGTGAGAAGAAGAGAAACAATTAAATAATTTGACATAAATCACCATGACATGATACGAATTACTGCAAGAAGAATATTATTCTATATTAAAGTTTCAAACTTTGAACTCTTCTTTTAATGAAATATTTTTATCATAAAAATATTTAAAATATTTTTTAAAAAATAAAAGAAAATTTGAAATTTTCAATTACACTCACTACTTTTTTTCCAGTCAAACATTTAATTATAGATTAGGGAATTTCGGTATATTTAGTTATAATATATTATTTATATATATGTACAAATATTTAGATCAAATCTTGTCAAAGAATAAAAATTTTTTATCTGATTTTTAAATAATTATTAATACTTTAAATACAGTTTTATAGCAGTTTAGAGTAGAAATAGAATATAACTTTAATATCAATTATATAGTATAAGTATTAGTTACTTGTTTATAAGTGAATTTTGTAAATAAAACCACATATTGATATTTGTTATTGTAAATTTATTCCAAAAAATACAAAAAATACACAACGTTTCGATTGCTACTTCTGCAAGTAAACAAGTAACTATTACTATTAAAGCCACCAAGGCTGAAGCAGTCGAAACGTTGTAAATTTATTCAATTATATATTTTTTTTGAATAAATTTACAAGGTTTCGATTGCTACAGCCACCAAAGCTTTAATAATAATAATAGTTTATTTGTATTTTATTATAAATTAAAATTGATTAAAGAATTTAATATTCTCAGAACAATTAAGTGATTAATCTTATTTTAAAAACATCAAAATGATTCAATATATTCATCCCTTAATACACTCCCGAATGTTTTTTTTTGTCCCTTAAACAAACACATCCAACATACTAATAGAGAAAAAGGAAAAAAAATATTATAATTTTTACATATCTTTGTGTCACTGACAAAGAGCAAGAGAAAGAGAAAGAGAGCAATTTCTAAATTTACTCTCCACCCTCTAGTCTCTAGTACGATATATATATATAAAGTATGTGAAAGGGGAGAGGAGTCATCGTTTGTCCACTGATCGTTATTGCATACAACTGAAGAGGGGTTGATGGGATGCAGAATGGAGGTGTCCGACTGAACAGGGAATCGTCCGCCCTATAGCTAGGCAACCAGGCAGCCAGGCAACTCCTGAACAAACACTCTCACTCGCCCCTCCCCCTTCTCCCTCATCACTCTCTCTCTCTCTCTTAATCTCCCAAGAAACAAGAAAAAAAAATATCGTTACTTTCTGTCTATTTCTCTGAGCAGTAAGTAATAACAGTAAACCCCAAAGAAGAATATTCATTATTTTGGTTTTAGTACAAGACCATCATTCCCCATCATTGGTGAAACCCTCGTTCCATAGTCAACATTTCAAGTGTTTGATTTTGGATTTACTCGTGAATATGTAAATATGGCTATAGAATTGTATGTGTATGAAAATATATTTATCCATATACGAAATGCAATGTTATGAAAGAATTAGCAATAAATCAACAGGGAAAAGGGAAAAAATATAAAAAATATTTTCTTCTAGGGGAAAGAGAAAAAATATGAAAGGGAATAGAAAAAAGAAATCTCTTTCGTTGAAATATAAATAGATATTTTTTTTTCTGAGGGGCATTGAAAAGTATGGATTTGATATTAAATTAAAAAATTAAATATTCTATTATTTTAAATATAATATAATACTTTGACTTGAAAAATCTATAAAGTTTATATAAACACATTGATGGACAAGAGATGGAAAGCATTTTCACACATCTCTTAATTTTGTCCACCAGTGTATATGACACATATTTTATTGTATTTATTTGTTTTTATATATTCTCTGACTTTTGTACGTCCTAAACAAGGATAACGCCTATCATGTCGGTTATATCAATTAGGTGTGCTATGATCAATAGAACAGGTCCTATAACGCGTTTACCTTGATTTTCTTTATTGGAGGCGCTACTTTTTATCAAGTAGCTTCCCAATGTTGATCCGTTGACTCCGTCCCATAGACCCCAGCTAGAGAAATTCCCTTGCCAGGCCCGGGACTTGAACCCGGGACCACGAGAATGTGAGTCAGCGACGCTAGCCATCACACCCTGTGGCGCCTTTTTGTTTTTAGATATATTTAAATGAATTTAAAGAATAGTAATTTTTTACATTTCAAATTCTCTATCTTCCTTTTATTAGAATATGTAATTCTAAAAAAAAGTATTTTTTTATTTTCAATTATACCAAAATAATATAAATGCTCAGTGATAGAGATGTATTTGTTGTTACGTATTTTTTATGTATGTGTGTGTGTGTGTGTGTGTTTTTTTCATTTCTAAATGCAATAGCTAATTTATTATTTAATAAAATCATTCATTCTCTTTAGAAGATTGAATATTCCATTTGCAATTGATTTATTATTTATATATATATATATATTTAGAATTTATGTTAAATTATAAATACATTTATAATATGATGTATTTTAACTGGTAGAGAGATAATATTATTATTAATAGGGAAACTAATAATAAAATTCATATCATAATCTACGTAGTCCTTCCTATAAAATTAATTTGAAATTTCAATTTTAGTAAAATGTTGATAAATCTCTATCAATATTAAACAATCTTTAAATTATATTATAATTGTTTTGTTTTTATATTCGTACGATATTCAAATATCAAATAAATTTCAATTTCTAAATTCTATTTCCCATGTTTTCAATTTGTTTATATTTTTATTATATTTTGTAATTTTTTTTTATTATGTATCTATTTATATTAAAATTTAATATTTAATATATATATATATATATAATGAATTATACAAATATATATATATATATACTATCTTTTATTAAAATTTCTTCTCTTCTAAATACATGTGTTACCCTCTATGATATGTACATATATGTATCTTCTGATGGTTATGAATTATGTATAAGTAGGGCAAACACATGAGTGGCATATGCCATACTTACTAATTTGATGAGAAACGTCATAGAAATTTGATGAATTAGCTTCCTGTGCGACATATAGTAGTAGTACATGTATAGAAGCCATCAAATCAACCATCAAGCGAATAGTTGAAACAAAAATTAAATACATTAATATTTAAAAAAAAAAAAAAAAAATTAAATTAAATAATTTCAATATCACATTAATGAATAAAATAATTTAAATTATGTTTAGACAATATTAAGAATAAACATGTTAAATAATATAAGTAAATACTACTCTTAATTTTGAGATTAAATATTCTCTTCCACTAGATATTTTAAGTTTAAAAGTTTTAAATGTTTATTTTTATTTTTATTATTATTATTATTATTATTCCTATTATAATTATATTATCTTTTTTGAAATTTCTATTTTCAGCATAAGTCTATAAATACTTATTACAGAGAACTCTGTTTTAAGAGTAGAATTTGTGTAGTATTATGTACAGTTTATGTGAGATGTATTTAGATAAAATAGAAACAGTTACTGGTACTATAATCAATTGCATCTTAAAAACTATATAAAAACTAACAGATTGTCTGGAATTCTTTCTTAATCTATACAAGTGAATTAAATAATTAGCAATTGTTTCTATTTATCTATTGGTTCCAAATAAAATTTGCAAAAAGGTTCGAAAAAGATTGAAGTTATTGTAAAGATAAACATAATTTTATAATAAATAGAACTGGCTGCTCAGAATTTTGAGATTAAATATTTCGGCTCCGCCCCTGTACCCCCGAGTGGTACATTTTTTTGAAATTCACACCAGAGATAGTAATTATAAAGAAAAATCGAATTTTATTGATCACATCTCTGGGAAAAATCATCTTCATTAGTTTTTTTTTTAATTTAAATGTATCTATTAATGCAATAAAAAACAGATTTGGATATAACATAAATATTTTTAATTTTATTTTACTTATAATATATAAGATATAAGAAGCGGTGGCTGTGACGTCACATATAAAAATAATAAAAAGTAAGAAAAAAATTATTTTTTCACTTTTCTAAAAAGGTATTTATTGTTTCCAATGAATTTCACGCTATTAATAGATTAGCCCGAGGGTTATCAAATGGCATTGGAATGGCTCAAATCACATAAGTCGTTTTGGAGGAGCATGTGATAGAACTGTCTTTTAAATATATAGATACAAATAGAATTTCCATTAATAAAATTATAGTATTATTGTTATCACACACTGTTACGTTTATTCATTACAAAATACGATATGATCATCAAATTGAAAATTTATGTTAAGTATAAACGATGGGAACGAGATTTCCTGTTTTTATCTAACTATATTGATGATTTGACCCTACTATCTGGCAGAAACCCTCTTGGGAATTTAGAGATCCCTAAACTTACTGTCGAGGTACTACAAGAGTAACGAGATTTTCGTAAATCTAAAAAAGAGAAAAATAATAGTTTTTAGAAAGAGTGGGATTATCTTCAGAGACGCAAAATTTAAATTAAATAACGAGCTAATATGTAAAAATTGTGAAAAATTACAGCTATCTTGGTGCCTTTTTTGGAAAAGACAAAAAAAAAAGAGCCAGTGTCTCTTTGGGTGGGGTTAGGGACATTATTTTTTAATCCACAACCAAGTCCATGGAAACGAAAATATTCCATTACATATTCTCTATGACGCCGAAATTTGGTCATTGAGCAAAAGAGAGCAAGATTCTTTAAATTACTCTATGAGCTTAACTGTACAACGCCAGATTATCTAATAAGAAGAGAGTTTGACCAATGTAGCCTTTTTGTGAATATCAATATCAATGAAAAGTATTTAGTGATTACCAGTGATCGACTCCCGAGATGGTTCTATAAAAGACTGAACTAAACATGTCAAGTTCGATTGCAGGTAGTCAGAATCTCTGAAACAAGTCAATATTTGAGTAGCTAAAGATGTTTTATGGGAAGAAGGACAGAAAGAGAGAGAGAGCATCATCAGGTCAACCTATTCACCAATTTACCAATATTTGGGAAACCTGGACGCATAACTTAATGTGGCTCTTCCACACTCGTGAGCATCGGTGTTGGACCAATTGAGAACATCTAACGAGAGAGAGAGATATTCTTCTATTACGGCGTTAACGGCGCTACACAGACTCGACCCCAATTCAGTCTGTCTTATCTGGGAATGTCAATCTTGAGAGTCTCTCTGCTTCCGTCACAACTTTGATGAGGTGGGAGGAATAGGAAATCACTGTCCCAATTACTGGATCTCATATATGATAGAAAATGATGACTCAATTGAAACAAATGTAATTGACGGGAAGTCCTAAATATTACATATACCTTATAATAATATTATATATATAGTAGGGGGGGAAATCTGGAGTGTCTCCACTCGACTATCTCGCAAATTTGAATTGGATTAAATAACATATATTAAATTAAATTAAATTCATTAAATTATATTATATTATTTAATTTTATTGGCATATGTATTCATTATATTCGTTTTGTTTAATTAAATTTGAAAGAAAGGAAAAGAAAAAAAAATATCTAAATTGTATTTTAATTGCACAAATAATACACAAGAATTTTTTTCATTAAGTAATTTATTTTGAATTTTTCATGCTTGGAGTATTCTTTTTTTAATCATTCAGTATTCAAAACATATTTGAAGAGAGGTTCATTTTGATTTTGATGATTCCCGTCAAGGACATGAATTTTTATGTTCACTGAGCCTTGAATGAACCGAAATCCGCATCGATATATGAGTATTATGATTATCATTATTTTATATTTGATTCTGACACAATGCATATATATAGGTACATATATACCGGCACATCATGATTTAATATGACATGTTTAGTTTCTTTTTGACTCTTTCCATTTAGAATATATCAATCTGTCTGTCTCTGATTAGTATAATTAATATATATATATATATATATATTTTATAAAATTTTAAAATTAAATTTCATTCATATCCTATATTACTGTTCTGAAATGAAAAGAAATTAGCTGGAGTGTCTCCACTCGACTATCTCGCAATTTGAATTGGATTAAATAACATATATTATATTTAAATTAAATTATAAATTAAAATTAATAAATAATATTTATTAAACCAGCGCATGTTTGGCTCTTTGTTGATGGCACCACTTCACGTGTTGGCGCGTGAGACTTGCAGTGTTAAAAAATTAATTCTGGTACTTTCAGCAAATAAATCAAGCTGAAATTCTATAAATAGCAGTTTTATACAATTTTTAATCATGTGAAAAACTATCAAACATATATCTTTATTTTTACGGTCACTTTAGAGGAAAAAAAATCAAAACGTTCTAGGTAATGACCCACTTCCGATTGAGCTACATTGCTAAAAATTTGATAGAAAACTACGAATTTTAAATAATGCCCGTATACCAAATTTCATGATTCTAGCTCACACCGATTTTTCGTAATCTTGGTTACATACATACACACATACACACACACAGACATTTTTCTCAACCTTAGTGAAAATGATTCAGGAACCTTCAAAACGTATAAAAACATCAAAATCTCAACATCGAAAATTTTCGTGATATAGTAAAAATAGTTTATCAAGATATACTCTAACAGTTTCATACCTCAATTGACTTTCAAAAGGATTTTCCACAGCTTCCAAAAATATAAATATAGTCAAACAAAAAACAAACAAACAAACAAATATTTAGTAGACTAAAAAAGATCACGTAATTGCTATAAAAGTTTGTGTAAAATTTGAAATCCAAATTGTGGTAAAACGGGCATATAATCTAAATCAGCGTTTCCCAACCTTTTTTGGATTTGTTACAAAAAAATTGCGAACCAGAGATATTTTCTTAACAACAAATTTTTACTAAGTATTTTTAAAGAACTATTACGTAAGTTAGTTGTAACGTTTTTATTATCATTTGTCTACAGTAATATTTAAATGTAAATATATATATAATTATATATTCATAAAAAAAAAAATAATTTTTCGTGGATAGGGAAAATTTCCGCGGACCAGTAAAATTTCTTCGAGAACCACTAATGAACCGCCATCTAAATGATATTCAAACATTAAATTATCTATCCAATTTCATTGATCTTAAAAATTATTTATGTTTTTTTTTTATTTTATTTTAATTTAATGTTGAAAATCTCATGAAATAAGTTGACCTGTGGCCAGGTCCGAACCGGCCGACGGTTTGAAATAAATTAATTAGCAGCTACAGAAACAATTTCAAATAATTTTAATATATCTATTAATGTAATTAAAAAAACAGATATGGATACATAAATAATAAATATAAATATTTTTAATTTTATTTTATTTATAATATATATGCAAGTCCAGGCTGTGACGTCATGAATGGCTGGATGACGTCATATAATTTTAAATCAAGAAAAAACTAATAAATATGATTTTTCCCGAGGATAAAACCAATACAAAGTGCATGATTCGTGGTGATATATAAAAAAATCTCTTCATGTGAAATTTGGTGTGAAAATAACCCTTCCCTTCCTATCGTCGATCGCTAATACTACCACTTCCGGTTTCCGGATTTGCACCAAAAGTTGATCAATTCATCTCACTGATGCATTAAGTAAATATACCAAATTTCATCAAAATCCGTTCAGCCGTCAGGCTGTACCCATCTATACGGACGGACGGACGGACCGACAGACATGCATGATTCGTGGAGATATCTAACAATCTCCACATGTGAAATTTGGTGTGAAAACAATACCTCCCTTACTATCGTCGGTCGGTAAAAATAAACATCATTTTAATTGAATATTTAAATTTTTTTATTTTCCAAATTTTTAATTAACAACTTATAATATACTCGTATATATTTAAGAAAATTAGGGTAAAATATATTATAACATTATATATTATACAATTAGAGATTAAAATCTCTCATTATATTAAAAAAAAAAAGTATGGGTCTGTAATTTATTTTATATTTATCACTTTAATAATTTTTAATATTATTATTAATAATAATAATAATAATTTTAAATTAAAAACAAACATTCTCAATTCATAGATTATCATATAAATCAGCAATTAAATGTGATAATGAGAAATTTAATTAAATCATTATATATCATAATAATGAATTTTATTATTTTTAAAATTTATTTTTGTTTTATTTTTATATTATTATTATTATTATTATTATTATTTTTAATATTTATTTTGAAATATTATTAATTAAACAATTATATTTGTATTAATTAAATGGGAAATGAATTTTTTTTTTACCATTTGCATCCCCCTTGTCTGGTTATTTTGCTGTAATTATTGTTAATTATTTTAACCCCTGATATAATAATTGTCTATATATACCAAATAATTTATTTTCATCATTTTAGTATAATATGTATTTTTTTTTTCAATTTAAAAAATCATTAATAACTGTCAAAAATGTTTTTATTAAAATTTTAACTATTAAAGTAATTATATATTTTAGTTGATATTTTTTAATCTAATCAATATATTTTGATATTATTATTATTATTATACAATATAAGTATATATTATTAGTAAGCTTCTGTAGACTCTTAAGGAATACGTAAAGCTTTATTTATTTTGAATTGCAATTTTCAATTCTGGACTCTTTACTAGTTTACCTGAATAATGAATATTATTTAAATATATAATAAGGATTCATTTAAAAGTTATATTATTTCAATGGTTTTTATCTTAATTTTTAATCTTTTGAATTAATATTAACATTTTTTTTTAATTTAAGAAAATGGACAAGTGAAACACAATGATAAATAGAATTTTATAAAAAACATTTTTTTTTACCCTACGACGATAAGAAGGGAAAGTTGATGTTTTCACATCAAATTTCACGTGTGGAGATTTTTACATTTCTCCACAAATCATGCATTTTGTTAACAGAAAAAAGTATTTTTAGCATGATCCGTGTGTCCTTAATGATTTTAATAAAATTTGGTATATTTACTTAATACATCAGAAGCATTCATCAACTTTTGGTGTATATCCGGAAACCGGAAATGGTAATTGACAAAGTATTAATTTTATATTCATTTTCGGAAACTTTTCACTTAAAATATAGTAGTAATTAATAATTGAATAATTAAACTAAAAATAAAAACCAAGAGAATATAATTTAGTCATTTTAATTCAAGTTTTATAAATATTTTTTTTTTTTTTATACTTTATATATATATAATGTTGTTTGAAAATTAATTTATTTCAAATCGTCGATCAGTTCTGTGCCACAGCTCATTTTTTAATATATAATTTGCTTGATATTTAAAAAATAAGTTGACCTGTGGCCAGGTCCGAACCGACCGACGGTTTGAAGTAAATTCATTTCCAGCTACAATTTCAAATAATTTTAATATATCTATTAATGTAATAAAAAATAGATATGGATAGAACATAAATATTTTTAATTTTATTTTATTTATAATATATAAGGAGGCGCTGACTGTGACGTCATGAATGGCTGGATGACGTCCTATAATTTTAACTTAAGAAAAATCTAATAAAGATGATTTTTCTCGAGGATAAAACCAATACAAAGTGCATGATTCGTGGAGATATGTAAAAATCTCCACATGTGAAATTTGATGTGAAAACATCAACTTTCCCTTCTTATCGTCGGTCGGTAAAAATAGTAATTATGGGATCAGAATAATAATATATATTGGAGGATATTCATAATAAATTCAATAAATATAATAATATTTCTTGAGAGGGACACTCAAATTTTTAAAATTATATTTCCAGTTTGTAAAGAATATATAAATTTTAAAAAACTACTGATTGGATGCTAAATGTACCAGTTATTACAAATTATATTTATTATATTTTTAAAGAATTGATAATTATATTTTTATCTATTTTATAAAATATACAAATGAAATTAAAACCAATTAAAATATTATATTAATATAAATTTGTCTCTTTTAAATAATAATATATAAAATATAAAACGCCATTTCTTTTTTTTTTCTCTTTTTCCACTTATTATCTTAGTTTATGTGTTGTCTGTTTTATTTTTATTTCCGTTTGATGACAATGAGAGGGAGAGAGAGACGAGCGTGTTTTTAGATCAGTATTTTATGTTAAATAATTACATGAAAAGTAGTAATCATTTTTAGGAGTTAATAAAACTGGAATTATCTATAAAAGAGAAAGAGATGGTCAATAAATGGGGGAAAGAATGAATATATTGGAATTAGAGGGAACAAAAACAAAAAAAAAACAAACAAACAAAAATTGTCATTGTGTGTATGTGTGTGTGTGTGTGGGTGAGAAAGAGGGGAGGGGTACGGGACGAATGAGTGAACTAAATAAACAAACAAACAACTTGTTTGTCAATTAGTAGCATTGAAATTGCTTGTTATTTGGAATGAGAAGAAACAGATAACAGAAAAGAAAATTGGAATGATTTACTTCTTCAATGGTGGTAGTAATGTTCTTTAAAATTTGATTGAAATGAAATTTATTATCAATTATCTATCTCAATTATTAAAATAAAAAGAAGGCATTATACTTAATTATTTAAAAATTATAAGTATATTATTATTTTTCATCAATTATTATTTTCATGTTGAAATTTATAAAATATTATGCATAACTAGATTGACCATATTTTGAAAACACCAAACCGGGACATTTTACCTTTTTTTTAGATCCAAATTGCAAAAAGCTTAGTCCAGAAAACGTTTTACCTATTTTTTTTTCTTTTTAGAACCAAATTTAAAAAAGTACGAAATGTCCTAAATGTTTAAAAAAACGGGACAATAGGCTGTCCCGAAGACTTTTTTCGGGACGCATGGACAGAGCACCTAAAAACAGAAGAATCCCGGAAAAACGGGACGTTGGGTCACCCTATACATAACCAATATTAATAAATAATAATTTGAATTTATTATTTAATGCAGTGCTCCGCAACCGGTGTGCCTTAAAGGTGATATAAGTGTGCCGCCGCGATCAAATTAAACTTTTAGAAATCAGTTTAATTTTATATGTAATATATATATTTCAGCTTTTGATGTGCCGCAAAATTCTAGAAACAATTTTTGTGTGCCGTAAGTAAGAAAAGGTTGCGGAGCACTGATTTAATGAATAATTTAAAACTGAAATTTTTCATCTAAATAATTTTTTTTTTTTTCTTCATCTTCTTTTTTTCTTCTTCAACCTATATTATATCTAATGGTTGATAAGGTTATATTAATGTTTCTATAATTGCCTTTATTTAAAATATCATACTCTCTTGCAGCCTGATTTGACAATATTTACTTCATGCAGCTCTTTTTAGAATTTTTCATGTTGAAATTTATTCGAAAAGATATATACTCTGTTTCATCATTTACAAATTTTATAGTTTAAAGTTTAAACCATACTCGTTTATAGTAAAGTAAGTCAACTTCTTTTTACTAAATTACATTTTACTTTATTCGACAATTTATAGATGACAAAACAAATTTAATAGGAAGAAAAAATCAAATTTCTCTAAAAAAATATAATTAATGTTTATTATTTTAAATAATATAATTTTTTTAATTCCTTAAAAAAAAACTAAAAAGAAAATTGATTTTTAAAATCCTTTATTTTGTTTTGTAATATTGATATTCAATCTATCGTTTACTAAACTCAATTTATTATTTTATATATAAGTACACATACAATATTTTAATATATATATATATATAATTATAACTGTTTTATCATCTTTATTTACAAAATTTTACAATTTAGAAATTAAAAATAAGGCAATTGTTTACAAAACGGTAAGCTTCAGAGATTTGGATGAAACTTGCCAGTGGATTCCTTTTTTAATTCCAAACGAACTTTACTTTGCAATATTTCTCGATCTCTTCTAGTTTACAAAATAAAAATTATTCAAATTTGCATATAAATCCATAAATTTTCTAATTAGTTGCCAATTTTTATCTGTTAAACTAGAAGAGACCAAGAAATATTGCATAAGGAAAGTTTCTTTGGAATTAAAAAAGGAATCCACTTGCAAATTTCATCTAAATCCTTGAGGCTTCCCAGTTTGTAAAGAATTATCACTTTTTATAATATCCCACTAAAGATATTTATTAATTCAAAAAAACAAAATAATATAACATGATTTTTTTTTTAATTTTTAATTTTAATTAAAAGATACTACGATACGATTTTGAAAAAATTATTAAAATTATTAATAAAATATTATAAAATTAGTTAGTTTTTTTTTTTTTTTGTATTTTTGTTAATTTAACTATCGGGATTTATTTAAACTTTTTAATCATCCTTGGCACTTAATAAATCGTAAGTATTATATTTATTAAAATTTTAATGAACTTGATAAACTCAAACTTATAACGCTATCTCTAAGTTATACTCAATATACATAAATTTTTGTAAATAATAAATTTTTAAGAAATGAATTTATGAAATTTAATCATCAGTATCATCATCTTATAATTAAAAACAAAATAATAAATTTCACGTTTAACTATTGCTTTTACTAAAATAATTTCTAATTTAAATAATCACACATTCATAAAATTTAATTGTATTCCAATTGTATCTTCATTATCTGAATTTATTTAACATTGATTTATTATTACTATTTCTAATAATTAAATGCATCATTATTTTAAATGAGAGAAATTGAAAATATTCAAATAAATGATATTCATATTTTATAATAGTATAAGTATAGTATCCAATTATACATTTGAAAATAACATTTTTTTTTTTTATTTTTTTTCTTTTTACTATCTCGCCAGAATGATGAAATTTGTTACATGGGCCTTATTCAAAATTCATAGTATTTTATATCAACTTTTTAAAAATGTAGCTTAACAAGAAAAGGGTCATTACCTACAACGTTTTGATTTTTTTTCTTCTAAAGTGATCGTAAAAATAAAGATATATGTTTGATAATTTTTCACATGATTAATAATTGTATAAAACTGCTATATATAGAATTTCAGCTTGATTGAATCGCTGAAAGTACCAGAATTAATTTTTTAACACTGCAAATCTCACGCGCCAACACGTGACGTGGTGCCAAACTTGACAAAGAACCAAACACGCGCTGGTTTAATAAATATTATTTATTAATTTTAATTTATAATTAATTAAATTTAATTTAAATATACGCATATAACGTAATATATTATGTTATTTAATCCAATTGAATATGCGAGATAGTCGAGTGGAGACACTCCAGCTAATTATTTTTATTTTTGTTTTTTTTTAGTTTTGTATTTTGGTTTATAATTATAATTAATATTCATATAATATTTATTATCATATTTAATACATTAAGAGAAAGTTTCATCAACAAAGAGCCAAACATGCGCTGGTTTAATAAATATTATTTATTAATTTTAATTTATAATTTAATTAATTTAATTTAATTTAAATTAATATATTTTATTTAATCCAATTCAAATTTGCGAGATAGTCCAGTGGAGACAATCCAGATTTTTTTATTGTAGTTTTTTCTTCATTATTCAAAGAATATCAAATACAAATCATTTGTAAATCACCTTGTAAAAAGTAATTGAAGTATATAAACTATTTATATAATAATACGAGTTTAAGAATATGAAAAATAATATTATAATCATAATTAATAAATATATTCATAAAGGAAGTTTATTAAACTATTAACTATGATTAATTAATAATATATTTATAATTAAAAAGGGATTATTAGTCGGTATATACAATATAACAGTTGCTTATTACCTGTTAGAACGTTTTCAATCAGCCATTTTGGCTTGGCGTCTTTTTTTATTCACTGTTCAATGAATACTAAACATGAAATTCTTTTATTTTATTTTAATATTTTAATATTCTTTTTCAAAGAATTGGCCGAGTCGCTTATCGCTTTTCAATGCAATCCTATAAACAATCGAATTATTCTGGCTGTGCCCGTTTGCCATCTGCATTTATAAAATAAATAATATCATTGATTTTTTATATATTAATCATTAAATTGATAAAGAAAATAATTAAAAACAATTTTTTATTTTATATTATATATGTTGTTATAGATTATATATTATGATATTTTACTGCCTAAGTTTTTAATTATATATATTAAATTTAATTACTTATTTATATAATATCGGACCCTCTCCATAGATATATTCATATATCATAATATACTAGCAAAAATGGTATATATATATATATTCGTTAAATTAATTTTTGAACACGGCTGCAAATCACATGACGTGATGCCATCAACAAAGAGCCAAATACGCGCTGGTTTAATAAATATTATTATTTTAATTATAATTTATAATTAATTTAATTTAATTTAAATATAATATATTATGTTAATTAATCCAATTCAAATTTGCGAGATAGTCGAGTGGAGACACTCCAGCTTTTTACTATCTCGCCATTTGCATGTGTGTGTGTATGTGTTTATGTATGTAACCAAGTTTACGCAAAAACGATTGAAGCTAGAATCATGAAATTTCGTACATGGACATTATTCAAAATTCATAGTTTTCTATCAACTTTTGAGAAATGTAGCTCAACCGGAAGAGGGTCATTATCTACAACGTTTTGATTTTTTTTTCTTCTAAAGTGACCGTAAAAATAAAGATATATGTTTGATTATTTTTCACATGATTAATAATTGTATAAAACTGCTATATATAGAATTTCAGTTTGATTTATTTGCTGAAAGTACCAGAATTAATTTTTTAACACTGCAAATCTCACGCGCCAACACGTGACGTGGTGCCATCAACAGAGCCCAATGGTTTAATAAATATTATTTATTAATTTTAATTTATAATTTAATTTAAATATAATATATATGTTATTTAATTAAAATTTGCGAGATAGTCGAGTGGAGACACTCCAGCTTTTTTCTTTTTTAATGATTATCTCACATTTGCAAACCTACAATCTGTTCTTGGAAATTTTCCGTTGATATTTTAATGACAATTGAAACATTAAATAGCACTTTCATTAATATTGTAAATGCAATGTTATGGAAAATGTAGAGAATGGGTAAAATTTTCATATTCTAGATAAAATTTCATAGTTATTATTTAATTAAAGTGCAATCTCTTAAAAAGATCACCATAAAATCTTATAGTTATTTGTTTTAATTTATTCAATCTTTCTTTCTCTTTCTTCAAATATTCAAATGAGAAAGAGAAAGAGAAAAAGTGAGAGTGTGAGTGAATTTGGTAAGTTGGAGAGGGGATAGAGAAATGTTGCATTCTCTATCTTACTCATCTCAATAATATTAATTCCATGAGAAATAATGAAAAGAGCTCTCCGGGAGGAAGCCAGGCCAACAATCCTAACGCCTGATGATGTTGATGTTCATGTTTTCAAGTAGACTTAAAATTATTTCCGCAAAGATAAAGAGAAATTGAAGGATTCTCGTCAAGATTTTTATTACTGGAATTTGTTCCAAGTGGAAGCTTTTAATGGGATACAAGAGAAAAGAGAGCAAAAAAAACAAAACAACAAAGCTATTCAAAAGGGAAACAGAAGACGGAAAAGGAAAACCGAGATTAAAACACAACCAACAAATACAATATTTTATAAAGTTATTAATTGAAAAAATATTATTATTTATTATGTATTTGTTTGTATTTTATTTTAGTCAATTTCAATTAAATTTTAAATTAAATTATTTAAATTCAAATTAAAAATATTTATGTTATATCCATATCTGTCTTTTAGTGTATTAATACGTACTTTTAAATTATTTGAAATTGTTTCAGCAGGTTAATTCGATTTTTCTTAATTTAAAATAGGAAATTTAAATGACGTCTGCAACTACGTCAGACAGCGCTTCCTTAAATACAAAATATTATAAATATCCATAAAATCAAATTACGAAATATATATTATTTTACTATATACTTTTCTGTATTTCAGTGCATTATTAGTTGGGTTTAAGGGCTGTATGTTTTATGTCATTTTTCTTAATTTATGTTCTTTTGATTTATTTGAACGGCATCTCGGTGAACCAGGTATTAATATTACCAAAAAAGCCCGATAACAAGGAATAATTTTTTTTTTAATGACTGAGCGGTGACTCGGTGAACCAGGTACTTTTATTTCAGTGAATTTCAATTTCATTTCTAATTGTTTCTAAACTCCTTATATGTTTATAATTTTTTTTTTATTTAATTATAAATTAATGTATGTTTTTTTAAATTTTTTTTTTTTCATTCATATTTCATACGTAAATATTTAATTATATTACTTTAATAATATATAAAATGATTATTTTATACTTACAGTATTTGTTACTCCCATTAACTTGATTGTGAATTATTTTGGTTCACATTTTATTTTTTTTTTGTTCCAATCCAGCATTTCATACGATTATATACCTATCTAAGTATATTCAACTATTAATTGAAAATTGAATAAATTTGGATAACAAGTACAATTTTTTAATTACATTAAGTTGAATTTTTTTGTTTTATTTTATGATAATAAAATAAAAAAATAAATCATACATTTTAATTATTTTAAATATATCTATAATTTATAATTTTTAGTGTTAAAAAATATTTTTATATTTATTTATTTATTATTAATATATTTAATGCCTATCAATTAATTAAATATTATAATTATATAATTTTAGATGCTTATCTAATTGTAAGTATTTAAATATTTGAATGAATAAATTATGGTAATGATAAAGTAATGATTTGCGTGTGAAATACACAATTGTAATTGAATTTTGAATTTTCAATAATCATATTACGAATAAATTTTAGTATTATTATTTGAAGCTTGAGGCATCTCAGCAACAAAGGCCGTTTAAGGAAATCATCCATTATACGTGATTGAACTAATATTCCTCAACAAACAACAACCCCTTCAGGGAAAATTTCGTCTTCTTCACCGAGGCACACAGCCAGGCAAACAGTAATTTGCTGAATCCTGACCGATGTTAGATCACTTATCAATTAATGAAATTTTTCCTTTAAAGGAAAATCTATTCATTTCAAATAAACATATCTCTAATATAATTTACATATATACAAGGGTGGGGTGAAAAGTTTCCGGCCTGACCAAGAAAAACGATGTTTTTAAATTTTTTTTTTTTTGCTTTATTTTTCAACATTCAAGATAGCTGAGACGTGTACGATGTCAGCTGAACGTGTGCGAAATATTTTGCACAACCATTTGAATATGAAAAGCTATGTGCAACGTGGGTGCCGCGTTTGCTAACCTTAAACTAAAAACTGCTTCGAAAAATCATTTCTACCGACAATTTGGAGCTGTAGGCGTAATTGAAACGATTTTTTGCGTCGATTCATAACTGTTCATGAGACTTAAATTAAATTAAATTAATTAATTAATTAAAATAAATAGAACACCGTTATGAGAAATATATCAGTGTTGATGGAGATTATGTTGAAAAATATAGCAAAAAAAAAATTTAAAAACATTGTTTTTTAGCCAGGCCGGAAACTTTTCACCCCACCGTCGTATATATATATAAATAAATAATAAAATTATAAAATATATGTAGTTTATATATTTATATTAAAAAGAAGCTAAATAATAAGTCAATCAATAAGACACACATACACACACACTCCCAACGAGAGAGAAAGAGAGAGAAGAAGGGAAGAGGGGAAATATTTGCATGGATAATTCTATTTGATAATAAATGTTTAAGGTTGACTTGTTTCAATGTGCTATTGTATCTAAGCACATACATATATAAATATGTACGTATATGGTAATGACATTGTGCTTCTCCCCATTCGATTTCCATTTAATAATAACATAAAAGAAATTATTATGGGAATTTGCTGTTGAAAGGCGACGCGAAGCTTTTATAGTGTCAAGTTTCGTATACGACTTTATATATATATATATATATATAAGAAAGACGAAAGAAGATATAGGAATATATTTGTAGGAAATTCAACGCCTCGCCACAGAATATCGCCATTTACAATCTACAATGGCAACCAACCATTCATACACAAGTCATATTCAATTTTCATTTATTTTTATGTATTGACTTTGAAAAAAAATAATATTTAAATTTCATTTAAATGGTTTTCAAAAACTACTAACTAACTATTGTAATTAATAAATAAAATCAGTAATATTATTTGAATAATGTAGAAAATTTAATAGAATTTAGTTAAAAATTTATCGTGACATTATATAAATCTATTTTTTCTTTTTACATAATAAATACTTCATAAAACTGAAATTTTATTTTAATTCTACTTTAAAGATTAAATACTTTAAATCAATAAATATATTTTATATATTTAATGTTTTGTTTTTTTTTTTATTAGGATTATCGTATGAAATTTGTATTTTACTTGAGAGGTATGTTTGGTTGCATAACTAAGATTACAAAGGGGCTTCCACTTAACTAATTTATTCTACTTTGTGAGTATTCTTGAATAAACCTGAGATGTTGCGCCTAAGGAAATATTTATTTAAAGATATATATATATATATATATAAAACAAAAGAGAAAGGTCATTCTCTTGTTACTCTCATAAAAACAATCTCATTTAAAGGTAACTAATCTCATTTGATCCCAATGGATTAATAAGAAATTTTTATTCTCAATGCTTTCTCCCTCTTCAATCCAATCTCTATCGATTAAATATATCTCGGAAAATGTGAATAAGACTTTAATCATTAGCGTACATCACCTGAAATCCTAATATGTTTTTAGAATTTCTGATAAAATTACAATTATTTAGATGATAATGTATATATTGTGAATATAAATTTTAACTCTATAAAATAATTAATAATAGATAATTTTTATTATCTATTTTAATTTCTTTCTTCTATTATTATTTAGTAGTTAACATTATTATATAATATTTTCCTTGATCCGAATAGTCACTCAAAAGCTTTTTCTCTTAATATTATTTGTATATGAAAATAATACAAAGACAATGATTTTGAATGATTTTATTTACTTGTGATTGTAGTTTAAATTTTAAAAAAATTTATAAATTTATTAAATGGAATTGGAATTATTTTGTAGAGATTAATAATACAACTTTTTCTTTTTGTTTTTTGTTTTTTTTGTTTTTCATTAATTATTTATTAGACTTTCTCATTTCTCTTCAGCTTTATAACTTTTTATTTTGCACTAGGTTGATAGTACCAACTTGTTTTTTTAAATATCTTCGTCAAGATTTTACTACAAATATTTTATTATTAAAATTATTATTATTAATTTTTTTTTAAATATATCAATTATTTAACGAATGTATTTTGTTATTTAAAAATTTCAAACATTTTTATGAAGAAAAGAGGGTTGGGCTCGATGTAGAGAAAGAAGATTTGATGGTTTTCCAAATGGGGTCGATTTACTTATGTTTTTGCCTGCACTAAAAGCACAGATAAAAGTGTCATATCAGCGATCTGGAAATCACTGGAACTTTTAAGATTGCTTTTAAAAGATAGAAACACTCCTTTTCTATATATTTTCCCTCTTACATGTTGAAAAATATAAAGAATATGAACGACAAAATAAATAAAAAAGAAAGAAAATGATTTATAAAGTATTTAGTATATAACATTATTATTTTATTTATAATATTTCTTAATTCAAAAGAAAATTCTTTAAAAAAATACTAGAATAATGTTGTGATCTATATAAAAGTAATATCTGTATACTTACTTATAATTTTTATTTTGTATTAATTTAGTTATCCATATATATATATATATATATATATATATATATATATATATATACGAGTAGGAGGCAGCTAGCCGAGAGTGTAGAGTACCAATTTTCTACACAAGAAGTCGGCATTCGATTCCAACTAAGAACAAATTTTTCTAATAAAATTCAATTTAACACCAACTGCCTCCAGTTCCAGGCTCCAGGAATTGTTAGTTCCTGGTTCTATACATGCGGAAGGCAACGGGAAACCACCCAATAAATCCTAGTCATAATGATAGCCAAACTCCGAAACGGAGACGGCACCTTAAAAAGATTATATATATATATATATATACATTTTTAAAAGAATAAAATTATTTATCTTATTTTTATTTTTGTAAATTGGTTGTAAATCAATATTTTAGAAATAAAATTGATTAAATTATTGAATTAAATTTCAATAAATTGTGTATAGAGATAAAATAGTTTATATATATATATATAAACATTGTCATTTGTCAAATCGGCCTTGTGTTTTTGTTCTTTTCATTCTTATCTCGTTTGTATTCTTCGAATTTGAAATTGTTAAAAGCAGATGCGGATGGATGTTAAAATAGAATGAATGAGAAGATAGAGAAGGGAATAGAAATGGAAGGGGAATGGGGAGGTAAGAGAAGAAACGGAACCTGAAAAAGAGTGCATAAGGCCTAATAGAATTACGTTTCTAAGTTGCTATGGCGACGTGCGAAAAACGTGGACGCATCTGCGAGAAAGCTCACCCCATTAGGTCTGATTAGAGTCGACCTTTTTACCCACCATCCCTGTCTGCTTGGACTTGTGAAAAAAAAAATGAAAGTATAGCCACTTGTTATAGGTTTGGATAGGAAATTGAGTTAAGAGAGAGAGAGAGAGAGAGAGTGTGTGAGAGAGAGAAAAAGCTTAGAAAAAAGAAAGAGATAGAAAACGGTGGTTGTAAGGAGAGCAAATGCAGAAAAAAGGGGGCTAATAGTAAGTTGAAAAGGGGTCGGCAAACTAATGAACATCAAAATGAAAAAGAAGGGTGTGGGGAAGGGGAGGGTAAATGATATTTAAAGAGAATACCAAATGTCGAAAGGGACGATGTGATTTAATGAAAATGCTAGATGAAATTAAGATTTCAAGATATTAATATTATAAATTTGTAAATGCCAACTGAAATATAAAATATTATAATTAAGGAAATCATTCATTTTTCTCTTAATGGTG
This sequence comes from Labia minor, assembly GCA_963082975.1. Lineage (NCBI taxonomy): Eukaryota > Metazoa > Arthropoda > Insecta > Dermaptera > Spongiphoridae > Labia > Labia minor. The sequence goes on along the minus strand of OY720344.1, from coordinate 119,057,728 downwards.
GTTTATTATTCTGAATTAAATATTTATTGCTTATTTTATGTGTATATATGTAGGGTTGGTGGCTTCGAAGCAGGTTTTTTTTAAATAAAATATCGTTTTTGTTGAAAAATAATAGCAAAAATAATATCGTTTTTGTTGAAAAATAGTAGTAAAAATAATATCGTTTTTGTTAAAAAAAATAAGAGCAAAAATAATATCGTTTTTGTTTAAAAATTAATAAACAAGATAAAATAAACTTCTTGATGAGCGTCGTCTTCTGAAATAATCGTGTTCTTCGTATAGGGTGGCTCTTGAATCGTGAATGATGCGTTTTGTCGTTCTTCTTGAATCATTAATGAATGCTTGAATGTTATTCGTATTGAGACTTCTTAACTTGAGGTCTTAATGATGAATGATTCCGTCTGAGCAAATTCGTAGCATTTTATACCTCTCTGGTGTCGTCTAGGCGGAGTGGTAGGGGCCCTCGACAACCAATCGGGTGGCAGGCGCTATGCGATGAACCAATAGATGTCTTCGGTATTATCTCCAATCGTAGGCTTGAGAGAGGGAGCACCGAGGTCTTAAATATTATTCTGAGCGCAATGAGATTTCACCCAGTTGCTCCGAGAATAACTTAATAGAAGGAATCAATAAAAATCAAATCCTAAATATATATATATATATATATATATTATTTTGTCGGAATAAAATTCAAAGTTTAATATTAAATAAATAAAGTGAAAATTTTATTATATTATATTATAGAGAATGTTAATAGAGAAAATATTTATATAATATAATATTAAGCACTATACAACATAATACAGATTTTCTGAAATGCTTTCTTGTTCTCAAACAAACTAAATTTGTATTTAACAAATAACAACGAAACGAACTAATTGAAAAGTAATATAATATAAATTATTACTAAAATAATCAATATTATAATAATTTTGAACATTATTCAATCAATTGGATTCTATTCTTTGGATTTTTTTTCCATAGTTTCAAAATTTCTATTTATTTTTTTTTTTTTTTTTTTTTTTTTTTTTTTTTTATTTAGCATCCATTTATTTTGTACATCTGCCCGAAGGCAATAATACATGGTTTACAATAAAGAGTAATAAAAGGGCGAGGGGGGGAGGTAAAAGGAAATTATAGGGCAGGTTAAGGAGAGTGAGTCATTGGAACTGTGGTAGGAAAATAGTCGAGGAGGGGAGGAAGGGAATGTCACTGAATTATTAGCCTGATGGCTAATCCCAGCTAGGGCACCATCGCGGGTCTATTTATTAATGTCTCTTGTCAAGTCCTGTGGTTTGAGTCTTTTGAGTCGTCTCAGTTGTCCTTGTGTGTCTAATAGTTGTCGGGCTTTGGGATTAGGGTGTTTAAGGAGTCTGTCTTTGTAGCGAAGGCTGTAATTTTTAATTTCCATTTGGACTGTATCCATTCCGAGGTCCCTATGAATCAGTCTGTTAGGGACATACCAAGGAGCACCGACTATCAGTCTAAGTGTTTTGTTTTGAAACCGCTGAATCAGGTCTCTGTTGGATTTGCTAGCGGTCTAACTAACCATCAAGCAGTTAACAACTCTCTAAGTGATCTTTAGTGGCGATCTCATTACTAGGCCATTTCGGCCTAAATACCTCATTATACATCAATTACAAATTTTAATATATATTATATATAAAATATTATATTGAATTTTCAACTTTTCAATTTGTATGTATAAAATTTTATTTAAATAATACCTTTATAAATTAAATATCTACTAATATATAAACATACATATATTTTATACCCTCTTTCCAAGGCCTCTTTTTTCCCAGTCAGCCACACCGTTTAGGCCGCGAGTGTGTGAAGTCTACCCCTCCCCTTCCCACCCCAGTTCTCTCTCATCCATGCCCCAAGTACTAAATACCTTTTTAAAAAATAAATAAATAAATAAATAATAATAATAACAACGCCAGAAATGGCAATATGTCACTATTGCAAACTCCACATTCGTGGTGAGAAATATAAATGCAAGACATGTTGTAAGGGCTTCCACGCAAAATGCGCAGTAGAACACCAACTTTTTCACAAGGACCAGCCCAACCCCTGCAATGTATCTTTTGAAAAAATCACGCTTGAAAACGACAACGCCGGACCTTCAACATCTTCACATTCAGACGTCTCCACTCCTATAGACAACCATAAAAACAACTGGCAACTGGTAAATCACAATAAAAGACTACGTGACAGCCCAGAAACTCGATGTGTTAAACAAAAGACTTTGGATGATTACACTATACCTACACACACTAATAAATTTCAATCACTCTCAGAACTAACTGACAACCAACCTAACTCTTCTAAAGAAACTATACCAAACAAACCCCCCCCTATTTTTATTCCTAATGTCACTAATTATAATGACATGTTGGCGTGTCTTGGCAGGGTAGCCCGAGACGGGTTCGTTTGTAAACTAATAAAAAAAGACGAAGTTAAAATCAATCCTAAAAAACCACTAGACTACACCTCCATAATTAAAATGTTAGATAACAGCAAAATTGAATATTATACCTTTCAACCCAAATCTGAAAGAAATTTTAGAGCTGTTATCAAACAACTACATCACTCGACCGACCTTGTTGACATTAAAAAAGAAATTGAAGACCTTGGTCACTCAGTGGCCAATATCTTTAATATAAGAAAAAAAACGACAAAGGAACCCCTACCTATATTCTTCTTAGACCTAAAACCAGCACCCAACAATAAAGACATCTATACTACTCAATACCTCTGTCATAGCAGGGTTGTAATTGAGGCACCGCGTGCTCGTAGAGATATCCCTCAATGTACGAGATGTCAGCATTATGGGCATACCAGGGCATACTGTAAGCTGAGACCACGCTGCGTCAAATGTACTAAAGACCATCTTACATCTGACTGCCAAAAAGACAAGACTTCTCCACCCCAATGTGTACTCTGTGGCGGTGACCATCCAGCCAACTTTAAGGGCTGCAAACATTATGTCGAATTACGACAAAACAAATATCCCTCTCTTAGACCTAAACAACTACAGACTGTACCCCCTCCACTACCAACTAGTTCAACTCATGATAAACGACAAACACTTAACTCCATGTCACAACCAAACATTCGCTACTCTGACATACTAAAATCTAATAACAACGACAACTCCAAATCTCTCCCGACACAAACACAAACACCTATTCTGGAAAGCATGTTGGTTAAACTCATGGATCGCATGGACACTATACTCAACCTTTTGACTACCCTCATTGCGAGAATGCCCAATGGATCGGTTGCTTAAAATTTCATTATGGAATGCTAACGGCCTATTGAGGCATTCTTGTGAACTCAAACACTACCTGATAGACAAAGACATTGACATTATGCTAATTGCTGAGACTCATTTCAACCCTCGAAGCTACTTAAAAATTCCCCATTACAACCTATACTTTACCAATCACCCAGACGGTACATCACACGGAGGAACAGCCATTATAATCAAAGACAAAATATCCCATTACGAAAACCCTCCTTTTTACAAAGACTATCTACAAGCAACCTCTTTAACAATTCAAGACAAAAACGGACCTATTACAATTGCATCTACTTACTGCCCTCCCAAGCATCGAATTTCGTCTGGGGATTTTTTGGATTTTTTCCAGACCCTGGGGTCGAGGTTCCTTGCTGGAGGTGACTACAATGCAAAACATACTGACTGGGGATCTCGACTTATTACTCCTAGAGGTCGAGATCTCGCTAAGACTATTAATAAACACAACCTAATTACTATCTCAACTGGAAGACCTACGTATTGGCCCTCTGACAGTAACAAAATCCCAGACTTAATTGACTTTTTTGTGGCAAGAGGGGTTAACGGGGATGGATGCTTAATTGAATCCTGCCTTGATCTTTCCTCTGACCACTCCCCAGTACAACTTACATTAAACACCTGTGCATCTCTCAAATCAAACTCTAACTACTTGACTAATCATAAAACTGACTGGAATAAATATGCAGAAATACTAAACCAAAGCCTGGACCTAAACTTACCTCTGACATATAGCCTTGACATTGACAAAGCAATCTACCATATAACCAATACTATACAAATGGCAGCACGTCTGTCAACACCAAAAATTACTCCTAAAGACTTAAACCAACACACACCAAAACACATTAAAGACTTAATAACTAAAAAAAATAGGCTCAGACGACAATGGCAGACAAACAGATCCCCACACCTTAAAACGACAATTAATAATCTAACTAAACAAATTGGGAATCTACTCAGAACTGAAAGGAATCAAAGCATTCAAAAGTATCTGAGAGACCTCACCCCTACTCATTCAACTGACTACTCTCTCTGGAAAGCGACAAAGAAACTTAAAAGACCAACTGAAAGAATCCCCCCACTACGTAGACAAAATAATGAATGGGCGAGGAGTGACATCGATAAGGCGAATACATTCGCTAGTCACCTTTCTAACGTTTTTACTCCTCTCCCACCAAAGGTCACTCCACCTGACAATGACTTTCGGGCAACACACCAATACAAAACACACAATTACTCAATGCCATTCCCCAAACTAATACAGACGTGTGAATTAAAAGACATTATACGACAGACAATCAAAACTAAAAAGGCCCCGGGAAATGATCTAATCTCAGGTAAAATGTTGAGGAACTTGCCTGATAGGGCAATTCTCTTTCTGACCCTCATATTTAACTCCATCTTTAGAGTGGGTCATTTCCCAACCCAGTGGAAAACAGCCCTGGTGAAAATGATCCTCAAGCCTGGGAAACCTCCTGAGGAGTCAAACTCGTATAGGCCTATTAGTCTTCTCTCTGCCATCTCTAAATTGTTCGAGAGGGTCTTTCTTTCTAGACTCCGTCCCTTTCTAATAGATTTAATCCCAATCCACCAATTCGGCTTTAGAGAGAAGCACGGCACTATTGAGCAAGTACATCGAATTGTTGATGTTATTCACAAAGACCTTGAAAACAAACGTTACTGCTCAGCCGTGTTTCTTGATATATCTCAGGCTTTCGATAAAGTTTGGCACGAGGGTCTACTTCGGAAGCTTTATGACATACTCCCGCTAATTTATTACAGGCTGATTCGTTCTTACCTCGATGGCAGAAGCTTTAGAGTTAAGATGAATGACGCCATTAGTGAGGTTTATCCTGTTAGATCTGGAGTACCTCAGGGTAGTGTTTTGGGACCTATTTTGTATTTACTTTTTACAGCTGACTTGCCGACCAACCCGAATATAACCACAGCGACCTTTGCTGACGACACCGCTTTGCTCGCTTCACATAAAGACCCAATCGTGGCTTCTGCTATGCTCCAGGAAAGCCTGGACCAATTAAGGCCTTGGCTTGAGAAATGGAGAATAGCAGTTAACGAAGACAAATCTGCACACTTGACTTTTACTTTGAATAGACAGACCTGCCCCGGCGTAAATTTAGACAAACCCATTCCGACTAAAAGTACTGTAAAGTACCTCGGTATGCACCTTGACAGACGCCTAACGTGGGAGATGCACATCAAGTCAAAAAAGAAACAACTGAGACTTAAACTTAACAAATTATACTGGCTGCTCCGACAAAAATCTCAACTGACGATAGACAATAAACTTCTAATTTACAAAATCATCCTTAAACCCATTTGGACCTATGGCATTCAGATGTGGGGGACCGCTAGCATTTCTATTTATAATAAACAATAATTGATTGATTCTAAATGATTATATACTTTTTTTAAAGTAAAAATTATTAAGGAAAGAAAAGTAGAACAATCCCTCAATCCTATAAAATGGGACAAAAAGATTAAGCTATCTACAAAAAAAAAAAAAAAAAAAAAAAACAATCTACAAAAGTATAGTACACAATTTTATTCCATTTGGAGCAGAGGTATGGGAGACGGGTAAAGAAAAAATAGGAAAAATCTATTAGTAACTGTAATGGATTACTTAAGAAGGAGCTGGGGATGAAGAAGAATAGACAAGGTAAGAAAATTAGGATGGGGATGGATGGAGAAGCATATCGTGGATGAGGAGCAGAGAAAACAGCTGATACAGACACACCTGTAGAATGGGCGAAAAAAGAATTTCAAAATGGGTACTATTATGGACATTACCAGGAAAACGAAAGATAACAGTGATGTATTGGTAAAATAAGAAGTAAGTGGGTGCAAAAAAAAGTCATATTTTCAGCAAACTATTTTTTTCCATAAAAGTTTTTATTTTTTCTTATTCTTACTATACAAAATATTAACGAACACAAAAATTAGAAATTCTAACAGTAAATTTAAGTGGGAGTTGTCAATACATGAAAAAGTACTGGAACGCGTTACGGTTCTGAAAAAAGGTAAGGGAACGTCGTTCTCCCGCGTTCCCCTCCCAATACACCACTGATGCTTTCAGATGTAGCAAATCAGGATAAAGTAAGTAAGTAATATTCAAGGCCCCCGTTTTATTGTTTTCAACAAATATTATTACGACATTACAGTATTATTATAGTAAATGTAAATGTAAAATCAAAGGTCATCAGTCTTCTACTATCACAAATTCTACTACATTTTATTATATTATAAAATAATTAATGTAAAATACTTTTATACACACACATATTTTACTTTATATTATTTTATATTATATTAAATGAAATACCAATAATCAAGAATAGTCACGATCAGTTAACAACCCATAAAGACAAATAATCTGATTTTTTTTTCTCCTCATTTTTGGAATGATATGCCCATATCACATACCTTCTCGTAAATTATTATCATTCTTCTTTATTATTATTTTTTCATTCTAATTATTATACAATTATGGCGGAAAATTTCAGAAATTTTAATAATTGTTTGGACCTCACATTCACTCACTCTCATCACATTCATTTACTATAATTTTCTACAAATTGAAAGAAGAGGGAAATTATCCAACCCATTGCTTTCCTCTAATGAAATAGTTTGAATTGAACGTGATGGAATTGTACAGTTCAAAAATACATATAAGATTTCTCTCACAATAAAGTAAGTTATTTAAATTGAAGAAGAATTTAATCAAAATTTTCTAATAGGGTATATATTTTCAAATATACAATTTAAAATGTTTTTTTTTTTTTTTTTTTTGTTAAATTATACTCTTTATTTATTTAATTTATATATTTTATTTTATTTTATTTTTTTATTATTTATAATATAGTTACCTACCTACTATCTATCATACATTCATTTTTATTTTTATTTTTATGTATAAATGAATTGAAAAATTGAAAAAAAAAAAATAATAAATTCCCGTAATTTTTTTTTCTTTTATTTCTTTTTTATCAATTATGTAAATATAATTTCTAACATATGAATTTTAACGACAACTTTTAATATAATAGTAATAATAATAATAATAATAATAATAATAATAATAATAATGATTCTTTTAACATACATAAAATAATAAATAATTGAGTTAAAATATAAACGACAGATGAATATTAATTTTAATTTTTTTATACTCTGTGTGCATAAAATATTATAGGATATCGTTATTAATGAGACTTGAGAATTTTCATAAACATGTTATATTTTTCCGATTCAATGAACTATATATATATACAGGGTGTCCTAAAATGAAAGAGCAGATTTCAATTTTGTATTACAGACAAACTATGAAAGATAGAAACACGTTGCGTATATCATTGGATAGAGGAAAGTTCAAAGTTTTGGCGCTGGCGACTAAACCACAGGAAAAGTCATTTTGGGTGTTGGAATTCGCGAGATCTCAATCCATTATTCAAGTGCAACGTGCGTTTCGCAGTCGATTCAAAAAACAGTCGCCTCGGCACAATCAGATTTATGATTGGCATACACAATTTGTGGAAGTTGGTTGTGTTTGTAAACCTTATTTTATCCAATGACATGCCCCATGTGTTTCTATCTTTCATAGTTTGTCTGAAATACGAAATTGAAATCTGGTCTTTCATTTTGGGACACCCTGTATTTATTTGATACTTTTTTTTTAATATGCCTAATTTTTAATTTAAGCATTATATTTTATTCTTTTATTTGGTAAAACTGTAGAAAAACAAAAAAATATACAGGAAATGAAAAATTGTAAATAAAATTAAATTATTTTGAATTGAAATTCAAATTTAAATTAATTCATTCAAGGGATAACAATAATAAATGAAATATCCTTTGGCAAAAAACATAAAAATCATAATTACAAAATATTTATATATATTTGTTCCATTTATGTTTTATACATTATTTGCTTTTCTATAATTTACTCAAATAAATAAACAATATTATAGTAAGGTAATGGCACCTATAGCGGACACATTAGAGCCCATTTTTCATCATTTTTGTACCTAGAATTGAAGTCACAATTGTGAATAGAGAAACTAATGGTTTTATTTGAGATTCATTTATCATTCTTAAAGATAGTAATAATTACTTAACTATTTGCTAATCCCTCATATTAAATTTTTAATTTTAAAAAAATTTTACATTTGCACCTAAGGCGGACAGTGAAAATTTTTACGGAACCTAAAGCGGACATTTGAAGAACCTAAAGCAAACATTAAGATAAACGTCAGTAAATAAATCAAAAATTTAATTTTCAATATTTTATTATTAAATTAAATCAATTATAAAACAATAGAATATCAATTAAAAATCATTATTATAATAATTATTTCAGTTTTTCAAGTTCTGGCACTGAAAATAATTCCCTTCGCCTGCTGAAGCGGGTGGGTTTGGCCAAGTGGCCCAGAACATCATCCCACAAATAGAAGAGTTCGACATCTCTGTCTGGCCACTTCCATAAACTGCCACTCCTTATCATGGCCTTAACTTTTATCCCGTCGGGCAATATTTCCGTAATGATTCCTGGAAATAATTGGCACGTGTAGAACCTGCCTACGTTTAGAACCTGAAACGGACATTAGTGGCAACTTAAGGTTCTGAATTGAATTTTTTTATAATTTTAAGATTAAACGCCATCAAATGAATATTTCTCTAAGTTACATTTAATTTTATACGTACACAAACCTGAAGCGGACAGCAAGTGTCCGCTTCAGGAAAGCCATATAAATTTGGAACCTAAAGCAAACACCACTTTAAATTTATCAACAACAAGTCACTCTGTCAATAACACTTTATAATTTGCTTCTTTATTCTATAAATGTCAGTTTAAACTAATAATATAGATTTAAAAACATAATACGAACATATAAAAGCTTAATTACAATGACGACTAACCTTAAAAATTTGCTAAGAATTCACAAAAAATATGTGGAAGATGAATATGAAATTTTTCGTTTCTCCATAAAATTGTCAATTTGTTCAGTGAAGCCAACTTGACCACTCCAATATGTTTTGGAAAGAGTAAATTATTCGAAATATTAGACGGAATGGAGAGAAATTTAAAATAACTTTTATTTTAAGTAAAAATTTTCCATTTGTGTCCGCTTTAAGTCCCTGTCCGCTATAGGTGCCACTACCTTAGTAGTTACAATAAAGAAATAGTATTTTATTATTTTTATTATTAATCTTTTAAGTTAACCATGAGTTAGTTATACAATGCAACTTGATATAATGCCTACAATCTTTGATTAGTAAACAATTAATTATCATATTATATGAAGGTTGTACTATATAATTAATATAATATATAATAATAAAAAAATTGAATGTAACCTGATATCCATCATTTGTATTATTATATATAGGGTGAAGCATACAGTCGTTGGCCCCCTTAAGCAATTCCTAGCAGTCTTTAATGCATATCTGGGCAAATTGCGGAACAATCTGTGTCAAATTAGGTTTATATACTATATTGAATACAGGTTCAAATTTAATTATGTAGCTATTATTTATTAAAATATGAAAATATTATAAAAATCGAATAAAATATTATGTTTGATGTTCTAAGGCCCCTATCACAGACCATTTATAAGACTAGTAAACTCTATTGTCTTTGCTGAAACAAAGTTTTTGGCGCCACCATGCGAGTGCAGGCAGTAACTAATTGAAAAAAAATTCGGGCTTGTATGTGTGTGTTTTTTCCTGGTTTTTGCATGCAGAGCATAGAGCATCCATGCAGAGTTATCGGTTATACGCCTGCAGCGCCTCTTAGCGTTGCCACCGATTTTTAAGGAGTTGGGGGGCCCTGGCCCCTATATTATGCACATTCCTATTTGTATTTTTTTTTATTCTTAATAAAGATATAAATTTTTTTCGAAAAAAACAAACAAATACATATCATTATAATTCCTATATATTTAATATATTTAATTTGAAAGTTATTAAGAAATTATCTTTATAATGTTAATAAAATAAACATTTAGCATTCATTAGTTATATTTATAATAATTCTGAATTAATGATAGTAAAAAAAAAATTATTAAAAAATTATTTATGTAGCACGTATAAGTATATATGGTATTTTTTTTCACTTATCCACTTTTCATCCATTCTCTCTCTCTCTCTCGTCTTCTCACTCCTGACTCTTTATATTCATTCATTTCTCAGGTTCTCATTAGACTGTAATTCCAGCAACCCCACATCCAATCCCCACCCTTCTTCTCATCTGAATCAAATAAAGATTATATCATTTGATGGACATTAAACCTCTCTCATTAAATCCTTCATAAATACAAATATATTCATTTTTTTATCTCCTCGCCGCTCATGACATAATTTAATCAAAAAAAAAAAAAAAAAAAAAAAATTGATATAATATACTTTTAAAAAAAAGACGATGTCAGGAAGGCGCGTAGCGTTCTTTTTAATATAAGCCCCCAGGAGATGAATAATTGATTCCCCTCCATGATGATGGACCAACTCAGCATCTTTTAATGAATAACATAACTCAAAAAAAGTACGTATTAAGAGAGACCGTTGGGATGGAGGAGAGAGAGAGAGAGAAGGGATGACTAAAAAAGAGAAAAAGCATGTTTTTAATATTAGAAATATGATATGATGTTACATAGAACTTTATCCATAGCCGCCTTCCTATCCATTCCTTCTGCCCTTCTCAGATCTCCACACAATAATAATCCATTATCCAAAAGATAGATTGGGAGAATGAAAAAAAAAATAATTCATAATAATATTTAAATTATATTAAAAAAAAAATATTAAAAAATAGGCGATAAAGAAATGTTTTCATAAATTTAATTTGTTTTTTTTTTTTGTTTTTTTTTTTTTGCTGAACGAATGAAAAATATAATATGTAATTTAAAAAAATTAAAAAAAAAATGATAATAAAATAACTGAATTCATTAAAATTGTATTAAACGCAAAATGTGATGAGAGAGTATGGGATTCATTTTTTAAATAATTTTGAAAAAAAAAAAATTCTTGGAAAATTGGCTTCATATTACTTCTATTATTTATTAAGATATGAAATAAAAATTAATCAGTAAGGTATTATATTAATTTTATAGTAAATAATTTTAAAAAATAATAATCATCCTTTCAAAGATTTCATAATTATCTCATCACTTTTTTTTTTTTGTTTTTTTTTGTTTTATTTTTTTCAATAGATAGATAGAAATTTTTAGATAGTTTAAAGCAGTGATTCTCAACCACTGTGCAGGGGCACTTTTGTGTACCGCGAGATTATCAAAATTTTTACAAATGTAAACATTTCCGGCTTTTTTTTTCAATTTTTTCAATATGGTTCTAAAAAAAAGGCAAAATGTTTTTGCGATCAGGCTCTTAAACATTTTCAACTTTTTTTCAATTTTTTCAATATGGTAAATAAATAAATAACTGATAATAGCTTGTGCCGCCAAATTTTGAAACCGTTAAAAGTGTGCCGCGGTAAAAAAAAAGGTTGAGAATAACAAAGATTGAAATGATTTGTTTATTATATTCATTTCAAAGTATCAACAATTTAATTATATATAATATAATATTATAATAAATAATAAAAATTAAAATTTTATTTTTTTGTAAGGAGTATAAGTATAACGGGGTGATTTTTTCTTCTTTTCTGACTATTCTTTCTCTCTCTCTCCCCCACCCCCCTCTTACCTCACCTCTTGGGTGGATTTTCTTTTCGTTTGTCTCGTAAATTTATCGTATATCGATGTTTTCTTCGGTGTTCGTCCACCTGGCAAAAAAAAAAAAAAAATTTCTTTGAAATATAACCCAATGTAATATATAGATATAGATATCCATTCTCTCTCTCTCTATCAGGATAACGTTTTTTTGATAAGACGACATACGAAATTGTTTACCGAAACGATAAATCACAAAACACTCAAACACTCAAGGTAGAGAGACTAAAAAGAAAAAAATGGTGTATATACTTTTTTTTTATCCATCTTGCCCACTTTTACTATCTATAATTTATATATATATATATATATATATCATTGAATTCAAATTAAAGTTTTTTTTTTCTTCTTTTTTTTTTTTTATTCAAGTCAGCATTTCGTGAATCGTTTAAATGTCAATTGAACACAAAATTCTAAAAAGGAATGAATCAAATGGGTGTTTCACATTCCACTTATATTCCACACCACCAATGAATATGGACCTGGTGGTAAAAAAAAAAAAAAAAAAAATCCTAGAATGGTTGGGTCAGTGAATCAAAGTGAATGAGGGAGAGAAAGAGAAGAATTTAAAGAAGATATGGAAATCTAAATTTAAATGGTGAAAAAAAAAATTCTATAGATATATATATATAAAGAGAGAGAATGAATGACGATACCTATATATAATGTACTATATTACGTATATAATAAAAAGAGATAAATCTTGATCTGTTTAAGAAAGAAAGAGAGAAAAAGAGAAAGTGAATCATACACGAGTTGTTTATTTTGTTTTGTGTTGAAATTATTATCAAGAAACAATTTATAAGATTTATAAATCATGAATTAATTTTGTATCTCTTATCGTTTACTTTCATGTTCAATATATAATACTAATACATCATCATCATCGTCATTTATTAATATTTTACAATAAAAGAAATTCTTTATAAACTTTGAAATTATATATTTATTTGATACTATATAATTATTAAGTATATATATTATTGTAAAATTTTCAAAAGTTTTTTCAAAAGAACAGATGAATTTTGAATTTTCGCGGGCTGTGTACATTTGATTATCGAAATTTTTTTTTGTTATGTAGGTACACATTTGTTTCTCATATGTTGACATTATCACCCATATTGAATTAGTAGTTTGTCTTTGACAACTGAAAAAGTTAGTCACACAAATAGAACACAAACTCTTCGTTTTTTTTACTTAAAAAAAGGAATACAAGGAAGTTATACAACGCAATAGATTCAAACGATCTGAATTGTAGAAAAATAAATCATGAATTCTGTATCACGATAATGCACCATCTCACACATCATTGCTTGTTCGTGATTTTTTGGCTAAAATCAACACCCTAATTATGCCTCAACCACCATATTCACCAGATTTGTCTCCCTGCGACTTTTTCCTATTCCCAAAACTGAAGAGACCAATGAAAGGAAAGCGTTTTGCCACAATGGATGAAATACAGTCGGTATCGAAGAACGAACTGATGGCCATACCGAAAAGCGCATTTCAGAAGTGCTTCGACGATTGGAAGAAGCGCTGGCATAAGTGCATTATATCTGAGGGGAATTACTTTGAAGGGGACAAAATGGATATGAATGAATAAATAAATACTTTTCGAAATAATTCAAAATTCACTTTTTCTTTTGAACTAACCACGTATATATAATAGACCTTTTCAAATTCTTAAAATTTATTCTTCCCTTAAGGAAAACCCTTTAAAGGTCTCTTTATTTTTGAAAACATAAACAAAAGACATATGTCTGGTGAATATGATGATTGGTTCACCAATTATGACTAAACGACCAATTTATAATGTGGAAAAGTTTTTAGGGGTGATGGTCAACTTAGGTATTAATTTTAATCATAAAATAGTCTTAATTTTAAATTATTAGTCAAAGGATGAGAATTTAAATAAATTTAATTAAGATTTGATTTGAAACTAGATGATTGTAATCAGTATTATTTAAAAATTGAAATATTTTATATTAATTTAAAACAAAATACTTTTTTTTTTTATTTCACATTCGAAGAATGCATTGATTTATCTCCGTTTTTTTAGTAGTTATTGAGGGAGGCAGCTGAATAGTTGAATTTATGTCATTTATTGTTTTCAATGATTGATATAATGGATTTAATCTGTCAACGCCAACCTGCCAATCATAGACCATAGACAATCTTTTTATTATTTTTTTTTTATCTGAATCATTTTACTAAGTTTTATACCTTTTATATTTTTTTTTTACAAATTTATCAAACTTGTCGATATAATTAGTAAAATTCCAATATTTTTCATTTATTTTTTTTCCTTCTGACATATTTGTATTCATTTCCCTATTGGTTCCTCTTTATCTATTTATATTTTATAAAAACGCTCTCCAAATTGTTTTCATTTCTTCCATTTTTTTGAGTAGATCATAATTCTTAATTTTTAGATTATAAAATATCACACATTTTTAACATTGAAATTATATTTCTATCTACCAAATCATCTCAACTCTAAATTAAATCAACAATTATTAAAAACTTGCCAGGCTATGTAGTAAGACACACAAATAGAACTATATAAACTAATAAGACTGGATTTTTCCATTAAAATAAATAATTTTAAAAAAAAAACACCACATATTATATTTTTTATTTAATGCTGAATAAAAATTAGCGACCAAATTAGCATATATTTATTTAAATCAGTGATTCTCAACCTTTTTTTTTACTGCGGCACGGTTTAAAAATTTGGCGGCACCCAAAGTAAAGTGTAAAAGTTATTTATTTATTTACCTTATTGAAAAAATTGAAAAAAAAGTCGAAAATGTTTAAGAGCCTCTTTACATTTGTAAAAATTGGCGGCACATTTTGAAAATCTCGCGGCACACACAAGTGTCAAAGTGTCTCTTATTTAATTGTAAAATTATTTTATTCTTAATATGCATTAGTTTTAACATCAAATTCGATTTCAGCATTAAACAGTTTTAAGAGACAACTTTGTTAGTCAAGTTATCCAGCAGTGTTGGTTAAAATTAGTTTTAGTTTATTTAATTATTTATTATAGTCTAGACCAGTGGTTCTCAAACTTATTTGGCCAAACCCCCCCCCCTTTCCAGAAAAAAATTTACTCAGCGCCCCCTTGGAAATTAACTTTTTTTAATTTAACACGTTCCCGCCGGCATGTACCACCGGTGGCTCATGCCGCCACATAAAATAAATAGACAAATTATGGAGCCGGCGGGAACGTGTTAAATAACAATTAAACAGAAAGATAAAATGTACCTATTTGCAAAATATTATAAATAAAGGTTTAAATTAGAAACATTTAATTTATGTATCTATTTATTGATCTCAAAATAGAAAAATAATAAATTAATTTTACCAAAATGCACCTTGTGGCCATCAACCCTCGCCTGGATCGCTCCAGCGCCCATGAGGGGGCGGTAGCGTCCACTTTGAGAATCACTGGTCTAGACTCTAGAGTAGCCCCTTTATAGTCACTCCAGTAGTTTTAATATATTTATTTATAATTTTATTTTATTTATTTAAATATATTTATTTTAATTAGTATAATTTTATTTATCAGCTTCCAAATAGCATTATTAAAAAATTCAATAAATGGGATTATTTAAAAATATTTTCATGAACTTAAAATTAATACGTTTATTTGCTTAAATAAATTTTTATTTTGTTTTTTTTGTTTTTTTTTATTCTCTCTATCCTTTATCACAATGACAAGGGCGTTAACACAAATGATCCGAATCGTTTGTCGTCGTACGGCCATCTTGAAGTCGTCGTGGTTTTTTTTTTTTTTTATATATATCCATCTTTCATCATTCGCACTTGCACAGTCTAATCCCCCATTCCTTGTGTCGTAACCCAACGGGTGCGTTTCAACGTCACTTCCGTTTCCTCTTGTCTCGGCTGTGTGGCGTCTAAACCTCAACCCCTTAAAAAAAAAAAAAAAAAAAAAATTCCAATGTTAAGCAAATTCATTCAGCAGACAGCGTTGACATCCACCCTCAACTTTGATAATCCTATTCCAAGGTTCACAAGGGAAAAAAGACCAATAGACTTTAGAGGGGGTGAAATCAAATCATTTTTAAAACTCCCCCTGTATATATATTGTATATTGCTTCTACATAGATCTATATCTATTCAATTGCTTGTTAATTTATCCCGGAAAGGATTTGGATTTACACCAGAATAAAATAATCTTTTCAATGTAATGTTGTAGTTATATTAAATTATAATTCAGAGGTTCTTAATCTTATGTACTCTGCGGACCCCCACTTGAAAAAATTTTTTTTGACGGACCCCATTCCAACTTTAGGTACTTTACGTCATTTTATTAGTTAATTTTTGGCTTACGATCTCATAAGAACAAGGAGATATGATGAATATTTCTAACAGTGATTGGTGAATAACGATTTTTTTGCATATTGTAGAACACATTTTATTAGAAATTATAATATTGAAGAAAGAAAATTCTGCTAAATATGAAGATGGAAACGGTAGCAATAGTTTTCTTGCACATTTCGTTGAATTTGGGTATTTGATCTCTGTTTCCTCACAAAGCCATGCCATCGCTTCTTTTATATTAAATAAAGTTTTAACCGACTCATCATTTTCTCGTGCACCTGTACGATGGCTTTGCGGACCCCCAGGGGTCCGCGGACCACAGTTTAAGAACCTCTGTTATAATTGAAAACCCTCGGACGGGGGTGGGTGAGAAACTTACAAAAATCAAAAAATTTCTCTCCATCTATTAGCTGCTAAAATGTACTACAATCCAGTGGCGCAACCAGAATTTGACCCTGGGGGGGGGGGGTTGATTAGTTGCTCCACCTCCCCCCCCCCCCCCGGGCTCTCTTAAAGATAAATTTTCATTAAGATTTTTTTTTAAAATTAAATATTTAAATAAGTTTTGTAAATAAAACATTGATTTTACAAAATAGGACAAAAAAATTTAATTTTGTATTTTATTTACTCGTATTCACAGTTTTAGAAAGAAAATATTTTTTTCCAGCTATAAGTAAATCTCTTTAGCTTTCCTCATGGAATGGGGATAGCTTATACGATGGTCGGAAAATTTTGAAAATTTTTGCTCCGAGATTTTTTGAGATCACTTTTCAGACGGTTCTGAATCCAAAACTGCAAAAAAAAATTTTTTTGAACCGGCCGTACGTTTAAACAAGATGAAATATTGTCTTGAAATTTGATATTTAGATGTTTTTTTTTTGAGAATGATGGGCGGTGATTGGATTGTGTTTTTGGACAAGATCGGACCATAAGTAAGGGTAGTTTAAAGAGGTGTCAAAGCACATTTTATTGATTTTCTCAATAAATACCGATTTTTATGAGAATTATCATATATCGTATTAAATTTATAGGGAATTTAATTTACTAAAAGTTTCATTAAATTAATTTTTACCTAAACTTAATAATAAAAGAGTTATTTATAAAAAACTACTTTAAGATTTCGAAATTCTTTTCGTCCGCCCGTAGTGGCAGGATATTTGGAAAAAATGATTCTTCACTTCATAATTTTTATGAAATTAGCAATTAATGTATTAATAATAAAAATTATTTCGAATTTGAGTAATATTTTGATTTATTTTATATTTAATTAATAGTTAAATTGGAAAATTTCACAATCCTCTAGTAATCTTATATTAAGTCTTTTGATTTTTATGATTTAGAAGAAATAATAAAATAATTTTTTTATTTCTTATATTAAATTTTGTTATTTTTGTTAAAATTTTTTGAAAATAAAATAAAATTACTTTTTATACACTAAGTTATACTTTAACAATTTTTTTTTTCAAATAAAAATGATTATATTTTTTCTTTTCTACTTGTAACATAGTACTTAATATATATGCAATTTGAATTTTTTTTTTCTATTCTGGGGGGGTGGGGTTAAAACCCTAAACCCCCCTGGTTGTGCCACTGCTACAATCCAATGTTTTCAATATGAAGAAGAATGAACTTAAATCTTATAAAATTAACAGATAAAAATAAATAGTACGTGGAAGAGTTAACTTTCATTTTCAATTTGTGAAAATTTTATTTTTTAGATGATTTTTGTTTTTTTCCCAAGGTACTTCATTTGATTAATTGAAATTTTTATTTTTACATTAATCAATTCTGTAGAATCTAATTGAAAATGTACTGGTATGTATGTGTGTGTGTATATGTGTATGTAGACAAGATTACGCAAAAACGGTTGGAGCTGGTTGAAATTTGGTATACGGGCATTATTCAAAATTTGTAGTTTTCTATCAACTTTCGAGAAATGTAGCTCAACCGGCAGAGGGTCATTACCTACAACGTTTTGATTTTTTTTCCTCGTGACCGTAAAAATAAAGATATATGTTTGATAATTTTTCACATGATTAAAAATTGTATAAAACTGCTATATATAGAATTTCAGCTTGATTGAATCGGTGAAAGTGCCAGAATTAATTTTTTAACACTGCAAATCTCACGCGCCAACACGTGACGTGGTGCCATCATTAAAGAGCTAAACATGAGCTGATTTAATAAATATTATTTATTAATTTTAATTTATAATTAATTAAATTTAATTTAAATATAATAAATATGTTAATTAATTCAATTCAAATTTGCAAGATAGTCGAGTGGAGACACTCCAGCTAATTATTATTAAAATTCCTATTTCAAAATAAGAAAAAACTAACAAAGATGATTTTTCACAAGGCTGAAACCAATACAGATTGATTTTTCTTTATAACAATACCTCCCTTACTATCGTCGGTCGGTAAAAATTATCTATGGTGTAAATTTAAAAAAAAAAATCCCTCGATAATATTTAATATTTCAAAGATACAAATAAATATGCAATTTTTGATAGTATAATAAGATAATATAAGATAAGATAAACAATTATATTGAATATTATGTAAATTTAACAAAAAGTTTAAAAAAAAAAAACTTTTTATTAATATTGCCTGTTGAAAACACTCTGCCAACGAATTTCGACTTTTTTAATAAGTGTTGGTAGTTTTGTATTAGATTGAGGTTTGGGATTGGTTGAGTGGAGTGAACGCGCGAATATCTATCGTAGCGGAATCGATGCAGCTTTGACTAAATCCCTCTCTCTCTCTCTCTCTCTCTCTTTCTATTTCGTTCGTATTTCCATTCACGCTTTTCGGATGATCCGTTTTTTCAGATGAAGCTTTGGTGAGAAGAGCTATTTAAAATAAAAAGCGAGCCCTTTCGACTGTTTGGAAACAAACGGGTGGCAAATGGGAGTGTGGATAGTGGGTGGTGAAGGGGTAAAAGCGATGGAGGGAGAGAAAAGAGGTAACATCGTCTCAAGTGGCAACCCCGGGACTCAATTAATTCCAACCCCAGGCCTTCATTAGGGCGGTTTAATTTAGGCCTACGCTCCTTATCCTTCACCCCCCTCCCCCCTCTTCTTCCATATACTTTGAGGGGTTACTGCAAATATTCAAGAGTGTGCGTTTCACAAGGGTGAAGGAAGAATGAGAAAGAATCGACCTTATGTCCTTCTGATTTATGAACCCGCATTTTTTAATATCCAACACGAAATTTTCTTTCAGTAGCAGGAAGAAGAAGACAGGTGGGAAGAAGAAAGAGTAGGGGAAGAGAGTGGATAGAAATGCACCTTGCGAATCTTTAACGGCGATTTATATTTGTGTGGGACGCCCACTACCATCACCAGCACCGGCTCCTCTTCGAACGATAAATTTCCTCTTAAAAAGTCATCAGGCAGCCTGATAAAAGTTCAAACAACGATTCCACTTCTCCCTTCATTTTCTCCTTCTTCTATCAAACATCCCTTCTTTTAACAGTAAGAAATTGTTGCTACTTTCATGAAAGTAGAGACTCATTTCTTCTTAAGATATCTGATAGCTAACGAAAATTTGAAAAATGTGAATGTATTTGGGTAGACATATTTGGTGTATATATAGAAATTTATATGAAATAACGGGAAACAAACTACCTTAAATGTAAAATTTTGCACATATACTTACCTACCTATATTATAATATTACTATATTATGAGATCATAATAGATAATTATTTTTATTCCAAATTTTTCAATGAAAACCCAAAATAGAATAATTTAAATTCAAAATTCTATATAAATTTAAAAAAATAAAATAAATAATTGATAATTTTAATCAATGTTATTTAGGTTATATCTCACAAATAAAAATGGTTTGAAATTAATATATTAATTAAAAAGATAATTAAATCTATACATTTAAGGTAGTTTGTGACTCAAATGACAAACTTGACCCTATATTTTTTATATTTATTCGAAAGATAATAATTAAATACACCTATAGAAAAAAAATCAGATTTTTTTACTATACCGTGAGATGTAATTAATTACAGTTATTCAAAAATACATTAGCTCTCATGAGTTGCGGCTCAAGTTCAAATACATAATAACTAAAAAAATTTAATATACTTATACATGGTACGTGACAATTAAAGGATATTAAACATTAATAAATATAAAAAATATTTGTTATACTTTTTGGTTCAATTATAGTTTATAATTAATTATAGTTTAATTATAGTTCAAATTCCAACCTAAACATCATTTAAAGTTGATATCATCTAATGAAAGCTGAGAACTAGTCAATTAATATTTTATTTATTACATTATTATAATTATTTAATTATAACACGTATTAAATTGAATCGAATAAATTCTTATGTGAATTTTCATTAATTATTATAGCATGCTTTGGATAATTATTTGTAAAAAAAAAGTTATTTTTTTGACTTCGGAATGCGGGTCACAAACTACCTTAAAGGTTTTTAAAAAAAAGGAAAAAATAATTTAGAGTTGGTCAGTGTTTTAAAATATTAAAGATAGATAAAGATAAATAAATGAATAGATAACTCCAATTTGTTTTTTATTAAATTCGTTTATTCTTCTTCTTCTTGTTATTCTTATTTTTAATTAATATTAATATTATTAGAACCAAGATTTGAATTAATTTTAGATTTCTAAGATTTCTTTTGAGTAAAAATGAAATTGTATTTTTACGTATTATTTGATTCACCATTATATGTTTTGATGAATAAAAAATTTAATAAAAATATTTGAATATAACTTTTTTATTTATTTTTTTTTATATCATTTAACCGAATTCAATGTTAACATTTCACAAAACTTTTGTAAAAAAAAAAAATTATAATCTAATTTAATTATATTGGTATATTAAAATCCAAATACCTTGTTCTCGGAACTTTAAAAATATTAGTCCTTATGGTATTGTGAATATTGTTCTAAGATTATTACGGGTTTGTATAGGACAGTGATTCTCAACCTTTTTTTTTTTACCGCGGCACACTTTTAACGGTTTAAAAATTTGGCGGGACTCAAAGAAAAAGATAAGTGTAAAAGTTTACCATATTGAAAAAAAGTGGTCCCAAAAATTGAAAAAATATTAGAAAAAAAGTCGGAAATGTTTAAGAGCCTCATAATCTCGCGGCACAGTGGTTGAGAATCACTGGTTTCGGAATATTAATAAATTCCCTGTGAGGCGTTTTAAATAAATATCCTCCTTTCTAGTATTCTTTTCTTATAATCGAATCTCTGTCTCTATTTACTGAGGCAGTTGTTCCTTTATAAATCAATTTCTTATTGAATTTTTATTTACAAACATTCTAGTTCATAGCATGCCTAAAGGAACGCTATCATATGCCTTAAGCTGCTCCACAAACACGAAATGGACTGATCTTCCACGCTAAAGTCTTTTTTTCTACCAGTTACTTTAGTATAAAGATGTTGACGATGTAGGACCTTCCAGTCTCTTTGGATTGTGAAAAGTTGGCTTCTATTCTGCTTTTTAAAATTTAAAATAAAATCAACCTAGGGAGTTCAAGAGCTTTCGTAAAAAAGGCAAAGGCTTTCTTTCATTCCAGAGGAACTTCTGGTTGACTTGATCAACTCTATTAATATCAATCAATTTATTTATTAATCAATTTATTTATTAATTAATCAATTGATTTATTTATTAATTGATTTATTTATTAATTAATCAATTAATTAATCATTGATTTATTTATTAATTAATCAATTGATTTATTTATTAATTAATCAATTGATTTATTTATTAATTAATCAATTGATTTATTTATTAATTAATCAATTGATTTATTTATTAATCAATTGATTTATTTATTAATCAATTGATTTATTTATTAATCAATCTATTTATTTATTAATCAATTTATTTATTATTTATTCAAATAAAAGTATTTTATTTTTATTTTTATTTCTATCAATCCATTTTTATTTAAAAGTTCTAATGTTAATTAATATAATTAATTTCATATTATTAGATCATATTTGGTAGTATAATAATATATTGAATGATTTTATAAGGGCAGGTCAATAAGTTCATGACTTTTTGAATTTCTTAAATGAAAAGACAACAATATTCCTCTCAGTAGGTAACTATCAGTTGACTCCTGTCGAAATTTGATCCAGCTGGGTCTTTTAATTTTTATTTGACATTCATTAATAACAGACTACCTCGTGATTGTAGAAGAAAATTGGAAAAAGTGAATTTCCAGGAAAATTCATGAATTGGGATACGAATTGCTCCCTCATCCGCCCTATTCTCCGGAGGGACTATTTCATTTTCAAACCTAAAGAAATGGCTTAGTGGAAAGAGACTCCAATTCCATCTCACAAACAAATCTATTTGGATGTGCTCGACAAATTTTAGTTTTTAGAAGGGATAAAAAAATTGGAGAAACGCTGAACGAAGGGTATAGAACTCAAGGAGAGAGATATATAAATAAAATAATTGTTTATGCAAAAGTCATGGATTATTGACCTGCCCTTGTATAGACTAGTAAAATAAGATTAGATTGGAATATAATCAAAATAATTAAACACAAATGAATAAGTTTTATCAAAATAAAAGATAATGGGTGTATTTTTTTTTTATTTTTAATTGAAGATATGTATTAACTATCGAAATATTGTTATTATAATAAATTTGAAATTGTTTAAAAGAAAATCAAATCGGAAAATAAAGAAAAAATAAGCTCGAGTGTCTCCACTCGACTATCTCCCAATTTGAATTGGATTAAATAACATAATATATTATATTTAAATTAAATTGAATTAATTATAAATTAAAAATTAAAATTAATAAATAATATTTATTAAACCAGCGCATGTTTGGCTCTTTGTTGATGGCACCACGTCACGTGTTGGCGCGTGAGATTTGCAGTGTTAAAAAATTAATTCTGGTATTTTCAGCGAAATTCTATATATAGCAGTTTTAGACAACTTTTAATCATATGAAAAACTATTAAACATATATCTTTATTTTTACGGTCATTTTAGAGGAAAAAAAATCAAAACGTTGTGGGTAATGACCCTCTTCCGGTTGAGCTACAATTCTCAAAAGTTGATAGAAACAACAAATTTGGAATAATGCCCGTATACCAAATTTCATGATTCTAACTCAAGCGTAATCTTGTCTACATACATACACACACACAGACACAGATTTTTCTCAACCTTAGTGAAATTGATTCAGGAACCTTCAAAACGTATAAAAACATTCAAATCTCGACATCGAAAATGTTCGTGATCGCAATACTATCTCTGGCGAGATAGTAAAAAATAAACTTTCGGTTTCTATCTTATGTTTTCTTCAACAAAATAAGTTTTTGAAGTCATTAAATATCTTTTTCTCTAATAAATGTTTCTAAAGTAAAAAAAGACCCGTGAATTTCATAATGCAGTGAATCTTCTATGTATATGTATGATGTATTAATAAATAACCCCTTCTATTATTTATCATCATAAAATAAAATCAATTTTTGTATAATATAAATTTAAAATTATTATTTATTAATTAAAAAAAAAAAAGTTTATTCATGAATAAATATTATAGTTGCATTTTTGAAAATAGTTATGATTATGTAAGTAGTATTGAAGATGAATGAAATAATATTTATATTATAGAAAATAGAATTCAATTCTCGTGTCTAAATTAGATATTCTCGTATATTAGCTTTAATGAAGCGTAATCGATCTTTTAAAAGTGAAAAATTTATATGTATATGGGAGTGTGTGTGGGGGGGGGGGGTGAAGTAAGATCAAGTAAACGTAAAGTGAAGGGTAGAATTCTATTTTGGGTGGAAACATGGCTTCCAAAATGATTCTTAACATAATAGAGAGGGAGGGGGAGGGGGAGGGGGGGTAGAAGAGGGTTGTTTTTTTGTGGTGGTTGTATTGGTATTTTTCACTTTGAAACCACCAGCTTTGAAATTAATTTTCCATAAGAGAAAGAATTTCTTCATTTTTTAACGCCCCTTTCTCTCTCTCTCCCCTCCCCCTCCCATTCAATTATCTCGTTAGCTGTTGATTTATTTTCACTGAGGTGAATATAGCAATAGGATGAGGATGGGGAGGAGGGATTGTGTAGAGTCCATTTTCACACCCGCTTTAGCTTCTGGATAAATCTTAATTTTAAATTTTCTTTTTTTTTTTCTCCTCAACCATCCCCCCCACACAAAAAAAACCTACTCACTCAGCACTGGTGAAGAGGCTTGGAAATTATTATTATTATTTTTTTTTTTTTTTTTTTTTTGATCCTCTCTTTTATTAATATTCATTCAAAGAGGTGGGGTGGGGGTGGAAAAAAAGAAACAAGTGAAGTTAGAACCACCGAGTTATAATCTAATTTTTAAAGATTTCTTTATTATCAAGTTTCCCACTCGTGTATATCTTTATTTTAGAATGAAAATAAAATTACATTGGAATTACGATGGAATTAATTGCCTAAAAAGCAATCCTAATGCCGTAGAGTGAAATGAAACTGATGTAGAGCTAGAGTGAAGGGTAGAAGTCTAATGGATGCTGGGTGGGTGTTATATTCTCGGTTGGAATATTAAGAAAAATGCAACTTAATATGTATTTTTTTTTATAACTTTACGCAATAAATTATACAGCCTGTCTAGTGCAACGTGTTGATGTATTTTTTTTTTTCTTTTGATTTAATATACCTACTCTATATTTTTACGTAAAAATGCATTTTGAATAGAAAGAAAAAAAAAGAAAAGGGTTGTAGATTTAATCTAATAAAATAGATTCTCACAATTATAATATAAAATTTACTTTAAAAAAAAACCTCTGACAACGCCTATCAAGCCGGTGATATCAATGAGGTGTCCTATGATCAGTAGAACGGGTCCTCTCAACCTTTACCTTGATTTTCTTGATCGGAGGCGCTATGAAGTAGCTTTTCCCAGTGTTGTTCCCGGAGGCTGGGTTGACTCCGTCCCATATGTTCATTTTAAATATACATATTTAATAAAAATTTTTAAATTAACTAAAATGTATAATAATAAAAATGTTATTTATTACAGAGATTTTGAAAACAATTACATAATAAAAAGACAATTGAAAAATAAAAAAAAGAGTTAGAGATTAAAAGAAATATGAGCTTGTAAGATCATGGATGAGGGGTGGGGGGAAGGAGAGAGAGAACAAACTCAGACATACGTCAAAGGGAAAACCACTTTTTTGGAATCAAAAAGACTTACTTAAAATGAGGAGATTTGGGAAAAACGCATACCGGAATTTTTTTTTTTAATACATTAATGCGGATTTTACATATTTTAGATGAAATTACAATTAATAAATCATAAATTTTGGGCAAACAACTGAACTGAATCAAAATCGATCAATATTAAAAATAATAAATATAATATAATATTAATATATAAAATATAAAAAGTAAAAAAAAAATATTCTAGAAAGGTTATTTTTTTCAAAATAGATTGTCTTTACAAAGTCATACATTAAATTCATTATAACATCCGAGCAGTGTCGGATTAAGGAATTTTCGGGCCCTAGGCAAGGACAGCATTCCGGCCCCCCACCCATAAAATAACATAAAATCTATTTATTTATATAAAAAAAATTATTATCGAAGACTACTTTTTTGATAAGGGAATTTATTTATCAATTGATATTTTTTTGAATAAATTTACAATAAAATATGTGGTTTTATTTACAAAATTCCCTTATAAATAAAAACAGCCACCAAAGCTTTAATAATTTAGTACTTTTTTGAAATAATATAGAAGGGGTGGGCACACTTGGTGGTACTTAGAGCCTGAAAAATCGTGATCGCAAAATCATTTTGCCTTATTTTTTTTTATAACTAATATTGAAAAAATTTTGAAAATATTTAAAAAGAGTGAAAAAATTCACGATTTTTTGAACCGTATTACTTAGGCCTAGGCCTAAATCCGCCCCTGCATCCAAGAAACGAATTTTCCCCAATAGTCAAACTAGAATAAATACTTTTCGTTTTATAAAAAAAGAAAATAATAATCAGAAATAAAATTAATAAAGTATGAATGAAAAAAATATTTTTTAATTTGATATGTCTACTCTAACCTATATTTTCTAAATTAAACTTTAGTAAATAAAAAAAAATTATATTTCTTTTATTCTAAACGATAACAAGAGAAAAAATAAATAAAATAAAAAAATATTCCCTGAGTGAAAAATAAAAACAATTTATTAAATGCTTGGGATCCGCCCCCGATTCTTCACTCGCTGTGGCAACCTGAGTGTAAATTTCCAACCCTTCAGATTAAAAAATAAAAAGTAAAAAACAAAGTAATACCAACGGATTAATCTTCGAATCTCCCTTCAGAGACGGTACAAAAAAAAAATGAGTAAAAGTCGGAGTCAAACAGAGAAGAGAAAAAGAGTAGGTTGGGGGTGGTAAAGGGGTGAAACGAAAACGACTGGAAAAAGACGGGTCATCCGGAAAGGGTTGAGTATTACTTGAGAGGGGGGTTTGATATTCCCCAGGGAATTCATATCAGATCACGAGCGTTTAATTGTTTCCCTGTTAAAATGAATTGTCGTTCTCTTTTTATTCCTTAAAAACAACTTAACTTAGAATTTTTCATTATATGTATATGTCTGTATATTTTAATGAAATTTTATAAAGTTGATTTCTAATTAAATAAATCATAAACGAAATTACCCAAAAACGGCTCATAAATACGTCACATAAAGAAATTTTTACATAATCTTGTAATATTATAAAAAAAAAAAATAATATAATTAATATACAAAATGAAATAATGACTAAAATATTTTCAATTCTTCATTTACATTTTTAAATTTCAAATCTGACACTAACTAATCTACTTTTACACGCTTTTATTTAGTTTCACACATCGTGTCCTTTCATCAAATCTTGCAAGGTGAAATTGACTCACTTCCCAATGTTTGAATGAGCTGAAATTTTGCATACATATGTACCTCCGATGTCAATGCAATATTCAGGTTCATCCCAGGTCATATGTGACATCGGAGGAATTATTAATTATTAATAAATTAATTAATTCTTAACACTATAACCTGAAATCATAAAACGGGTGAAATTTCTCTCAAGACTAAAAATTAGGAAATAAAAAAAATATAAAATAAATTTTGTAAAAACACGATTTTATTTAAACGGACTAAAAAGGAGAAAATAATTTCTCCACACAAAACCTACGATTTACTCACAATTTATCATATCTAAAAAATGAAAGCGTGCAAGGAAAGGAAATGAATACGAAGGACATTTCATTGTATATGCACAAACTTTTCTGTTTTTTTTTCCCTTTTTCACTATACTTGATAACTATGTCTATTTGAAGTAGAATTTGCGTTTTTCCTTGCATGTTTGGCGCCCACGCTTTCTATTTTTCCTAATTTTTTTTTATAACTAATTTATTTAACTTTTTTAAAGCAATTAAACAGAGAAAAACAAATAACTTTTTAACGAAACAATAAATTGCAAAACATTCTGTTCTATAATCTAAAATATAAATAAATATGATAATTTACATTATTTGAATTTAATATCTTTTTGAAAAATAAATATTGTAATTATAAAACAACAATTTCATTTAAACTCAAACTTATAATTTTTTAAAATCTCTTATAATTTTTTTTCTTTTTTAATTTTTTCTTAATATTAATCGAAATTAATTGAATTATGGTTTACAAGATTATATATATATATATAAACTTTTTCGTTACTTAACAGTATTTTTTTTCAATTTTTCTAATTCTAATTTCATTTAAACTTTCACTTGATTTCCTCTAATTTTTCTTATAAAATATTACTCACCCCCAAACATTTCTCTTGTATTCTTTTGTCTCTCTCCCTATCTGTCTTTCACAATTTAATTCTAATTTAATTCATTTTTATACACTTTAATAATGATTGTATTATAATATATATGTATATATATATATATGCATCAACAACTTAAAAAAAAAAACCCTCATGAATATTCTCAATTAAAATGAGGAAGAGGAAAGTTATATTTTTATATATAGAGGGTATTTAAAAGTATACTTAATCCTTAATACATTAAATGTTCTTTAGTAAAGTTTGTCATGGTTTGTTTTTATTTAAAATAAAAAATAAAAAAAAGAAAGAATTAAAAAAAAGAGGAAAGAGGAATAATAATAATAATAAGGGTAGGAGCGGTAATTTAACGTATTCTTTTGCTTTCTTTTTAAATCGTTATTTTTTCCTTAAATCATTTGTTTTTTTTTTCATTCTAGTCGTGTTAAAAATAAAGAAATATTTTTCAAATTCAGTATCGTTGATATCAGTTAATTAAATTAATAAAATGTTATTTTTTTTTTAATTTAATATATTACTATATTTTATCATAATTCATATGCAAAAATAAATAAATTACTCACTGTAAAGCAGGGGTGTCTAAACTGCTGCCCCCGGGCCGCATGCGGCCCAAAACCCTATGAGATGCGGCCCAAATTAATTTGGTTCTAAAAAAAAATGTAATATGATTTGGGGATTTTTAAATTTTAATGTGGTTCTAAAAAAAAAAAAAAAAAAGGTAAAATGATATTTATTTGCGGCCCAGCAATGTGGCTCTCGAATGGTCACCCCTGCTGTAAAGTCTTTTATAAATTGAACAATTTAACTAATATAACAATTATTCTGAATTTAAAGGAGGGAAGAAAAGTTAAAAAAAAAAATTATCATATTACAGATCAAGTAAAATAAAGTAAATGAAATTGCAAAGCAAGGACTGCTGAATGAAAATAAAAATATAACAGAAGGATGGAAAGAGGTTGGATTATATATATATATATACTATTTTCATATTTAATTTTATGGTAATAAAGGCGTTTAAAAAATAATCAGCTTTGATTTTAATTAAAATATGTTAATCTTAGAATCACTTTACAATTTTTTTTTTTCATCTACCATATTTAAGTAGTAATAGGGTGAAAAATTCATTAAAAGGGTGATAATTTAAAATTATTAAATAATCATATATTATTTATGTAGGCGGTGGAGGGGATCGGTTCGGTGAATACGGGTTATTCTCTTTAGCACGAAAACTTTTTTCGGCTATCAAATAATAATTTAAATATTTTATATAAAAACAATTTATTTATATTATAATATAAATATGTGTATATACAAAATTATTCAATCTTCAGTCACTAGATCGATTTTATGAGGCCGTTCAAAGTAACTTTGATTGGCTTTCGGGCAAATATTCGGTTATTCAAAGCGATCTACCGCTAGGAGCCAGACACCGCTTAAGCAGTGAAGTTGCGCCTTAGCCAATGAGAATACCCCATTTTCCTGAATTCGCTATTTGTCACCAATCCATGCTCACACATGACGTCATTAATGAACCAAATAACAAGGGTAATATTTTATTAAAAATGGTGATATTAAAATCGCATATATATATATATATATATATAGCCAAGGAGTAAGTTATCTGGTATTATAAATTTTCTTAATCGTTAAATTAAATGATATATAAGTTAATCAAATATCTTTCTATATTTTGTAAATTCTCCAGTTGTATAAAATTATTATACTTTTAAATATTAAATAAGTTGACCTGTGGCCAGGTCCGAACCGACCGACGGTTTGAAGTAAATTAATTTCCAGCTACAGAAACAATTTCAAATAATTTTCATATATCTATTAATGTAATAAAAAACAGATATGGATACATAAATAATAAATATAAACATTTTTTATTTTATTTTATTTATAATATATATGCAAGACCAGGCTGTGACGTCATGAATGGCTGGATGACGTCATATAATTTTAAATCAAGAAAAAACTAATAAATATGATTTTCCCGAGGATAAAACCAATACAAAGTGCATGATTCGTGGTGATATGTAAAAAATCTCCTCATGTGAAATTTGGTGTGAAAATAACCCTTCCCTTCCTATCGTCGATCGCTAATACTACCACTTTCGGTTTCCGGATTTGCACCAAAATTTGATTAATTCATCCCACTGATGCATTAAGTAAATATACATCATGCTAAAAATACATTTTTCTATTAAGAAAATGCATGATTCGTGGGGATATGTAAAAATCTCCACATGTGAAATTTGGTGTGAAAACAATACCTCCCTTACTATCGTAAAAAGTAAAATAATTATTAAATTACTACTTATTACTTATTACTTATGCAATAAATATGTATTAATATTTAGATTATTTTTAAACTTTATTAAATTTTATTAACACTTGATGATATATATAAAGTTAAGTTAGTTATTTGTATATTTATAATTATAAATCAGGGCTTCGAACCGTTATTTTTTTCGTTTCGGTTTTCGTTCCGGTTCAATAAAAAAAAAATATCAGTTCGGTTCCGGTTTTCGTTCCGACAAAAATACCGGTTTTTTTCGGATTTCGGTTTTCGGTTCAGTTCCGGTTCGAAGCCCTGTTATAAATGATCTTTGTGTGGAGAAAAATCTCTCATTTTTGTTATTAATTTTTTTCCTCACTTTTTCTAATAGTAGTAGTGTGAATACTGATTGATTATTTATATTCAAATTTAAACATATATTTTGAAAAAATACAAATAAAAATAATTTCTATATTAAATATTTTCGAATTAAAATTTATTATAAATGTAAACATATTGGAATAATATCAACTTATAAACAAACTAGAATTTCCATTAAAATTAATATTTAAAAAACAAATTCGCAATACTATAGGTATGTTGTGTTGCTAAAGTTTACAAAATAATATAACTAATATATCAAAATATTTAACCAATTTGGGCACAATCCACAGAGATATAATATCAATTATTCTCTTGATAATAGAAAATATGTATTCCCTTCCCACACCCCCCCCCCCCACCACCCCAAACGCATATAATTACGATTCATTATGATTGATTAGCAAAATTTATTAGATGATTATTTTAGAAAACGATTTTAAATAAAAAACAAAATTAATTAATAATTTTTTATAACTTATTAATTCAAATTAAACTAAATTATGTTGTGTGTGTGTGTGTATGCACGAGGGTGGTGTGAAAAGTTTCCGGCTTGACCAAGAAAAACGATGTTTTTAAGTTTTTTTTTTTTTTGTATATTATTCAACATAATCTCCATCAACACTGATATATTTCACATAACGGTGCTCTAATTAATTAAATTAATTAATTATTTACAGCCTACAGCGCCAAATTGTCGGTAGAAATGTTTTTTCGAAGCAGTTTTTGGTTTAACGTTAGCAAACGCGGCACCTACGTTGCACACAACTTTCCTTATTCAAATGGTTATGCAAAATATTTCGCTCGGGTTCAGCTGACATCGTACAGGTCTCAACTATCTTGAATGTTGAAAAATAAAGCAAAAAAAAAAAAATTAAAAACATCGTTTTTCTTGGTCAGGCCGGAAACTTTTCACCCCAACCTCGTGCATACACACACACACACACACACAACATAATTTAGTTTAATTTCAATTAATAAGTTATAAAAAATTATTAATTAATTTTGTTTTTTAGTTAAAATCGTTTTCTAAAATAATCATCTAATAAATTTTGCTAATCAATCATAATGAATCAATCAAATGTGAAATGTGAAAATTACTAAAAATATCGCTATTGTTCCATTTGATATTAAATCCATAATAAGCGTAGTTATATAGGAGATTTGATTTTATTATTGAGTAAATTGACACACATGACTGACGATAGTGTCATGAATCACGCGAATATTGATTGAATCCACGAGCCATTTCAATATGCCAAATTTCATATGCGCCATTTACCTTGAACTTGTTGGCATTTCTAGTTCAAGGTTAAATAAATGCTTATATACATATATATATATATATATACCTCAATGAAATGAGAAAATATCTTGATAATCTTGACAAATATTAATATTCGTAAAATTTATACCATAATAAAATATTCTAACATTATAAACCTAATGGAATTATCTACTTACTCGGAAAAAAATAAATTATAATAACTAGCAATATATATTGTGTATATAATAAAGGAAATTATATAATATGTAGATAGTTTATTAAAGGGAAAAGAACATTAGATGATAAAATTCAATTTCATGTACAATTTTTTTTCAT
The DNA here is from genome assembly GCA_963082975.1 of Labia minor. Taxonomy (NCBI): domain Eukaryota; kingdom Metazoa; phylum Arthropoda; class Insecta; order Dermaptera; family Spongiphoridae; genus Labia; species Labia minor. Next base: position 119,025,201 of record OY720344.1, on the reverse strand, counting down.
TTGACAAGATTCAATCTCTCGATATAAAACAAATTCTCATAAATTTAGTTAATATTTATATTTAATATAATATATTTCTATAATAATAATAATAATTGAATTCATTGAACATTCCTTTTAATTTCTAGGATACCTTTGAAATTAATCATTGATAATCAATGATTGCCTCTTTTTAGTAGTACATTAACGAGAAAGAATCGTATTTATTGTAGTGTATGTATTAAAATTGATTTAAAGGAAAAACGTCATTAATGTAATGTATTTTCATAATATAGTACAGTGATTCTCAGCCACTGTGCCGCGGCACTTTAGTGTGCCGCGAGATTTTCAAAAGTGTGCTGTGAAATTATGAGGTTCTTAAACATTTCCGACTTTTTTTCTAAATTTTTTCTATTTGATTCTAAAAAAAAGGTACACCGTCTTTCGGAACACTTTTTTTTCAATATGGTAAACTTATCTTTTTCTTTGTGTGTCGCCAAATTTTTAAACCGTTAAAAGTGTGCCGCGGTAAAAAAAAGGACCACTGTTCTAAAGAGCTTTGCATGTGAATATACATATTATAAAGTAAGTAAAATCTTTCATTACAATACTAAACCAGTTGAATATATGACATTTCAATCGATATATATATATATTATATATATATATATACAGTAGTTTAAATATTGGTATGTATCCATTAACTATGTTCATTTTAAAAATACATATTTAACAACATTTTTAAAATTAACTAAAATGTATAATAATAAAAATGTTATTTATTTCAAAGATTTTGAAAACAATTACATAATAAAAAACATCTGGGAATGCGCAAGCTTGCATTGCCAAAACGAACTTAAGTTCGGATTAATTTAAGTTATAAATAAGTCAAGATTAAATATAAATATTATTGAATATTTTTATTTATTAGTGTTATAAATAAAAATATTAATAAATTTTTTTTTATGTTCACTGGAATCGATGATTATCACGAATAAATATAAATGACGTCACTATAATAATAAATATTAAAAATTTCAACTTTGGACGCCATTTTGACCATGTTCCCGAGGGGGTATCAAAAAATGAAAGGCACTTTACATTACTACTTTTCGATGCTCTTTCCGAATCTGAAGTCAGAATTTCAAAATTTTGAGTTTGATGTCGGACAGAACGGCAGACTGAACGATTTTAAGTTCGTTGAAAATAATTGAAAAATAAAAAAAAGAGTGAGAGATTAAAAGCAACGTGAGCTTTTAAGATTGAGGAGGGGGGAAGGAAGGAGAGAGAGAGAGAGAGAGAAAACTTAGACATACGTCAAAGGGAAAAACCACTTTTTTGAATCAAAAAGACTTGAAATGTGGAGATTTGGGAAAAACGCATATCGGAATTTTTTTTTTTTAAATACATTAATGCGGATTTTACATATTTTAGATTGAAATTACAATTAATAAAATAAATTAATTAATTAAACCGTTGAAAGTGTGCCGCGGTAAAAAAAAGGTTGAGAATCACTGATATAGTAGGTATGTACGTTGTTTAAAATTTTGTATATAGAGGAAACCAAAATCGGACCCCCCTTTTGTTTTTAATTTTTTTTAAATATAAAACTACTATATATTCAGGCTTTGTGTTACTAAATATTTGCCTTATATTGTTTTCTACCATATACTGTACAATTTTCGTTTGTTTCGTAAAAATTAGTCGGTTAAAAAAATATTTAGTAAAACCTTCCAGTTTTACAAAATAAAAATAACCTGTCTAAATCGGACCCCTAAAGGAAATATTTTTAAACTCGTAAATTAAATTTAAAATGGGTCTTAAACAATAAAAAACCATATATTCATATTCCCAGGATAGGTTTATTAAATTAGAAGCATACAAATTTCGTATTTTATAATAAATCAAACAATTTTGTAGATAGTCTATGTTTGTCTGAAATGACATGATTATGTAGAAATGATTCTATTCACTTACAAAAGTCACAAATGTAAACGTCCTTATCTGCTCCAGAACAGTCTACATGGGCCCACAATGAACACATGGCAGACAACCCATAGCTCTCCTTTATGGTCATTCGAATATTTTTCCTCGAAGACCAATTATATCCGATACCTTGCATTGTACCACAGTAATTTCAGTTTCGTCAACGTTATATATTCTGTAAGGAGTGAATTTACTTTTATCATAAACATTTTCTATTGGTTAATTGGACGGCCATTCTACGCAAGTCAGTGAGCCCAAAATAACAAGCTTCCATGGCAAGACAGTAATGTACTAACTCCTCTTCAAGGGATTTGGTTCAAACAGTAGGTCTACCTCGCTTTGTTTGAACCGCTTCTTGAGATGTACCATACTTTATGTCAGACAATCTCATAAGGGTTGTTTTTGGGACGGAAAAAAGCATACTTGCTTTTTTCCAACCCATTAATAAGGGGGTCCGAATTAGGCCGGCGTGGTCAATAACTTTTAAACAAAAAGCTCAAATCATATGGCTTAAGCAATAAACATACCTACAACCTTACCATTTAAGAATATATAAATTTTAAATGAATTACCTTTCAGTTTCGAGGCGAAATGATTAAAAATGCATCACAGAGAAAAAACTTTCGAAACTCACTTAACACGTAATGGCTGACAACTAATAGCTCAATAATGTGGGTGACGCGAAAGCTCCACTACAGTGTGGAGGAAGCCTAAACTTCATTTTAAAGACTTTGCCACTAGAGTTTAGGTCAATTCAGCGTCAGTACACTAAGGGGTCCGCTTTAGGCAGGGGGTCCGGATTTGGCTGGTTTCCTCTATATATATATATATATATATATAAACTTGGAGTATTTATGTTATACAATTAATATTTCAAAAAGAATTTTTATTATGTCATTTAAATATAATACATACATATATACGAGAATATATATTTATATAAGTATATAACAAATGTATTCATTACTTTTAACCCATTGCATCTCGTTCCTAATAGCACCCCAACCATTCATTTACAAACCGCTATTATAAAATGTGCATAAATATATATATATATCAATCACAAATTGTATATATGTCTAATTTAAATATTATTTTTCATACGGTGAAAGTATTATATATATATATATATATATATGTGTGTGTGTATGGTACGTTTATGTAGGAATGAGTGGGTGGAGGTTTCACACAGAAATGAATTATGAACGAGAACCTATCTATCTATTCATGTTATTAATATAATACAAACAAACAAAGAACTCGGGTGGAGGGGAGGAGAGGGGGATGGACAAATGAAAAATCACTAAAGGATATGAGCAGGGGGTAAAAGAGAATTGAAAATTAACCAATTTTTCGTTTATTTTAATATACGTACCATATAATGGTGGATTATTTAGTGCGTATAAATGTACCCCTGTAGAAATGTCTAGAAAAATAAATAACCTATCTAATTTGCTTTTGTTTTTTTTTTGTTTTTTTGAATGTACTATTCATACAAATTTTAATTAACTCACAAAAATATATTTGAATTAATTAGAAAAAAAAATGATTTTGTTTTTTTTCATAGAAACTGATTTTAGGGTATATATTTCTAAAGTATAGTTTATAAGAAATTATAAAAAATTAATATAAATAAATAAATAATAGTATGTACATAATATAAATAGTAAATAATTAATATACTATTTTTAATTGAAACAAGTTAAAGTTATACGACAAGTCAATTAACCTCAGATACGACAGTAACAAAGTTTGAGTTGATAAATGAATCATAATAATTTCTTATGTATATTATTATCTTGAATAAAAACAATTTAAAAAGAAATTACAAGATTATTTCAAGATATGTAAATTGATGTCACATAAAAAACGAAATTACTTAAGAAAATTCAATCAGAATAATATGAAATTAATTTTTATATTTGACATTTAAAATTTATTATTAATTAAAATTATTTTCAAAATAAAATTTATTAAATTAAAAAAAACAAATGACGAACTGACCAAAAAAATTTCAATTTTATAATTTTAATTGGTGGCGCCACAAGGTAGGAGGTAACGAAACTGGCTCGGTTTCAAGTCCCGGGCCTATTCTCTTGCTGGGGTCTATGCGACGGAGTCAACCCAGGCTCCGGGATCAAAATTGAGAAGCTAGTTGATAAAAAGTAGCGCCTCCGATCAAGAAAATCAAGGTAAAGGTTGATAGGACACGTTCTACTGATCATAGGACACCTCATTGATAGAACCGACATGATGGCGTTGTCCTTGCGTAGAACGTACAAAAACGGAGGTTTTTTTTTTTTTAATTTTAATTGACGCCCAATCAAAAACGTTTTCAAACATGCATATAGTGATATAGTCTAATAATATAATTTAAATGTAATAATTTTTTGCCTTTCCTTCATATTTATTAGCCCTCATGTATATGCATAGTATAAAGTTAAAAAATTAGAAAAAAAAAAAAAAAAATATATATATAAATTTAATAACATTACTTTTACTGAATTTTTTTTTTCAAAATTTTTTAATATTTTCAAAAGAAGAAATAAAAAACAATACTATCATATTATTTTATTTTTTTAAATTATCATAATAATAAAATAAAATATTAAAGTTGGTTTTATTTATTTTTTTGTGTTAATATTTGCATAGAAATAAATATTTATAAATTATATTGATTTATGAACACATAGGGATTCAATTAATATTATAAAAATACTTTTTATTGTTACTTAATAAATGAATATATTTTATTTGCATTTTGTGCAGTATAAGTAGATATTTCACATCTCTCTCCCCCCTTTTTTTTATTTACCCCATTTGAATTCAAAAATTAATATTTAGATTAATGCGTCATATCACATTTTATGTAAAAAAAATAAAATTATAAAGATAAATAATATAAATTAATGTATTCACATTAGTATATTTATATACAATTTGTAAATTATATTAATGTATTTAAGTATCAATTTAATTTAAGAAAACTAATATTAAATTTGATAAAAAATATTTAACTTATAACTAATAAGCATAATTTTTAATTAAAGTTTAAAGAAGATTGTTTCGATTGTATATTTGTTTTATTGACTTTATTGTAACTGTAACTCCAGGGGCGGACTAGGCAACCTATGCACGTGCCTAGGGCTCGTAATTTTTGGGCCCTGAAAATTTTTGTACATGTATAGTATTTTCCCTTTTTTTACTTGGAATCCGATAATTTAAATAGGCCTACCTACTCTATATGCTTTAAAACCAAACTACCAAACACGAAGTATGTGTCCTGACTGAAAAATAAGCCTCGAATTACAATGTTGCCTAGGACCCACTTTAGCCTTAGTCCGCCACTGTGTAACTCATAAAAAAACTTTCTTTTTATAACGTTTTTCTTAACTTCACTTCGCGTCTGTCTCTCTGTCTGTCTGTTCGCTCTTCTGACAAATTAAAATCGATTTTTCATCGACTTTTTTTTGAGATAGAGTTTTGAAAATTTTTATAGATATTTTTAAATGGATCCCTAGAAGGTATAGAAGAAATATAATTGAATGATAATTAATTAATTGTAATTAATTAGCGGTTAATTACTTTTAGTAACTAACTCTTTTTGTATTGCTCCGATTAATTTTATTTCAATGAATTCTGAAACATAAGTATTGATTTCAGGATAGAAACAAAACAATAGAATAAGCTTTTTTTTATGAAGACAATATATATATATATTTATATATATACATATATATTAATAAAAATTATTTATTTATAAATATAATATAATAATTATTATTCAATAATAATATTTACTTAACATAAATGCATAAAATCAATTTTGGAAGATTAATATATTTTTTTGTTTTATTCAATTTGTAAATTGTCGTATGACTTCATCTTTTCTATTTCTCTTGTTATATTAAATAAATTTATCATATTAAAATTGCACTAAAAAGAATAAAATAATATAAATATAAAATTTTTTTATAAAATAACGTTTTTCCAATGGAGTAAAAAAATAAAATAATTTTTCTATAAGCCTGACAAAGTTTGTGGATGAATTGCTTCATAATCAAGTAAAAACTTTGGGCGCTTTTAGTTTTCATTGGATTTCTATTCAATTAACTTCCTTCATAGAGCTATAATTCATATATATGTATACTAAGATACATGCCACACTAAAACACTTCATTAACAAGTAACACTATTTCTTCAAATATAATCAACCATTTTGGATTTGATTGATAAAATGTAAATTTAATAAAAATTCTTTTAAAGTTTGATACATACTTTGATATAAATATATTACAGTGAAAAATAAAAAAAGATTAATTTCTTAGCTCTTAACCTATCAATTTTATTGCATGATAAAAAAATTTGTCAGTTTATGTGATTAATAAAATTTTTATTATTACAAAAATTTGACTTGATTATCATATGAATAAATATAACTAAATGACCTCAACGTTTTTCGTTGAATATGAATTAATTCATCTATAAACTTTGTCAGGCTTATAGAAAAATTATTTTATTCTTTTGAGTCCATTGGAAAAACGTTCTTTTATAAAATTTTTTTATATTTATATTATCTTTCACTATGAAAATGTTTCAACTAGTGTCTACAGTTAAATATTATTATATTAATTTCATAAATATAATAATAATAATAATAATAGATTTTTTAATTTTTTTCAAAAATAAAAAAATATAAATAATAATTTTCGTTTTTGTAATCTTAAATTAGAAAGTAAACAAATATTTATACTAATTGTTATATATATATATTATACGGTAGTTATTTAATATATACGAGTATATATATATATATATTGTGTAGCTAATGAATTTTTTGTTTTCAGTTCAACTGTTAAATAAGAATTATTAATAGATTAAATGACATACACATATACATATATATTCATTGACCTGTTCTTTTTAAATGTCATATGACATATGTAGGCATATCATATGAACATTTTACATTTTTTTAAAATAAATTTGACATCTTAAATCTTGATTTATATTTACCTATGATTGATTCGTCCTTCCATTTTGATTATCTCCCTTCTCCCAACTTGATTTATTATTAATAGAAGGGTTGTGTTTGTATTTGTTGCAGGGTCGATGCTCGTGGTATGGGGTGCGCCGAGGGCAGCGGCTGGACTGCCGCATTTGCCTTCCTTTTTCTGCCATTAACCATTAGTGGCATGTGTCCACCAAAGTGTATCTGTGACGATGATGCCCTTGCTGCTCGATGTAACGATGCCGGTCTCGACGTCTTCCCAATTCAATTGAATCCAGATCTGAAGGCGATTTCCATCCGAGGCAATCGAATTCGTGGTGTTCAATACACACTCGGTATATACGCACAGCTACGGGCTCTTGACCTCTCGGATAATCGAATTACATCACTTGGAGAGAGGAATTTTGAATTGCAGAAAAATCTTCAACTCTTGAATGTGAGCGGTAATCAATTAACTCGACTATCCAAAGATACCTTCCTTGGATTAAAAGAATTACGCGTACTTGATCTCTCGCGTAATATACTTGAAGTACTAGACGCATCCTATTTCCATGATACTTCTCAACTTGCTGTACTCCATGCTGCTGGAAATCGTATCACACTTGATGATGCAGGTCTCGAAAAACTTCATTCTTTAGAAGTATTGGATCTGCAAGAAAATCAGATAATGGATCTGCCAGTAGTCCCAGAAAATATTCGTGAACTGTATTTCGGGAGTAATTACCTTGAATACGTACGATTTCCACCTTTGGCAGAACTTCGAGTTCTGGGACTTGAAGGCAATTTGATTGCCCAATTAGAAGATGACGCTTTCTCAGGCCTTGATATGTTACAGGCTTTGAATCTTGCCTTGAACAACCTGTCAGAGGTGCCTACTGAAGCACTTGCCAGACTTCCTGCCCTCGAAGTGCTCGATCTGTCCGAAAATCAGATCGAAACTGTGGAGGCTCTTGCCTTTCGTAGTTTATTCTCTTTGCGTCGTCTTGAGTTGTCCAAACTGTATCGTTTGAACCATCTTCATCCGCGTAGTTTTGTTGACAACACCCGTCTAGAGACGCTTACCTTGGACCACAGTGGGTTGCATATGGTGCCCAGAGGATTGTTACGTGGCAATCCAGGACTTCGAGTGTTGTCCGTGGCTTATGGACGTTTTGATACTTTGGCGGCTGATGCCTTCCCCCTGGACCAGTTACGTCATTTATCGCTAGGCGGTAATCCTTGGGCATGTAATTGTTCGTTAGCGTGGCTCGCACGTCTTGCAAGGGATGCTGCTGCGACCAACGGTTCCTCTGACACTCTCCTGCTTGATGAACAAACGATTCGATGCGAGGAGCCACTCGAATTCCGTGAATGGCGTATCGCCGAGGTGCCTGAAAGCGAGTTAAGCTGTGATCAGGCACTCTGGCTCGCCCTTTGCGTTGCAGCGCTAAGCGCGATTCTCGTCGCCGCCACCTGTGCTGCCGTTGTTCTCGGCAGACGACGACGTCGGGATTCAAAGGCGTTACGAAATTTGGGACCACCATTAACGCCCAATCCACCAGTGTTGATGTTATTACGTCAACCACCACCTACGGAACGGTATCCAAGCAAATTAGACACGTGGGAACCAATTGGGGAGAGCGAACATTTTTATGAGGCCGCTTATCCAGAACATTTCAAACGGCCACATCATATGGTCTATGTATAACCAAGCAATATTATCCCCCACCCCTCCCCCTCCCTTCCCCCTCTCTTTCTCTCTCTCTCTCTCTTTCTCTCACACACCCTCTATACCTCTCTATCTTTTTATCTGCGTATGTATGTCTGTATGTATGTATGTATGTGCTACAGGAATATTATAATTATATGATCCTCAACTATTTATCCACTAAAATATTATATATATATATATATCTATGAACAAGGATAAACCTCTCTCTCTCTCTCTCTCTCTCTCTCTATCTATCTATTTAACTATTTAAATCTCTTTCTTATTTTCTAAAAATTGATTTAATAAAATTATATTATAAAAAAATGTCATCCATTTTTTAATTCAATATACTATTAAGAAGAAATTTTAACTAAATTTTAAATGAATTTCAATCAAAATTTATTTCAATTTCAAAATATATATTTCAAAAAAATAAGTAATCATTTTTTCTGATTATTTTTCAGAAGCATTTAGTTGATTTTTTTTTTATTTTAAGACATTTTTTAAAAATAAGTGTTTTCAAAAAATTAAAAATTATTCAAAATGATTTATTTAGTAATTTTTTATAAATAGAATTTTATAAGTATTAAAATATAAATCAATAAGAATGTTAATATATGTAGACAGGGCCGTCTTAAGGAATTCGGCGCCCATGGGCTACTAAAAATAATGCGCCCTTCTTCCTAACAAAATACTATATCGCAAATAAAAAATTGCCGCCTCAAAAGGCTTGCGCCCTGGGGCTATAGCCCATTTAGCCCTGTGGTTAGGGCGGCACTGTATGTAGATTGAATAAAATTTAATATTTTAAATCTCATTTTTATTTTAATTAAATTATTATTTAAATAAAAATATTTACTTAAATAAAAATTTATTAATTTATAAGATATAGAATAATTCCTGACTTTTTAAAAAAAAAAATTATTATATAACCAGCATAAGAAAAAATTAAATTACAATTATTATTATTAAAATTACTAAAGAATGTTTTGTTTTTTTTTTAAAAAAATAATAATTTTATACTATTTAATAAATAATAACTAAATATTTCAACAAGTGCCAATGTGGTTATAATAATTATTTTAACTTTTAAATATCTTATAATCTTAATATGATAAAATATTGGAAATATGTGGATGACAAACGAAAAAGCAATATTTTAATATAAAATGCTATAATGTTTTTAATTTGTTTTTATTCTATAATCAATATTAAAATTGAATATTTTTAAATAACTTGATATTAAAAAAAATAAAAAAAAATGTATTCATATAAATAAAATATATACCTTCCTAACTACCTTCCTACCTACCTATATATATATAATATTATATAATACTTGAATAATCATTTGATTGGAATTTGTTTTGTTTTGTAATTTTAATTTAAAAAGAATTTGATTAATAATAAAATAATAATAATCATCATCTTTTGTAAGATTTGGAATTTTATTATTTATTTATTTATTGTATATATATTTATATATAAGCTTTATATGGAAAATATTTATTCACACTTTTAATATAACTCCTATAGAAATTTATTATCGATCACGTATTTAATTAAACTCAATTTATCTGTCTTTATTTTTTTTTTTCGTCTTTTTTTTTTTTTTAATAAAAATATTGAAAATAAATTAAAATGAATAAATCAATTTATTTAAAAATTTTTTGATAATTAAAATTAAAAAAAAGATAACTAAATTAATAATAATTAAATTAATAAGGAGAATGAAGAATTAAAAGAATGAGAGAGAGAGAGAGAGAATATATATATATATATATATATATTTAAAAAATATGAAAAAAATTCTAAATCTTTAATTCTAATCTATTTTATTATACATAATCATCTACTATATTATATATGACGACATATAGTAGTATTGCCCATTACCCAAAAAAAATTAAATAATTTTTTAATATTATATTATAATTGTTCATGATATGATTGTAATTCATGATTTAAGCACTAAAATAGTATTGGATTCAAATAGTGCCTATTAAATATGATTTTTATATTTAAAATACTCCTATTAATCTTATTTTTCTCATTTGATTTTGATTTTTTCTTTTTTTTTTTCCTTTATGTGGATGTTATTAAATCTTTCAAATATTGTTTACATTGATTATGAACAATTCTTTACAATTAAACTAAAAAAAAAAACTATGTACTTATCATTTTATAAATATATTTATATTATACTGATTGGTCGGTAAATTTTTTATATTTTTATAAACCCTCATATATAAGTAACTACAGAGAATACAAGAAAAGCATTGCAAATAAAAAATAAAAGATTATTATTTTACACAAATGTTTAAAATAAAAAAAAACATTAAATTAATTCAATTGTATTATTTTACACTGAGAAGTATTCTATTAAAATGGATTAAATATTTAATTAAAAAAAAATCTATTAAAGTATACAAACTTCATTAAAATATTTAAATACGAGGGTGGGGTGAAAAGTTTCCGGCCTGACCAACAAAAACGATTTTTTTAAAATTTTTTTTGCTATATTTTTCAACATAATCTCCATTAACACTGATACATTTCTCATAACGGTGTTCTAATTAATTAAATTAATTAATTAAATTAAATTTAATTTAAATCTCATCAAAAGTTATGAATCGACGCAAAAATTCGTTTCGAAGTTGTTTTTGGTCTAATGTTAGCAAACGCGGCACCCACGCTGCACACAGCTTTCCATATTTAAATAGTTGTGCAAAATATTTCGCACACGTTCAGCTGACATCGTACAGGGCTCAGCTATCTTGAATATTGAAAAATTAACCAAAAAAAAAAATTTAAAAACATCGTTTTTCTTGGTCAGGCCGGAAACTTTTCACCCCACCCTTGTATTTGAATGAATGCTTATAAATATACCAAATTTTTTTTTTAAATTTAGTAGATATTATTCAAGAAACAAATAAAAATAACATTTATGAATTTACACTTAATGAAGACTAAAATAAAATAAACCAATATTTTTTTTTATTTAATTATTTAGATATTTTTTTTTGTTTTCTGGTTTCTTATCACTGCAATATGCAAATAATAAAATTAATATTTATATTCTTATTGTATATACAATATACATACATAGGTACATATTTAAATATACATATATATATATATATATATATATATATATATATTTATAAGTGACTAAAAACAAAAACACCACCACGTATAAATATTAAAATTGATAAACCATTAGTGAATTGATTAAAAAAACAAACTATTATTACAATTCAACATTCTTCATCTATCGAAATATTTATTGTAATATAATTTTTGAGTGCCAATTTTTTTTTTTCTCTTCTTACTTCTATATTAAATGAGACATTAATCGATATATATATAATAAAAATGATAATTAAAAACATGTAAAATTTCATGACTTAATTAGACTCCCCTTTGGGCACGAATTTTTTTTATTTTACTATAAATATCTCTTTTTTAATATTGAGATGGAATAAAAAAACACATAATATAATACTATTACTCGCTGTTGAGTATATCAAAAATTTATTTTTTAAAATAAATCTTCTTCTCCCTCTTGGTGCAATGCAAATGTTGTTGCACCTGTTTAATTACGATTCTAATAAGTAATATATATATATATATATATATTATATAAAGTTAAGTGAAGAAATTAATAAAAAATAAACTTAAGACTGAATTTGGTTGCAAACTTTATATTATACTTACATATATATATATATATATATATATATATATATATATATATATATATATATATTAAAACAAAATGAAAAGTCTAAGTCAAATATGAGAGAAGAATACCAAAAAAAAAAAACAAAAATAAAACAAACAATAATCAGTAAATGGGGTTGGAAAATATAAAAATTCAACACATACTATCTACCACATAAACATGTAAAATAAATAGCAATTATAAATATAATATTTATATAAAAATAATAAATTATTATGTAAGATTTATAATAAAAATAACTTGTAATAAAATTAATAAAAGGAAAATTTGCAAGAATATATATAATAAAATTTAAAAAAATATATAACAATATTGTAATACAAAATCGAAATTACAAATATAATTATGTAATGAAAATGAATATTGTATAATTATATTATATATATATAATAACATTCAAAATTTTTATAATTTAATAAAATTTTATTAATTTAAAAAATATGAGATATTTTTTTTTTTTTATATATTTGAAAAATATAAAATCCATCCCTTTTTAAAAATTCATATTTTTACTTTTTATTTTTATTAAAAACTTTCTACTGATATTATAATAAATTAATTATTTTAAAATATTTAACATGTAGAGGGCATAAATTTATTGGTATAATTTTTTATAAGAATTTATGTATTTATTTTAAAAATAAAAAAAAACAAACTAAATTTTACCTTTTTTTTAAAGATAGATGCGGCTTAATAATCCTTACAGGTAAGTAACAATTATGAAATATTATAAACTGTATTCTCTACTCTCTACCTATATAAACCATCTTACTAGTACGAGGGTCATTCAACAAGTACTTAGCCTCACCGCTCGATGGCGCTGCTATCACAAAAGAGTTTTACCATCATGTAGTACATTCTTTTACTAGCCTACTGTCAATGTTTCAATCAATTAATTCCCTTCATTAGTTTTGTTTTGACAGCCTTTGGAAGCGAGCGGGTCGATCAGTTGTATAAAAATGGAAAAAGAACAATATCGTACCAATTTTTGACGGTCGCCATCGAAGAAGAAGAGTCACCGTACACAGCATCCAAGCGATCTTTGATTTCGCTGCGCGTTTTCCATTCCAAAAATAAGAATCTAATTACTAAACGATATTGTTCTTTATTCATTTTTGTACAACTGATCGACACGCTCGCTTCCAAAGGCTGTCAAAACAAAAAAGGGATTTGACTGAAACTTTGACAGCAGGCTAGTAAAAGAATGTACTACATGACGGTAAAACTCTTTTGTGATAGCAGCGCCATCGGGTGGTGAGGCTAAATACTTGTTGAAAGACCCTCGTAGGATGGATCTGTAAAAGTATATTCGCCAAAAAATCAGAAATTATGAAGCATTTGGTCCAATACACTACAAAAATTGGATTAAAATTTACCCGAAATAATATTACATATTCAGATCTTTAAATAAAAAAAAAAACAATTTAATGAATATTAAAAATATATTTCTTCATTTCCCTCAGGACTTCGTCTCTACAAAAAAATGACCATATTCATTATTTAAGATAAAAATTTATTTTATAATTCAATTTTATTATAGCTATATTTCTTTTTTTTTTTTGTCATCATCTATAAATCTAATTTATATAAATATAATAGTCGACCCCTTATGAATTATTTTTTCATCTACCTTTTGATTCATTGCCGACTCGGCTGGGAATGATGGAACTTGACCAGATTGCAATCCGTTTCTCCATCTGGACTCCCTACTCTGCCCCTTCAAATACATTGGATACTCAAAAAGTTTGTTTGCGTGTCGAAATTGAATTATATATGAAAGAGAGTTGGAGAGAGGCGTGAACTTTGCGTGATTTAATTCCAACCTTTATATACAAAACAAGAAAACTTTATATTTGATATATATATATATATACCATATATGGTAGGTATATATATATATAAAAGAAATAAAAATATATAAAATAATCTCAATATGCACAATCTTTTCCAACTTGAGATATTTTTTTAAAGAAAACAAATAATAAAGATATAAATAATAATATAATATAAAAAAAAAAATTATAAAATAACGTTTTTTTTTTCATGGACTAAAAAGAATAAAATACATTTTCTATAAGCCTGACAAAGTTTATGGATGAATTGGTTCATATACAACGAAAAACGTTAAAAAATCATCTGTGATGAGACGCAATTCGATCTTGATAGTTAGTTATGTCAATAAGAAAAACTGTCGTATATGGGGAACTAAGAATTCAAGAGAAATCCTTCAACATCCCGTTTATTCATTATGAGAAAAATTTTGGGTCTGCTTAGAGATGAATATTACCTTGCGGTTATTTTCTTTTGTTGTTTGTTAGCGCCAGATGATAATGAACTTCTGACAGAAATTGTGAAATAAAATTGTTTCCAATCGGTAAATGGGTAATTAGATTCTGAACATCCTGATCCGTTGCGAGATCAGGAAGAACAAAGTAGAACAACTTAAAATCCAAACCAACTTAAAGATCAATCAAAAGAGATTGAGGGATGAAAGAGGAGACTAAAGGAAGAAGAAAGTATCCCTTTACTTCAATTATAATTAAATAATAAATAAATAAATATTTACAATTTGTACGTTTGCACTGAGACGGGGTCGATGAATCTGAATAAATACGTATAAGTATTCTTCTAATGTCGAACGATGAATGGTTTCAGCCTTTAGACTCCATACAGTGTTGTTATTTTTTGTCTTAGCTTTGTTCCAATATAGGGTAAAGTATACAGTCATTGGCCCCCTATGACTATAACACAAATAATAAGAGATTTTTATTTTAAAAATTGCCCTATTAACTATGGTTATGTAATTGTTTGTTGTATGGTTGTATAATTACTATAGAATACTTAGGCCAATAACTATAACAGGGGGCCAATAACTGTATTTTTTAATATTTTTTTTTTTAAAAAATGCTTTTTGAAAATGATTTTTTTTTTATTCATCAAAATGCTCATAGCATGTATGTTCTGCAAACCAAATTTGACACCGATTGTTCCGCAATTTGCCCAGATATGCATTAAAGAGTGTTAGGAATTGCTTAAGGGGGCCAACGACTGTATGCTTTACCCTATATATATAAATTGCGTTAATCATCTGAGATAAATCCCTTCGGTGAATGACTCTCTCTCTCTCTTTCTCTCTCAATCTTTTACTGGAGAGTTGGTCCTCTTACTCTTTTGGAATGTTTAGTACAATGAACAAATCCAATAGCCGATGAGTGAAATAACAGCAACGGATGAAATTGGAAATAGAAATTAATTCTATTGATATAATCCAAGAGAAGTAAACTAGAAGATCTTGACGCCCTAAGAGAGAGAGAGAGAGAGGGGATACTATTGATGGTGTGTATGTATGGGTGGGGGGGGGGGGGTGGAGAGAGAAAGCGATTTACATGGTGAGATGAAGATTCTCTTCAAGTTGAATGAATAGAAATTTGACAAAGGAAACTTCATCGTTACTCTTAGTGATGACTGTTACATTGAAATCACACACATATACATTTACAAATTAATAATAATAATAATAATAATAATTATTATTATTATTATTTCTTTAGTTTTTAAACAAAATTATATCTAACAACGCGCATATAAAACATTTCACTTGAAAAATACATTTAAGTAAATTAATGAATATATGTGGGTGAAGTGGGGTAAGTGCAGACCAGTTTTTGCAAAGTTTGACTTTAAACTAATAAAAAGTTTATTTATTTTACAAATACTGTAATAATCTTGTTTAAGTATTATTGAATTGTTATGTTACTAGTAACTATAATTTGTATGAATAGAAATATACAATTATATTCAAAAATATGTTTAATGTAACAAATTGTGAACAAAAGGCAAGTAGTCCGCACTTTCCCTGAAAACGGGGCAACCGTTACCAACGAAATGATTCTTTATATGATGAACTACAGGACAAGAGCAGACTTTTACACATTTTTACTATATACTGCTTTTTACAGAACTAAAATATGTTGTTTAGTTTTAAAGTTGAGTTATTGATAGAAACAGAAAATTAAAATTAGAAAAAAGCTGGAGTGTCTCCACTCGCCTATCTCGCAAATTTGAATTGGATTAAATAACATAATATATTATATTTAAATTAAATTAATTAAATTAGAAATTAAAATTAATAAATAATATTTATTAAATCAGCGCATGTTTGGCTGTTTATTATTCCAGCGCAACTTTTGACATTTACACTTGATGTGAATTATGACTGGAATATATAAAAATACAATCAACGGCCAACTTTGATTTTGAATGTAACGATTTGAAAATTTATCTACATAAAATTGTGCAAAACTCCTTTCTTGAATGTAACTTATAATGAGGAAACTGAAAAAGTTTTTTTTAATATAGATTACCAATAAATATCAAGATATAAATATTAAGTTATACGGAAAGTTAATATAGAAAGTTTTTCAGTTATATATTCATATATAATTACAAAAAAAAGCTGGAATGTCTCCACTCAACAATCTCGCAAATTGGAATTGGATTAAATATCATAATATATTATATTTAAATTAAATTTAATTAATTATAAATTTTAAATTAAAATTAATAAATAATATTGATTAAACCATAGGCTGTTTGGCTCTTTGTTGATGGCACCACGACACGTGTCGGCGCGTGAGATTTGCAGTATTAAAAAATGAATTACGGTACTTTCAGCGATTCAATCAAGCTGAAATTCTATATATAGCAGTTTTATACAATTTTTAATCATGTGAAAAACTATCAAACATATATCTTTATTTTTACGGTCACTTTAGAGGAAAAAAAATCAAAACGTTGTAGGTAATGATCCTCTTCCGGTTGAGCTACATTTCTCAAAAGTTGATAGAAAACTACAAATTTTGAATAATGCCCGTATACCAAATTTCAACCAGCTCCAACCGTTTTTGCGTAATCTTGTCTACATACACACACACACACACACACACACACACACATACACACACACAGACATTTTTCTCAACCTTAGTGAAAATGATTCAGGAACCTTCAAAACGTATAAAAACATCAAAATCTCAAAATCGAAAATTTTCATGATCGCAATACTATCTCTGGCGAGATAGTAAAAAATGTTTCTTTAAAAAAAAAATAATAATATTAGTAGTTTGTTAGTAATAGTAATAGTTTGGGGAGGCTATGAAGAAAACGTATATTTTTTTATTATTTCTGTTTATTATAATGAAAATAACTGAAAAATATAGTAAATAATATAACAATATAACTTAGTAAAATAATATAATAATAAATTTAAAATAAGGGACAAGCTACCTGAAAACGGGACTGTCAAGTTCAAAACAAAACATATGGCCACTTTACCTTAATAGTATTTTATATATAAAAACAAAAATCATAGTACTTACATATAATTAATAAATATTTTTTATATTTATATAAATAACATTAATAATTTTATAAATAATCTAATTTTTAAGATAAATTCCAATATAAATCAAAATATTGATATATTATTAATGAATTATTTTGGTGTATATTGAAAGATGAGAAGTGTATGAAAAAGAGAAGAAGAAAAAGAAGAAGAAGAGGGAAGGGGGAGAGAAAGGAGGGATTTGTGGGATGTTTACATTTACCTCCTCTCTAACTTTTATATAAAAAGCCATTTCGAAGGCGCATCGTGTGACGTCAACGATCGGTTCTAATTCAAGAGGCACAAGGAGGCTCAGTCGCCGTCGGCTGCCTCGCTGACCTCCCAGGTAGGTTCGTTTCAATCACAACTGTGAATGCGACGTCAAACATCTCACTTTAAATCGTGCGTGCTGTCATTAAAATAAATAAATGTTCTCCATGACAAAATTGTTCCAAAGAAAATATAGAAAAAATAATAAATTCAAAACTTAAAAAGTAGAAATAATAGAACGTTTTTGTTTTTTTTAAAAAAAAAAAAAAACAACTCCAAATATTGAAATTACAATATAATTTTAATGATATTATATAGTATACTAGTATTTTTAGAAATTAATAGAAAATATTAGTTAAATGTTTTTTATTGCCGTGTTCTTATATTATAAATCGTTTTAATTCAATCCTAGGAATATTTATTTATTTATCTATTTATTTATTTTTTGGAAATTGATTTTCATGATTTATTTAATTGATTGAAATAAAATATTCCAAATATTGTAATTGAAAAAAAAAAACAATTTCCAATTTTGTTTGTTAATATAATTTTAAGATTAATTAATTTGTACCTTTTGTGATAAATAATGAAAAAATATAAATTAAATTAAGAATTTTTTTAAAAAAAGTAAATAAACAATGATGATAATAATAATAATAATAATAATAATAAAATAAACTTTTTTTTTAAAAAAAAAACAAAGAATATGGTATAATTTCATAATAAAATT
Source organism: Labia minor (assembly GCA_963082975.1). Taxonomy (NCBI): domain Eukaryota; kingdom Metazoa; phylum Arthropoda; class Insecta; order Dermaptera; family Spongiphoridae; genus Labia; species Labia minor. Next base: position 119,006,407 of record OY720344.1, on the reverse strand, counting down.
TCTTCTTCTCATTATTTTTCCAATTTAATTTTGTAAATATTTTGAGATTTTATTACTTAGTTTTAACTTTTCTTTTTCTAAATTTAAACACACTAATTTATAATAATATTCTTCTCTATTCTTAAATAACTTGTGTCGTAATTTATTTAGGACTCTAAATAAGTAATTTATATAATAGATATTTAGATAAATAAAGGTGAAAAATTCCGGCCTTTAAATTTTTTTTTTTTTTGCTATATTTCACAACATAAACTTCATCAACACTGATACATTTCTCATAACGGTGTTCTAATTAATTTAATTTAATTTAAGTCTCATCAACAGTTATGAATCGACTCAAAAATTCGTTTGGATTACGCCTACAGCGCCAAATTGTCGGACGAAATGGTTTTTCGAAGTAGTTTTTGGTGTAAAGTTAGCAAACGCGGCACCCACGTTGCACACAGCTTTTCATATTCGAATGGTTGTGCAAAATATTTCGCACACGTTCAGCTGACATCGTACATGTCTCAGCTATCTTGAATGTTGAAAAATAAAGCAAAAAAAAAAAAAAAATTAAAAAAGGCCGGAAACTTTTCACCCCACTCTCGTATATATATATCAATTAAATAAATTTCTAACCACACTTTGAATAGAAAAAATTAAAAATTTTATGTTATAGAAAAATTTATTAGTCAATTTTATTTTTTGATGTGATTTGATCTGAGATATGAATTTGATTTAATCTGGAAATGATTGGTTCAGATTGAATCCCCTTCGTCACTGACCTTTTAAGTATTTATTGTCCTTGATTAGACTTTAGGCATCTCAAAGGGTGAATTCAGGTGGTTGGCAGGATATGTTGTTTGTCGAGTGGATTTACAGGGATCGATGATGGGTGGTTCTGAGGGTAAATGTTTCTCATCGTCTCTGTCGCTATGATTCGGCCATTGTGGCATAGTAACGGAAAATGACAATTCAATCCCGGAAAAAGCTTCTTGTATATTCACAATTCATACTAAGACTAATATAACAGCACACATGCATTCGTACTGGAAATTACACCCCACAAATATAAATCATTCTCTCACAACAATCTCTCATTCTCTGATATATATACTATTATATATAATATATATATTCAGATAAATAACAACTATTATTTAATCCTTATTTATAAAAAGATAAACTTTTAATCATCAAAAATAATAATTCTAAAATACATGCTAATTTCTAAAGGAATATAGTAAAAGTACCTACTAATATTTATCATTTAATAATAAATATATATTATTATTATTAATATTATTATGAGAAATTATTTCCCGGTTATTTTAACGTTTAATTTGAGTTTTGAATGAGGAGGGGATTTTTTCGGATTCTGAGTCTTCAATCAATATGACCAAGAGCCAATTTATATAATTGTTGCCTCATCCCAATTTTAATGCAATTTTTACTTTCACTTACCTATATATATTGTAATGATTTTTTTTTATATGGGTGGATATCGAAGGGGAAAATCTAAGAAAAAGAAGGGTTGTTCTCCTATGTGTAATGGAAAAGGGTGGACTTTGAATCGGCCTGAACTGATCTGGAGATCTGGACTACAAAAAAAGAAAAAAATATTAAATTTATCATTAAGAATAAAATTTATAATAATATTTATTATATTTAATGTTTAAATATAAATTTTCAAAACCTTTAAAGATTTAAATGTAAAGATTTTAAATTCTAAAATTATTTACAGTACACCTATCCCCCGATTTACACGGTACTTGTTTTACACGTTTTCGCTTTTACACGGTTTTCCAAATAAATTTTTTTTTTGTTTTTACCGCACTCTACTAAATGCTGCTGTGTTTGAACACGTGCGCTGTGTTCACATCTCACGGGGAATCCCGAGCTTATGTGCTGACTTGGTGCACATGCACACTCTGTCTGTATTTCTTCGCATAAAATTAAAGTTTTATCTACGGAAAATTGTATTTGAGTGAAATTTTTACAGTTTCAGAAAGATTTAATTTTCCATATTCGTAAATTACAAGTGAGTGCATAATTTAGATTATTATAAATTAACATAAATTAAAAAAAATTATAGGCTTATAATGTCGAAAGAAGTTAAAAGAAAAGTTCTTTCTTTAGAAACTAAAATCAAAATTTTGGATCGCTAACGAAAGGGAGATAGAGTAGTAGATGTTGCAAAATCATATAGCATGGACGAAGCTACAATAAGAACTATTAGAACAAATGAAAACACAATTAGAAAGAGTGTTGCAGCTGGCAATACAACGACCACGATTTTATTACCACCTCTCAGAATGTAAATATTTCTGCTTCAAATATCGAATCGGCACAAATAACTTCGAGTGATGAAAGGGAATTCCAACCTTCGATTCCGAAAAAAAGAATGAGAGTAATTTCTGATAGTGATGAAGGATAATAAAACACCTTTGGTTTTATTTTTTGTTCTTCTGTTTAATGTATTGTAATTAAATAAAAAAACAGTGTTTCCGTAATATATTACATATTTTAACCTGTCAATGCATTTTATTTTTATTTCTGTGTACACCTAAAAATATTGAAAAAAAATCACAACTGTTAAATAGCAAAATTATGCATTTTCTGCAAGCTTTTCGATTTACACGGTTTTGACTTGAAAATTTTTAATTTTCGATTTACACGTTTTTCTCAGGAAAGTATCTACCGTGTAAATCGGGGGACAGGTGTAAATGTTTATATTTTTTATAAAAAAAAGAAAGAAGACGTTTTATAAAAATTATAAATAAACCAATATTTGTTGGGAAACAATTTTTTTTAATTCTTTGATTAAAATAAAAAAAGCTGATGATATGGCCTGAGAGGATGAGATCTGATACAATGGAATCAGTCAGGTTTCAATTATTAACAGATTGCCTGGCTGTGCCCCGGTGAAGATGGCTCGACACTTCCTGAGTTTAATGATTCAGGAATGATGGATTATTACTTATTTCATAGTACAAATGGTCTTTGTCATTAAAGTGTCATCGAATCTCCAAATAAAAATAATAACAATAATTAATTAATATTAATAATAATAATAATTTTAAATGTGAAAAACTTCTGTCAAAATATAAAAATAATTATTTTTTTTCAATTCTTATTTGATTTATATAATATACGCATAAGATGAACATTTTTCAATTTCAAAATTTCAAAAATTTAAATAATTTTTAATTTATAATTAACTTTTTTCTATTTTAATTTTGCTAACATAAAGAATTTATTTATGAATGAGTTCTTTTGATAAAACAAATGTTTAATGTAATGAATGAATTGATTTTACATTCGTTTCATTTTATTTCTATTACTTTTATTTTATTCTATCATTTAGTCACAAACTGGAAATAGAAATAAAATTAACATTTGTTTATTGATTCTTTTATTGAAACAGAGAGAAACACAAAAATAACAAAATATCATCTATTCTTTTGACATCAATTTGTTCTGATAAAAAGAAATAAAAAAAGGAAAAAAGAAAATGTTTTGATTAATCAATTTTAACTGAATGAAAATATACTTACATATAATAATTCTATACATGTTTAATGGTTAATGGTATTTAAATAATTCAAATTTAAATTCTATATTAAAAAATGTAAGTATTTTATGCAATTAAAACACAGGAATTGCCCATTGCAGTGTCAGTGTCACCATTAAAAATTTATTGGGTGATATTTCGAGCTGATTGCTTTAGTGATTGAAATTTGTTTTCGATTGAAAATACAGAAAAATAATAAAGAAAAGAAGTTGTTCATCGTTAATTTTATTGAAAACAAGTAATATAAGTAAAAAATAATTATCAAAGTCAATTCTAATGAATAAAGAAGACTTCGTTGAAAAATAAAATAATTTTTTATCCAAAAATTTGTATTTCATTCAAAAAGTCACAAACTTAGTGACCATAACTCGTATACATACATGATACCTAAATTTTATGTTAATTAATTCGATTTAATCAATCAATTTTATTTTAAAAAATTTATTGCAAAAAATAAAAATTATTAATATTTAAATAATCAATAAGTTGTCATTATAATATTCGTACATGGTAAATTAATAATTGAAACTACATAGAAAAATATAATTAATTTTCTTTAATTGAATTTTACTACGATTACGGAGGCAGCTAGCCGAGAGTGTAGCGTACCAATTTTCTACACAAGAAGTCTGCGTTCGACTCCAACTAAGAACAAATTTTTCTAATAAAATTCAATTTAACATTCAACAAATTCATCCCAATGAAGATTAAAACGAATAAAATTGATCTTTTTTTGTCATTTCTAAATTCAATCTAATATTATTTTATTTTATATTGTAATGTCAAATGAGATTGTTTAACTTAGTAATTGATTTATATTTATATTTTATTTTATTTTTTATTTTCTTAATGTTAAATTTCTCAATATTGATTGGTTATATAATCATAATTATTATCGTCATCATAGGAATACAATTATTTATGAATATTTTTCAAAATAAATTGAAATCTTTTGTTTCTTAGAACACAATTTCTTTAGGAAAGATATAAAATAATTTAAAAATAAATTATTATTATTAATATAAAAAGTATTTTTACAAGAACAAATGTCTGAAGAGAAATTAATTGAAATGTTGTTTGTTCATAAACTCTCTTCAGACAATTCATAATTTTTTTTTTTCTATTACATATTTTAATAAAAAAAGAACATTATTATTATTATTATTATTATATATATATATAAAGAATCAATCTTTAAAATTAAATTATCTTCAAAAATAAACAGTGATTTAAAGTTGATTAAAAAAAAAACTCATTACTAGAATACATTACAATGCAATTAAAAAGAATAATGAAAAATGGTATTAATTTATTAAAATATGTACTTAGTTATACGAGTATGGTACTAACAATCTAAAATAATTTAAGAAAGAAATTGAGATATTATGATTACAACTAAATTTATAAAAAAAAAAAAATTATTAGAAATTCTTCTTAAAATATTAAAATAATAAAAAATTAAAATATTTCCTCCCAAATACATTTATATAGAATATTATATATACTTTAATGGTTTAGTATTTTCAATATTGGCTTTTTATAACACAATTAAAACTAATAATAAGACCCTACATTAAACAAATCTTGTTTTATAGTAAAATTTACATTAATATTTTCTGTTAAATAATAAGTATTAAAGAATAATATACGATATAATGTAACATATGTATTGTTTATTATTTTTAAACCTCTGATATTTATCAAATAAAATATTTTTCTAATTTTGTAATTATTTTTAGAAAAAATGTATAAAACCAATTAGTAAATAAATATTAAATAAATAATTGACACAATTGTTTATAGTTTATATAATCTAAAATTTTCTAGTGTTAATCAACCATTTTTTTTTATTGAAATAATAATACAATATTCATTGAAATTAATATGTATAATATTATATAATAGCTTTTAAATATAATTTAAATTTTCTTTCTCTCTCTCTCTCTCTCTATTTATATATATATATATATATATATATATATTGGAGGCTCGGTATGGGTTGGTCTATTAAAATAATTGGGTTTTAAAATTAATAAAATTGATCTTTAATTTAATTGAAAGCACTCTGGTAATTATTAATCAAAAATAGTTGAGGTGAATCCATCGATGGTTTATAAGGGAAGAGGTAAATTTTGTATTCATTCAGATTAAAATAAAATATGAAATTAAAATAAAATTAATATTTAATAATAAAAGAATTTAATACAATAATTATATTAGATATCATTAGAAATTATAACTTAGAAATTAACTATAAAATAAAGTTCATTTATTTTAATTAAATCAAATATTATATTTAATTAGCAATTGCAATTTATTAAGGTTCGACCGCTTAGCTGTTAATGTTAGTAGTATAAAGTTCTCCGTTTGGGTCGGCCGTGATGTCTGATTCTGGCACAGTTGTGTCACTTAGGTGATGATGTGTCTCTGGTCCGCTCTTTTACCGACCAGATAATCAACATTCTTGTTTACATCCATTAGGAAGACTCTTATCCCTTCTTAGTAGCCTCTTTTTAATAACTCACCCCCATCTTGCACACATGTGTTCACTAGTCAATTCTCGCTAATATTAAGAAACATATGACATGTAATTTATTAGCTTTTAAAAAGACAAATACATGACAATTACTTTCTATTCCTCAATTGAGAATATTTCATTTATATTGTCCACATTTTAGGTCTTTGTCCTAAAATAACATGTCAATATTTGTTAGAAATGGCTATTGATAGTATTTTAATGATATTTCCCTATTAAAAGGCATTTATAGGCTTATATATTACAATATATATATAACTAAATAGTATATATAATGTATTTACAGTCTTTTATTTAACTATTTATTTATTTCAATTAATATTTGAGATATTATATTTTTTTCTTTCACAGTTCTCTTATTCTCGTAGTTATAATATTATATTGGAGTAAAAGAACTTACTTGTCTCGGATATTTACTTTTTTCTTTTTTTTTTTTTACAAAATGTTATTTATTTACATTAAAATTGTATTTATTAAAAGAGTGGAACAGAGGACATGCAAAAAAATAAAAATAAATTATTCTAATTACTCTCTACTTGGTCACTGAAAAAAGTCAAGGAAACTTTTTATTTTTTTCTCTTGATTAATTAAATGCAAAAGAACAACTTTGGAAAAATTCTATAAAAAGAAATATTTTATTAATGATAAATTAGCCTACACTCTCTCTTTCTTCCTCTCTCTCTCTCTCTCTCTCTCTCTTATATCCATTTTAATACGTACAAAGACAAAACAAAATTAAATCAATTTATTTATAATTTTAAGAGTATAAATAAATAGTCCTAGGGGGGAGTATTATTATTATTTTCGATTTAAGTATATAAATAAAAATAATAATAGAGTGAAAATTAAAATGGAAAATAAAACCTCTGACTTTTGTACGTCCTACGCAAGGACAACGCCTATCAGGTCGGTTATATCAATGAGGTGTCCTATGATCAGTAGAACGGTTCCTATCAACCTTTGCCTTGATTTTCTTGAACGTAGGCGCTACTTTTTATCAATTAACTTCCCAATTTTGATCCCAGAGGCTGGGTTGACTCCATCCCATAGACCCCAGCTAGAGAAATTCCCTTACCAGGCTTGAACCCGGGATCACGAGAATGTGAGGCAGCTTGGCTACCTCCCACTATGTGGCGCCTCTTAAAAATGAAAATAAAATTGTGAAAATAAATTATTATAATTAACTTTCCAACTTCTAACTAACATTATAATATATATATTATTAATTTTAAACAAAAATGACTGGATGTAAGAGTAGTAAAGTACTTGGATACATATTTGGTAAAATCATCACTAGAAAATATAAATTAATAAAAACACAAACAATAAATTTAATATCAGTATTTTTTGTTTTTTGTTTTGTTTTTTTTTTCTAAATCAATATCAATTTTTTTTTTTATTTTTTTTTTTTTTTGTTTTTAACTTCATTTACTGCCTCTTTGTAAGTTCGTTTTGTAAACAGTAAGAGATAAAAAAAAATATATAAATAAACACAATTAAAAGGCATGTTAAACTTTTGATTGATGTTCTCGTTTAATTATCCATTTCAAATACACCCCTCAGCATCATCCGTCCGTCTTTTTGCCCCTTCTTCATCTTCTTCTTCTTCTTTTCTTCTTGTTCTCCTCCTCCTCTACCTCTTTAAGAAAATAAAAAATGAACCATCATCCTGCTTCTTGTTTAATTTAATTAATAATGTGTACAAAGAGAGAGGCGTTCTCTCATAATTTATGTTGTTATCTTCTTTAATCCCTCCTTCATTATTCAGTCATGTTGTTGATGTTGTTGTTAATAAGTTGAAGATGTTCACCCCTCCCTCTCTCTTATCGTACCCATCCTGTCACCACTTCTCTTTCATTTTTTTTTTTTTTTAATATTCGTATACCTAATTGATTGACTATCTATTTAAAAAATGTTTCGATGGTAACACCTGCTTTTAACGAGAATATTCTGAGACTTTAATTAATAAATAAACAATTTAAAACAATTTCTTAATGTTTTCAATAAAATAAAAATAAAAATAATAAAAATGAAACTTATATATATTTGTAAATCATATTTACCACTTTTATGATTTTATATAATCTATTAAAAGGTAATTGAATTGAATACTCTTTTATATGATCCTATAAGTTGTCGTTTAGATTTTATTTTAAATATAAAATTTCGATATTGATAAAGTAACACTTATTGAATTCTAGTATCATTTCAGTTAACTTATTTATTAAATATATTGTGAATTATATTTTTAATTTTAATAAAATAACTATTATCATTTCACAATTTCGTTAAAGGTTTCTTTATTTAAATCACCGAATTTAAAATTGAATAATGTTTTAAAAATGACAAAAAAAAAAAATTTTTTTTAATTTTTTAGTATGAAAGAAGTAAATTTGGCAAACTAAATTATAAAATATACAATTTTTCCAGAATAATAAATCCAAAAGAGAAATAAAAATAAAAAAACCATGCAAAATTTATAAAAAAAAAATTGAGACATGAAAATTATTTTGATCCAAAAAAAAAAAAAAAAATGTTGGAATAAATAAAAAAAAATTAAAAGATATAAATTTTTAGTTTGAATCAATATATTCATCAGACTATGAAATAAAATACTAGGAAACCAGGGAAATACATGTTACACACACACACAGTTAAATCATAAGATGCGAGTGAGTGAATACAGTAACTAGATGATGTATACTTTCACTAGTTGTTTTAATGAAAGTATACTTATTATTTCAAATTATACATCCCCTACTTTATCTATTGTAGTTAGTGTATTTATTAACTAGTGAATATATACACCCACTGATTCGCATTATTGTTTGTATTAGTTGAATGATACTGAAATTGTAAAGAATTGATTTATTTAATAATAATTGCTCAAATAAAAAAAAAAATAAAATGCTTATCGTATTTTAGAAAACTTTAAAACAACTAGGCTATAATTCTGTATTATATTTTAAGTTAAAATAAAATTATTATTCCTCTTGTAACTATAATTAATTGAGATTGGTGTGATTCCCGATGGTAATATATATATATTATATTAAATGAAAAATATTACATATTTGAGCTATTATTATTATATGCCAATTATCGGTATTTGAAAGATGGTGGTGGTTCTGTTGAGATAATAAGATAAGATTTTTATTTAATTATCAAAACCACCAACAATATATTAGTTTTATTAATTAACAGGAATATGGCAATGTACTTATATATATATGGAGTGATTCTATATATTTATATAAAATGTTTCCAATATCTAAAGCTCTAATACAAATGAAAAATATATATGTAGTATATTAATAAATAAATTGTAAAAATATCTATCATATGTGACAATAGATAATAAACAAACTTTATATTGGAATACTGTAACTTATCTACAGTATAATGTGTGTGTGAGTGTGTATACACTAACTATTTATAAATAACATATTTATAAATTTATTTGTGTATACTTTCTCTGACTTTTTAGTTAAAGTATATTTTAGTTAATTTGTGTGTATATTTACTTATGCTGCAATTTATACTTTGACTGAACATTATATAATATAAAAGAAGGATTATTTTTATTAAATATTTTATAAAATTATGTTCTTTCTTATAAAATATAAAGATCAATAATATCTATGTTTTGAAATATTTATTATATAAAAAAAAACTACAAAGAATCATAAATATATATTGAAAATTTAAAAATAATACAATATATAATATATAATTTAATTTTATTGATTATAGATGGAAAAATTATAAGAAGGGCAGGGAGAGTGAATCAGAAGGTAGTGACAGCAGATTTGACGTGAATTATTATTATTATTATTATTATTCGAGTTGATATGCACTTACTCACATCAGTACCGAAGCGTTGATAAACTTTCACCTAACCTAGTTTGTTCTTATTGTTTATGGGATTAGGCTCGGCCAATGTGAAAAAGGGAATTTACCCTAATCCACATACCCCTCTCGAATAATTTTTAATTAAGAAACTTTCTCACGTTATGACAGGTCTGAAGAATTATTACGCTCTGACCTGTCCTATTGATGTTATTGTTTAGTCGTAGCTTCACAATGTTTGTTAGAAAGTTATTAGATACAACTCCTTCCACGGAAATGACAACCGGGCAAATTATGACCCTATCCAACTTCCAAATAGTTTTCAAATGGATAGTAAATTTCTCATATTTACTATATTTTAATAAATTGTTAGTAAATGGAACTGCTATCTCAATTATAGTGGCTGTGCGTGCGGATGTTATGGTTTATTCGAAGAATATCCGGTATATTGTAGTCGGTAAGAACAGGTCCCTGTCCAATGTCCTGTTATTCAATGTTTTTTTTGTTGTCTTAGAATATGTTTCTCATAATTTCTAGTTCTTATTATACGGTCCTGTATTGACATCATAAATCCCTTAATCTCTGGGTGCAGGACTTCGTTTGACAAGCATTTTTAAATGCATGACCTGAAATTTCTCGTATAAGAATTTATTATCTCAAGAGCCTAGTTCTTCTAGCTCGGGTACAAAGTTATCGCATGCAAAGTTTAAGGGTGTGTAACTTTGATCTAATCGGGTTACTAATTTCAGATTCTAATTTCAGTTTATCTTCAGATGTCAAAAAAGCCTAAATGTACAGGAGTTTTTGTGCAAGCATCGCAACTTTGTTAATAGTCTTGTCTTAATAGTTATGTTTAAATTGTTTAAATTCGTATTTGACAAATTTATTATTATAAATCAGTATAATAATGATGATATTGTCCAGGTGTTAATTGCAGTTATTAAATTTTTTCCAAATAACTTGGTATTGAAAAGTTTAGTTACCCATTGTTGGTACTCTCGCCAAGTAAGTTAGATTTTAATTGTACGTGGTCAATTTTTAAATTTTGCTTCAAACTCAGATATTTATAGCTCTCTGATCTTTTCTATTGTCTCTCTCGCACAATGTGTAACACATCCATTATATATAATGTTTATAACCCCACAATTTTCTAATCCAAATGCCATTTGGATATCTTCGCTAAAGCTCTATTCTCAGCATAAAGTTTTAAATCCTCCATATAAAAAAGGTGGTTAATTCTCTCCCCTACATCTAACTTGTAGAAAGGGGGGTCATTACGAGACATAACCTATTTTGGTGCTTCCAAGGTGCAAGTTATTCCTCCAGGAACCCATAATGGTCTCTAGACACCACAAAACACCCGGAGAGACATCATTTGTGTAATCAATGTAAATCATGGACAAATTAAGTTTCTTTAATTATTATTATTATTATTAGTAGTAGTAGTATTAGTATTAGTATTAAGACTAAGTCAAAAAGTATAATGTAATATAATTTATTAAAATTTAAACTTTTATAATAAATTTAATTTAAATTATATATTTAATTTGAAATTTTAAAATAAAAATTTACTATTATACATATACATTATATATTTGAATAATTCTTTTTAACAATTTGTAGAATTATTATTATTATTATTATTATTATTATTATTTTGCATTTAAGAAATAATATAAGTATACAAAAGGATGTTAATATTACTATTAAGATAGTAGGTATGTAGGTATGTAGGAACTAAAAAGTTTATTATTATTATTTTATTACTATTATTAATTCATTCTCTTTCATGCTAATCATCATTTTTTATAAAGCGTATCTTCCTGTACTATAGTCCGGGAGATGAATGTTGGTGCACGAGCCGACCCCCACCCTCGACCAACCAGTTCCCGCACTTGTCCCCACCATTGCGCAAAACACATTTTTTATAGTTTAGTTTGAGAGAGTCGAATGCAGTGGTGGAGGGGAAATCACTCTAGGAGGGGGTACCCCCGCTTCTTCTGGCCTCCACCCCTCACGCACCAACATTCGTCTCTCCGACTATAATTTTGACAAATAACAATATTATCATTTATACATTTAATATAATTAATAAAATGAATGTTTTTAATTGAATTTTCTATTGAATATTTTCAGTGAGGTGTGGTGATAGTAATGAAAATGAAACTCTATCTATTGGTCCTATTGGCCTGCCTGTGGCTGTCTCCTGGCTATTCACGCGAGGTGAATTGTCCATTAGAATGTCATTGTTATTATAAATCCACTTTCAATTGGTATGTGGACTGTTCTCGTCTCAATTTAACATATCTTCATGTTGATGAGATGCCATTGAAAGGGGTTGAACTGAACGCTGCTCAAAATCATTTACGATCACATTTGGAATTTCCAAAACATCTACAATTGCGCATTCTTCGTTTAGAAAAAAATGATTTTGAACAATTAAATAGGGATGATTTCAAAACATTGAATTTACTACAAGAGATTGATCTTAGCGATAATCGAATTAGTCATATTGACCCGGAAACTTTTTGGTAAGTCATATCAATCAAATCAATTAACAAAAATACACACACACATATGTATATTTATTTATTTATTATAATATAAACAAAAAAATATTTATATTTCTAATCAATCATAATTGGAATATTATAATCGTTTTCACCGACCGACGATAGGAAGGGAAAGTATTATTTTCACAGCAAATTTTTCACATGTGGAGATTTTTATACATATCTCCACGAATCATGCATTTTGTTAAGAGAAAAAAGTATTTTTAGCATGATGTCTCGAACTGTCCGTCTGTCCGTCCGTTGTGTGTCTAATAGACGTGTACAGCTTGAACAGCTCAACGGAATTTGATAAAATTTGGTATATTTACTTAATACACATCTGTAGCATGAATTCATCATCTTTTGGTATATATACGGAAATCTTTTGTGGTATTTTATAAAGTTTTAATTTTATATTCATTATCGGAAAATTTTTCATTTAAAATATCGTAGTAATTAATAATTGATAAATTAAACTAAAAATAAAAACCAAGATAATATAATTTAGTCATTTTAATTCAAGTTTTAAAAATATTTTTTTATTGATACTTTATATATACTAGTATATATAGATATAATATTGATTGGAAATTAATTTATTTCAAATCGTCGGTCGGTTCTGTGCCTGGCTACAGCTCATTTTTTTTTAATATTTTAATATATTTAATAATTTAGTCTTATAATATTAAAAATAAATAAATAAATAAGAAATAAATCAATTACATATAAATAATAAAAAAAAAAATAAAATTTTATTATTACCTAGAATTATTTAATATTTTACTCATTAAGAAAAACTAATAAATAACATTAAGATTTATAATTTATTTATATATTGTAATTAATTTTTATATGAATTTACAATACATTATTAAATGTCATCACTACATATTCATATATATGTACTTTAATAATAAAAGTATATGAGAATAATTTCCATTTAAATGTATCATATATATATATATATATATATATACGTATTTAGGGGGGGGTTAATTAGTTTATTCATGAGTTTCAAAAGTAATACAATTACAATAAAATATTACAACAGTCTTATAAGATGGCTTTAAAAGTCACTCACTCTCTTTTACAAAGTCTTCTTGTCCAGAATAATTTTCAAACAAAAAAGAGAGAGAGAAAAAATCCAAAATACCCTGAAGGTTTCATTCTTTTTTCTTTCTTTTAATAGTAATAATAAACTTAGAAACATACATAGCTACAAGGTTAGTACGATACTTTTTAAAAGTTTTATATCATTAAAACAAAAAAAAAGAGAGAAATAATCTTAAAATACATCGACAATTTTATATGTAATTTGGAATGAATGAGAACTGGAATTCAAGAGGAGTGAAGTCATTGAAATGCAGATTCTAGAAATGGGATAGAAATTTAGAGAATTATGTGATTATACGAATTTAATTGAGATTGAGAAAGGGTAAGGGGTTCGGAATGAAATGAATTTGATCATTTTACATGGTATTCACTTATTTATCCCTTTATTTGTGTAATATTACTAAAAAAAACAAAAAAATTCACTCTCATTATATTATATATTTAGAAATTATTATTAATTGAAAATATTTTTATATGTAGAATGTAAAATGTATTTAATTATTGAAAAGTTTATTAAATTATTTCATTTGAATTTTTATGAAGGCGCCATTGGGTGTGCGGGTAGCGAATCTGCCTCATATTCACATGAAAAAAAGGGGTCCCAAAAACGGTTTACCTTTTTTTTAGAACCAAATTGAAAAAAATTAGAAAAAAAAGTCGGAGGTCATAATCTCGCGGCACACTGGTTGAGAATCACAGTACTTTTATAATCATTAAGTACCGGGACCCCCCGAGCCTCGGCTCGGTACTTAAGTTAAAAAAATGATTCATTATTATTGGGTTTGTCTGGTAATATTAATACCTGGGACACTGAGCTCTTATACAATTCTTTAATTATTTATTACAATTATTAAATGTTTCATCATTGCATCAATTTGATTAAAATGAATTGAATACAAACAAACAATTTTAGCTAGCATAATAAGATTAATCCAAGTAATATCGTGTATTTCTATTCGACACTATTTTCAGTTATGAAATGAACAGTCAGTGGAGAGTAAAAAAAATTGTAATTGAAGACCGCCGTTTTTTTAAAATAAATTAAATTATTTTAAATTATTTTATAGATTATAAAATAAAAATTATTGTATTAACATTAAAAATATTGAAATAAAAAATAATAGTTTGATTTAATAAATTTTAAAATATTATAACCATTTTTAATGGGAATTTATCAAGGAGGTAGGGAGCCCAATTCATTTACCCATCCTATCTATTTTGAAAGTAAATGTAGAGTAAATTTTAGAAGGCGCCATTGGGCGTGTGGGTAGTGAACCTTCCTCACATTCACATGGTCCCGGGTTCAAGTCCCGGGCCTGGCAAGGGAATTTCCCTAGCTGGGGTCTATGGGACGGATTCAACCCAGCATCTGGGAACATCATTGGGGAAAAGCTACTTGATAGCGCCTCCGATCAAGAAAATCAAGGTAAAGGTTGAGAGGACCCGTTCTACTGATCATAGGACACCTCATTGGTATAACAGGCTTGATAGGCGTTGTTCTTGAGTAGGACGTACAAAGTCAGAGGTTTTTTTTTATATTTGAATTTTAATAATTTTATTTATAAAATATTAATTTACTAAAATATTATATGTATATAAATTCAATAATTTCAATTATGTTTTTTTTTCTTCTACAAATTCATTCTCATGATTTGGTGGTTTGACGTTGTTACAAAATTGGAGCGAAAAAAAGTGTGACAGGCATGCAAACCGTTTTTTTTTCGTCCCTAAGGACATCAAAAGATTTAGATCCGTCGCCAACTTGTTCGAAATCTTATTCCAAATTCAAAGCTTTCAACTGTTTGACTTTTCCTAAAAGAAGATAAAAAAAGAAATAAATAATAAAAAAAACTCTACTATTTGAAAATAATATCAATTGCTGTATAATGAAAATTCAAAAGAATGAATTGAATAGAAAAATTGCCTGTTGCTAATTAACGTATTACACTTTACATTTTTTAATGATCTTTTCTTCAAAAAAAAAAATGAATATACTTACTATAATATGTAGGTATTGTACTACACTACATTTGATTGGTTTTATAAGGAAATGGGTAAATAATCATTTCCATCCCCACTCCATTCTCTTTTGTGCATAATGCTTTTGTCGCGTTTCACTTGTAATTTATCTATCTTTCTTTCTTCCCCCCCCCCCCTTTCCACTTTCTCTCTCTCTTTATCAAAAACATTAGCAATTTTCCATCTTGAATTCATAATTCAGTCATTGATAAGAAATTATTAATAAAAATGTAATTTCAATCATATTATATGATTATATATTAAATCTCCACATGTGAAATTTGGTGTGAAAACCAGGGCTTCGAACCGTTATTTTTTTCGTTTCGGTTTTCGTTCCGGTTCAATAAAAAAAAAAAATATCAGTTCGGTTCCGGTTTTCGTTCCGGCAAAAATAACGGTTTTTTTCGGTTTTCGGTTTTCGGTTCAGCTCCGATTAATTAATTTTAAAGACCTTTTATTTGTATTAGAAATTTAGGTCGGGGTATGCCGAGTCTGCCATAAATATATAAAAATATTTCTTGCTACCACCCTAAATCATACTACATGAATTGATACAATATAATATAAATAATAATAATTAATTAAAGGTATAATAATTAGAAGTATTTAATATAAGATGTTAATATAATTTATTAAACGGAACAAATAAGTATGAATATTTTTTTACATCCTTCTACTTTCAAACACTCAACAAACGAAACAAATTCGAATATTTAATGTTAAAGTATACAGGATTCTTGGATATATTTACTTATAATTATAACTATAATTATAAAAGATGAAAATTACTTCTAATTATCAAAATACCTTCCAATATATTTTCATTTAAACTATTTCTATTGTCTCATAAAATAAACTTTAAACCAGAGAAAGCTCTTTCAACACTAACTTGTGTTGCAGTATCTCCTAAAACCACCATTGCAATTTTGTTAAAATGAGGATATGTATTTTTATTTTCCTCCCAAAATTCTAAAATAAGTTTTTTACTGTCTAATCTTCGTACTTGGTCAAAGGTATTCAATATTTGTTTAAATTTATTTAATAATTTTATTTATATTTATGAATCATTTTCTTTATATCAATACATAACCCTGTAACAAATGGAATAAATAATTTAAAAAATTAATACTATCATTAAATCAAAATATCAGTATTAAACAAACGATGAAAACATTAAATTCTGTATTGAGACTACGAGACGCTGCCAACACAACCGAAGGGAGAGTATGACTAGGACACTAATTTTTGAAACAAAGTTTTTAGCGACACCATGCAGTGCGAGGCATAACTAATTGAAAAATTCGGGCTTGGGTGTTGCCAAAACACCTCTTGTAGCAACTCTGGATTGAACACGTACTGAACCGAAATAAACCGATATTATTTTTTCGGTTCAGCTCCGGTTTTCGTTCCGGCAAAAATAACGGTTTTTTTCGGTTTTCGGTTTTCGGTTCAGTTCCGGTTCGAAGCCCTGGTGAAAACATACCTCCCTTATGATCGTCGGTCGGTAAAAATTATAAATAGTCCAATATTTGTGGGTAAACAATTTTTTTTAATTCTTTGATTAAAAAAATAAAAAAATATTTTTCGTTAATAATGTAGCCGGCCCTTTTGTAAGAGATAGTCTCCGTGGACGACCGAGTCTAATGGTGGTCCTTTTTACCGACCGACGATAGTAAGGGAGGTATTGTTTTCACACCAAATTTCACATGTGGAGATTTTTACAAATCTCCACGAATCATGAATTTTCTTAACAGAAAAAAGTATTTTTAGCATGATGTCTGTCCGTCCGTCTGTCCGTCTGTCCGTCTGTCCGTCCGTATAGATGTGTACAGCCTGAACGGCTTAACGGATTTTGATGAAATTTGGTATATTTACTTAATGTATCAGTGGGATGAATTGATCAACTTTTGGTGCAAATCCGGAAACCGGAAGTGGTAGTATTAGCGATCGACGATAAGAAGGGAAGGGTTATTTTCGCACCAAATTTCACATAAGGAGATTTTTTTACATATCACCACGAATGTATTGGTTTTATCCTCGGGAAAAATCATATTTATTAGTTTTTTCTTAATTTAAAATTATATGACGTCACCCAGCCCTTCATGACGTCACAGCCTCGGGTAACGCCGGCTACTTCAGCTATATATTATAAATAAAATAAAATTAAAAATATTTATGTTATATCCATATCTGTTTTTTATTACATTAATAGATATATTAAAATTATTTGAAATTGTTTCTGTAGCTGGAAATTAATTTATTTCAAACCGTCGGTCGGTTCGGACCTGGCCACAGGTCAACTTATTTTTCTTCCAATAAAGTCCGTCTGCTCTCGACGGTAGCCCACGAACGAATGCCATTGTCTCTTTTCGAACAACTAGTCTCTTCTGGGGAAACGTATTATAATAATAAATTTATTTTTTAATAAATAAATTTTATTTTTTTTTTCTTAAGGATTAATGATATTTTTAAAATATCATTACAATATATATATGTGTATATATACATACAATTTTTGCTAGTATAATAAGATAAGATAATAAGTTGACCTGTGGCCAGGTCCGAACCGACCGACGGTTTGAAGTAAATTAATTAGCAGCTACAGAAACAATTTCAAATAATTTTAATATATCTATTAATGTAATAAAAAACAGATATGGATACATAAATAATAAATATAAACATTTTTAATTTTATTTTATTTATAATATATATGCAAGACCAGGCTGTGACGTCATGAATGGCTGGATGACGTCATATAATTTTAAATCAAGAAAAAACTAATAAATATGATTTTCCCGAGGATAAAACCAATAAAAAGTGTATGATTCGTGGTGATATATGAAAAAATCTCCTCATGTGAAATTTGGTGTGAAAATAACCCTTCCCTTCCTATCGTCGATCGCTAATACTACCATTTCCGGTTTACGGATTTGCACCAAAAGTTGATCAATTCATCCCACTGATGCATTAAGTAACTATACCAAATTTCATCAAAATCGGTTGAGCCGTTCAGGCTGTACACATCTATACGGACGGACGGACGGACGGATGGACAGACATCATGCTAAAAATACTTTTTTCTGTTAAGAAAATGCATGATTCTTGGAGATATGTAAAAATCTCCACATGTGAAATTTGGTGTGAAAACAATACCTCCCTTACTATCGTCTGTCGGTAAAAATACGATAAAAAATATAGTATTAAAAATAAATAATTAAAAAAAAAATATTTTAAAATAATAATAATAATGAAATTATTTATGAATGTGATGGTGGTGGGTGGTTGGCGTTGAGTCAAGTGGTTATGAATCTAATAGTTGATCGATGGATGAGTGGCCGGGTGTGTTTGATCTTTAGTGATTTGATATAGATATTAATAAAATTGTCTTTTCTTTGCTCCTGCTGCTGGGGGTGTTTTTTTTTTTTTTTTTTTTTTTGTTTTTTTTTGGGTAGTAGACAGCCAACTGTCAGGTTGTCATGCAACCCTTTTGCTCCGTCAACACCAATTCACGATCTGACGTCGCCAGGAAGGAACTTCCAGGCCAATGCTCTTCCATCATCCCCTCTGCAATGAGAGTTCAAGTTCAACTAAAAACGGCCTAATATCGCATTACCTTTGCTCTCAAAAACCAAAGGAGACACTAATGGAAAGAGAGATAAATGAAAGGGCTAAATCTAAGAGATATAAACAGTAGAATGCCTACGGGGGAGGATGGGGGTGGGGTGGGGGGATGGCATGAGGGATAAATGCATGCTAAAATAATACAAAGTATAAAATAAGATTATTATATTCGGAACAATTTATGTTAATATTCGTTTTATTGGATAAAATCGATATAAAATTTGTATTCCAATTGAAATTTATGATTATCTCATATATCCATAATCGAATGCATATGTTTATTGAAGGCTATTGAGAGAGAGGGAGAGGGGGGGGAGAGAGAGAGGCGTTTTAAATAGGTTTACCCACCACCACCACCACCCCCTTTCCACTTGATACACATTCAACCAATAAATTGACAAATTTACAAATAAATTATTCGCTATGTTGCTATCTTGGTGGTGGTTGTGAAATTCCTTTATCCATCCCCATCCTCCTAGCATGGAAATCCTTGATAAATTATTATTACATTTGATGGTTGAAGAGAATTTCACTTCAACGCACAGCTGACTAAGCCATTTGTATAGATATCCGTCGACTCTCCCAACCTAAACAACAAACACCAGCCAATCCGTTATTATCAATTGATTTTGTTATTATAAATAGCAATCCATAAAATTTTCGTTGGGATTAAATTAGAAAATCGAAATCTACTATTATATACATGAGTTTATAATACAAATTGTATATTTCCGGTTAGACCAGTGATTCTCAACCTTTTTTTTTACCGCGGCACACTTTTAACTGGTTAAAAATTTGGCGGCACCGAGAGAAAAAGATAAGAGTAAAAGTTATTTACTTATAAACTTATAAACGATATTGAAATAAGCTGGAGTGTCTCCACTCGACTATCTCGCAAATTTGAATTGGATTAAATAACATAATATATTATATTTAAATAAAATGTAATTAATTATAATTTATAAATTAAAATTAATAAATAATATTTATTAAATCAGGGCATGTTTGGCTCTTTGTTGATGGCACCACGTCACGTGTTGGCGCGTGATTTGCAGTGTTACTTTCAGCGATTCAATAAAGCTTAATTTCTATATATAGCAGTTTTATACAATTTTGATCATGTGAAAAACTATCAATTTTTTACGGTCCCTTTAGAGGAAAAAAATCAAAATGTTGTAGGTAATGACCCTCTTCCGGTTGAGCTACATTTCTCAAAAGTTGATAGAAAACTACGAATTTTGAATAATGCCCTTTACCAAATTTCATGATTCTAGCTCAAACCGTTTTTGCATAATCTTGTCTACATACATACACATACACAGAGAGAGACAGACATTTTTCCCAACCTTAGTGAAAATGATTCAGGAACCTTCAAAACGTGATCGCAATACTATCTCTGGCGAGATAGTAAAAATTGAAGAAAAGTTGAAAATGTTTAAGAGCCTGATCCCAAAAACATCTTACCTTTTTTTTACATACATATAAAATAAGCGAGTACTTTTTCTTAATTTGAACTTTGCTTTTGTAAAATTTGGCGGCACATTTTGAAAATCTCGCGGCACACCAAAGTGCCGCAGCACATTGGTTGAGAATCACTGGGTTAGACAGTTGCTAATCAAAATTGACTATGAAAAGAAATGGATAGGAGAGGTGAAAGGATGAATAGAATTTAATTCTAATTCCTAGTAGCCCTTTTTTTATTACTGAATTCAAATAATACATATTTCAATTATACTACTCGTATATCAATAATTCCAATAGGGATAAGAATAATATTATAAAATATTGTTTGTTTTTTTTTTTGCTATTGAAAATATAAATAAAAATAAATAAATAAATTGGTGCTCAGGTGCAGAATGTACGAAATATAAATAAATAAATTAATAAAAAAACTTTAAGAAAAGGAAAAGATAAAACAAGAAATAACAGAGCGTAAGATTGAAATAAAAACAAAGAAAGTTGGTTAAAAATATACAGTATATATGTATATATATGGATGAAGAAGGATTATTATGTAGATAGAAGAAGTAATGTATATTTTTTAAAGAATTTTAAACTTAGTGATTGAATTTAGATAAAAAAATAAATAAATAAAATAAAATAAAATAAAACAACAAAATTAAAATAATATATAGCTATGTGTGTATATTATATTAGAATTTGAAAATGTAGAAAAATTTAAATACCTAGGTTCTGTAATCACAAAGGATAATAATATTCGAGAAGAATTTAAATCGAGCTTGCAATAGGGTAACACCTGTTATCATGTAGTAAAAGTGCTTAACGGGTAAAAATTATTATCAAAGTCGATCAAAATTAAAATATATAAAACAATTATTTTGCCGGTTGTGTTATATTGGTTGATCTCTATGACCCTGGAAGACGAGAGTAGATTTAGAGTTTTGGAGAATAGGATTCTTCACAACACATTTATGGACCAAAGAAAGATGAGGTCACCGTGGAGTGGCGGAGACTACATAACGAGGAATTGCATGATCTCTATGCATCTCCAGATATAGTTAGTACATATTATAAAATCGAGAAGGCTGCGATGGGCAGGGCAAGTGGCTAGAATGGGAGAGGAAAGAATAGAGAAAAATATATTGTGTGTGATGGTGATACCGAGTGGGAAACGTCCGCTTGGAAGACCAAAAACACGGTGGGTGGATAATGTGGGAAAGGACGTGGGAGAGATGGGAGAGGGAAGGGGTTGGATAGTTGTGGCTCAGAATAGGGATACTTGGATAAATGTGATTGCTGTGTGGCCAAGAACTTTCGAGTTCCGTACAGCCACAGAGATTGATAGAGTGTATATTATATATTCTATTTCAATAATATAAAATACTGTACTGTACTGTTTAGATCAGTGATTCTCAACCTTTTTTTTTATCGCGGCACACTTTTAAAAATTTGGCGTCACACAAAGAAAAAGTTATGTGTAATAAACATACCAATTTTTAGCTTTTTTTAGAACCATATTGAAAAAATTGGAAAAAAAGGCGGAAATGTTTAAGACCCTGTTCGCAAAAACATTTTACCTTTTTTTACATTCATATAAAATAAATAAGTTCTTTTCAACTTTACATTTATAAAATTTGGCGCCACATTTTGAAAATCTCGCGGGACACAAAAGTGTCGCGATACAGTGGTTGAGAAACACTGGTTTAGATGTATGTATATATACAATCAATGTATAAATATAAATGATTCTTATGAAAAAAAATAATAGACAAAAAAAACAAAACAATATATATATGAATTTATAATGAATAATAACATATTATTTTGTATATAATTAATTTCAAAGGTTAATTATTTATTTTAGTAGTTAGATTCTGTCACCAAATAGTATTATATTTACATATTAATTGTTTACCTATAGAACTGTCAAATACAATAATTAAAGTATAATACATAGTTAATAAAACTTAACTTAGCTATATTTCTTATAATAGAGTTCTCTCATGAATAATTTTTGTGATTATCTGATAAAATATTTACTTTTATATACGAGGGTTGGGTAAAAAGTTTCCGGACGATGTTTTTAATTAATTTAATTTAAGTCTCATCAACAGTTATGAATCGACTCAAAAATTCGTTTGTATTACACCTACAGCGCCAAATTGTCGGTAGAAATGGTTTTTTGAAGCAGTTTTTGGTGTAAAGTTAGCAAACGCGGCACCCACGTTGCACACAGCTTTACATGTTCAAATGGTTGTGCAAAATATTTCGCACACGTTCAGCTGACATCGTACAGATCTCAGCTATCTTGAATGTTGAAAAATAAAGCAAAAAAAAAAAAAAAAAAAAAATTTAAAAACATCGTTTTTCTTGGTCAGGCCGGAAACTTTTCACCCCACCCTCGTATAATAATAATAATAAAGTGAAAATTAATATATCATTATACTAACATATCTCTATAATATTTTTCATATTTATATGTTTTTAAATTTGAAAATATTCTATATATTTATTATTGTTTTTCTACGATCATTCTGACTGTATAAGTCAATCATTAAGTAACATAAACGGCAGACCCCTCCCCCTTCTCCCCCCCCTCTCTCTCTAACACTATCTCATTTCAACCCCTACATGTGGCTTCTCACTCACTCACAATCATTTTTCTCATTTTTAAATGATCGGCAGTGGCGGAAGCATTTATCTCAACGTCAAGGGGGTGGGGTTAGGGTCGTGGCACTGACACCCTCAGGGGTCAGTCAGTGAATTCCTGATGGATGCTTTCCGATTACGACAACTTAACTTTCAACCCTCCGCTTATTGTAATATATTACTCAACATCCCACACTCACCTTCAATATTACCCTCCCCCCTCCCTCCCCTATCCTTCTTCATATATCCCCCTCTATTTTTTAATAGATTAATTGTCTATCGATTCATCAAAATATGAATTTAGATATATAAATATATATTATATAAAAAAAAAATAATAAAGAGAATAATAATACAATAGAGAGGTATAGATAATTTGGGAAAAAAATATTGTACATTTTTCTTTAAATTATAATATAATTTTACATAAAATATTAATTCATTAATTGAATGTCAATGATATTTATTCTTTGTAAAAGTATGCAAATACCGTCCATTTTTTTTTTTTTTTTATTAAAATTATATTATTATTTTATTTTTTTATTCAATTAATATATTTTAATATTTAGTATTTATTTATTTTTTATAATATGGAAATTATGATATTTAAAATTTGCTAAAAAAATAAAAAATCGTTAAATAAATTTAAATATATTAAAAAAACAAAAAAATGAAAAAGAACGAATATATATTTATGAAAAAAAAGGTGAGATAGAATGTGAAATATATAGATACTATATATACGAGTATATTTACGTATTCTATCGATATATTAAAATACAGACAAGCAATTTACAAATATTTTAAATTAAAAAAAAAATCCCTTTTTTTTTAATTTTGTTTTTAAACTTAACTTATACCTGGTAGAGTCAATTGCTTCAAGAGAAAGAATTCAACCCTCATCTAATTCTTTTCAGATCCCATTTCGCCACACAAACCTTTGAAACAATAAGAGAGTTTAAAAAAAAAGTAGAAAAAAAGACAATTAATCTTTTAGTTAATTGCAAAGGAAGCGGAAAGGATTGTTTTGTTAGCGATTTATTTAAGAGCCAAACAGTAAAGAAAGGGTGGAAAAGAAGATGAAAGTAGAATAAAATACAAGAAAATATATAGAATAGAATTGCAAAGGTTTTAAATTAATTTTCTGATTTATTTATTTTTTATTTTTTTTATTGATATTCATAGTTATAAATATTTAAGTATAAAATACAGGGTGGTTATAAAAGTATTTTACAACTTTGAAAGCACATACAGATTTATTGAAATTACTTACAGAATTGAGAAAGGTGTCATTTCATTACAAAACACTTCAAGTTTAACATAGGAGTGTCATTTTGATTCGATGTGACTGCCCTTGGTCATTACCGACATACATCTCATCGATAATCGATTTCTTGCCACATTTAACGTGACGTATAAAGTGACCGTAAAAATAAAAATATATGTTTGATAATTTTTCACATGATTAATAATTGTATAAAACTGCTATATATAGAATTTCAGCTTGATTGAATTGCTGAAAGTACCAGAATTAATTTTTTAACACTGCAAATCTCACGCGCCAATACGTGCCATGGTGCCATCAATAAAAAGTCAAACATGCGCTGGTTTAATATTTATTATTTATAATTTATAATTAATTAAATTTAATTTAAAAATAATATATTATGTTATTTAATCCAATTCAAATTGCGAGATAGTCGAGTGGAGTCACTCCAGCTTATTTTTCATAATAATTTAAATTTATATTTGTCCGTGATTCTCAACCACTGCGCCGCGGTACTTTTATGTGCAGCGAGATTTTCAAAATGTTCCACCAAATTTTACAAACATAAAGTTCAAATTAAGAAAAAAGTACTTATTTATTTTACGTGTATGTAAAAAAAGGTAAAATGTTTTTGCGATCAGGTTCTTGAACATTTCCAACTTTTTTTACATGGTAAATAAGTAAATTACTTTTACACTTATCTTTTTCTTTGTGTGCCGCCAAATTTTTAAACCGTCAAAAGTGTGCCGCGATAAAAACAAAAAAAGGTTGAGAATTACTGCTCTACGTTAATGAGTGTGCTTAAAAATATTTTTCTGGTAAAACAACAAGTGAGATAATAATTTCGTTAATTTTTCAAGATATCATTTTAAGTACAACATAACACAATTAAGAAAATTGAAAAAAAAAAAAAAATAAAAAAATATTGGAAGGGAATGCGTTTTAACTTCTTTCAAGTTATTTTATAAAAAAAATCAAAAATAAATTTATTATATATGCGACTCAACTGGAAACTGTAAGTAGTAAATTTTCAACTAAAATTCTCTTTATCTAAATTGTCCATAAATTTAACTACTCGATTAATGCACGGTCGACAGTCGGACTAGAGTGAAAGTGGAGGAATACGTAGAAAGGGTGGATGGGAGGGGGGAAGGGTGGATTTCAATAATACTTGCTGTTGGTTCACCACGTGTTTGAAATTACAATAAGCCTACAAGTATTTTAATATCAATAAAGTCAACTTCATTTTACCTCACCTCCCCCCTCCTCCTCTTTTCACTCTCATCTACCCTTCCATTCTGGTAAACCAGTCAGAGTGAAGGAAAGAGAAAGAAAGAGAGAGAGAGAGAGAGTAGCTCAATTAGCTATTAAAGTCTATATTATAAAGAGATGTTTTATATTTAATGTCTCTTCTGTAACGTTGGGGTCTGGAAAAGCGATTCACTTCCCAATTCTATTTCATATTCCAAAAAGACACCACAACCAACAAACAATCAAGACAAACCACCACCAATAAACCCATATATATATATATATATATATATATAGAATGACTAAATAATAATAAAATTATTTTAAATTCATCTTAAAAATTGTTATTATTAATTGAAACGTTACAAAAATAAATATAATAAATGAAAAACAAAAAATTATAGATTTTTTCATATAGTTTTCTTTTTAAACTATAGAACATAAAATAGATATTCTTATAGTTAGAAGAAATATATATATAATATATAATACCTATAAATAATAATAAAAATATCTATAAAAATTTTCCAAAGTCTATCTCAATTTAAAGAATAGAAGAATAGAAAATATTTTGTGTGTATTCTAATGTGTAATTCAAATTTTAATAAATAATTTTTACTGTATTTTATAACGTTTTTCTCAACTTCACTTCATGTTAGTCTGTTCGCTCTTAACTCAATATTTATCCGTCAGATGGCGTGAATGAAATCGATTTTTCATCAACTTTAAATTGAGATAGACTTTTGAAAATTTTTATAGATATTTTTATTATTATATATAGCTATTATATATTATATATATATTTCTTCTAATTATAAGAAAATTTAATACATTTCCTTCTCTTTCTCTTTCTCTCTCTCTCTATCTGTCTACTTTTTAATTTTATGGTGATTTTTTAAACAAATTTTGTTATTTGGTTTGTTTGCGTTCTTGAATGTTGAGAAATTCTTCCATTCATCTTCATTTATTTTCAGCTACACAAACCCACACACACTCTTTCTCTCTTTCTGTCTCTATTTTTTATTCTTCTTTTCCCTACATATATATTCTATTCATTCATCAGTTTAAATTATTTAATACTATATATACTAATATTATACCAACATAAACATATCGAAGTATATATTTAAAAAGAATTCTTATAATTAAAATTAAATAACAGATGAAAAGATTAGGTAATAATTCCAATTTTTATCAAATTAAAAAAAAAAAAAAAATTGTAAAATTTGAAATAAAATAAGTTAAAATAATCAATAAAATGAAAATTTTTGGGTTTTTCAAAAACAATGAAATTTTCGTCCATTTCAAGTGATATCGGGCTCATTCTATATTAATTTTAATTTGTTCCTTATGAAAACTTTGCATATAATCTCCTACTAATATCTTCAATTTTTTAGAAAAGACAATAAAATTTCATACAATCTATGTTAAATCGTTCTCACGTATAGTCTTCTACATAGAAGCTGTAATTTTATTTTAATTAATATTTCTCTCTCTCTCTTTTATTATTATTATTATTAATATTTCGAATACCATCCAATACCTACCTCACTTTGCGACAGGGTTACGCCCAAAAAAAACACACGACGCAAATTGAAAGTGAATTAAGAATTTCTATAGCAAACCATGTAAAGAACGAAGATAGGTTCCATAGTTACGAAAATACTACTTTTTACCGACCGACGATAGTCACGCCAAATTTCACATGTGGAGATTTTTACATATTTCCACGAATCATGCATTTTCTTAAGAGGAACGTCTGTCCGTCTGTCCGTACGTGCGTCTGTATGTCCGGATAGACGTGTACAGCTTGAACGGCTCAACGGATTTTGATGAAATTTGGTGTATTTACTTACTGCATCAGTATGATGAATTGATCAACTTTTGGTGTATATCCGGAGACCGGAAGTGGTAGTATTACCAATCGACGATAGGAAGGGAAGGGTTATTTTTACACCAAATTTCACATGAGATTTTTTACATAATCTGTCCACGAATCATGCACTTTGTATTGGTTTTATCCTCGGGAAAAATCATCTTCATTAGTTTTTTTTTAATTTAAAATTATATGACGTCACCTAGCCCTTTATGACGTCACACCCATCGCCTCCTTATTTATTATAAATAAAATAAAATTAAAAATATTTATGTTATATCCATATCTGTTTTTTATTGCATTAATACATACATTTAAATTATTTGAAATTGTTTCTGTAGCTGGAAATTAATTTATTTCAAGCCGTCGGTCGGTTCTGCGCCTGGGCACATGTCAACTTATTAAAAAGAAAATTGATAAAAGTAAACATTTAAAAAACAAAAAAAAATATAAAATTTTATTACATACATACAAAAAAAACGTATTCAATTAAAATTCAATTAATTTATAAAAAATAAAATTAAAATTAATCACTGTCTGATGAGTCCATAGTGGCTGTTGTCGTAAGTCGGCTTTCTTTCACAAAAAATTGGTCCAATGTTTGCTGAACATATTATTATTGAATTTACACATACATCTACAATATATAATTAATATCTATTTAAAAATAAATTAATAAATAAAATAAATAAATAAATAATTAATAAATAAAATTAATTAATTAAAATTACAAAATACTATTTATACAAAATGTGCGATGATCTCACTAGTAAATATAAATTTTTTTAATTAATGTTTTGTTACACATTATATTTAATTTTTCACTTAATTTTCCACAAAACATATCACCTTGATCTTTATTCTGGGATATTCTTCCAGAAAAAAAGAAAATTAAAAAAAAAAAAAAAAAATTAGACCCGAACTCAAAACAATGCAACTTCGAAAATCGATCGACCCACAGTGAATATTAGTAGTAATTAAGCAGCGACTTATTTAGAATAACACAACACAATAATTCTCTTTTTATTTTATAATTAATTTTAAATAAACCTTATATTTGTTTCTGTAGAGGTCATATAATGTGATAAAATTTCATAAAAATATCCTTAAATTAAAATAAAAATGAATTATAATTAATAAATATGAAATATTAGAAAAAACAAAAAACAAAAAACAAAAAAACCGTATCAAGAAAATGGAATATGTGTGTTAGATGAGTTGGTTGGTTGGTTGTGGAATGATTTAAGAGGAGATGACGTTTGAGTGAGTGGGTTTTGCAGTGAGGGTGGAGTTTGTGGCGGTGTAGGCGCCATTGACACCCCCCCAGCAACGCTCTTTGCGGCATCATTAGCGGGCAAGAACACTCACTCGAACCGGGAATCTTAATTAAACCCGTCGGGACACGAGAACTCTCACCCATTCACCCATTCACACATACACACACACAAAGATATCCACTCATTCACTGGTAGACACACCCACCCACCCTGTGGCCGTGTCCCTCGAGGGATAGAAGCCGCCGACATTGAAGCTGCCCTGCCCTTTAGCTCTGCTCATTTTCCATGGAATTATGGAGAAATCGCTTTATGACCTACAATATATACATATATAGGAGTATATATTGTTCCAACCAGGATCAAATTGAAGAGCTTGAAAATAATTAAGCAATATAAGTAATTAAGAGGTTATATAGATATACATCAAGTTGCTCCAATTTGTTCTTTACAATTTAAACAATAAATTATATATATATATATATATATGTACTAATATTCTTGTTTTTTTTTCTTTTTTTAATTTAAAAGAATTTAATTAAATTTTCTAGTTTAAATAAAAATATAACATTTAACAATGTTGTACAAAAGATGAATGGACACTTCATATTTTCTTTTCATTTTTACTATCTCGCCAAATTTTCGATGTCGAGATTTTGATGTTTTTTTACGTTTTGAAGGTTCCTGAATCATTTTCACTAAGGTTGTATGTGTGTATGTATGGAGGCAAGATTACGCAAAAACGGTTTGAGCTAGAATGATGAAATTTGGTACATGGGCATTATTCAAAATTCATAGTTTTCTATCAACTTTTGAGAAATCTAGCTCAACCGGCAGAGGGTCATTACTTACAACGTTTTGATTTTTTTTCTTCTAAAGTGACCGGAAAAATAAAGATATAGGTTTGATCATTTTTCACATGTTTAAAAATTGTATAAAACTGCTATATATAGCTTGATTGAATCGCTGAAAGTATCGGAATTAATTTTTTAACACTGCAAGTCACGCGCCTACACGTTACCTGGTGCCATCAACAAAGAGCCAAACATGCGCTGATTTAATCAATATTATTTATTAATTTTAATTTTTAATTAATTAAATTTAATTTAAATATAATATATGTTAATTAATCCAATTCAAATTTGCGAGATAGTCGAGTGGAGACCCTCCAGCTTATTATTTTTGTAAAAAAAAAAATAAACAAAACTAAACAAAAATACAATAAATTATATTTAAAAATTAAATTAAGGAAATATTTTGGTTTATTTTATTTGATGAAAAATAAAATGAAAAGTTTTTTTTTATAAGTTGAAAATTATAAGTATAAGAAAACCAGATTTCTTTTTCTTAAATTTATTACTTATTCAGTAGTAGGTATTCTTACTTTTTTCCTTTTTTACAAAATTTATATACTTTTTTTTCTTTTTTAGGGATAATCGGGGACTGATTAGCCTCCGACTTCACGGGAATCCCCTCACATTTCTGGATGGACCATTTCTCTCCCAACAACGATCCCTTCTTTATCTTGACTTGAGTAATTGCAAGTAAGATTTGTTTTCTCTTTCTCGCTCTTTCTGTCTCTTTTTTTTCGCTCTGACATTATTCGTCTTCTTTTGTATTTTTTTTCTAGCATTCAATCTCTTCCTGAAAATTTTTTTTCCGGTTTACCATCGATCATTGAATTAAATCTCAACCACAATCCATTACATTTATCGAATCGAGAGCTACTCTCACCACTTAACGCGCTGCAGGTGTTGTATATGGAGTCGTGTGATTTGGACACCATTCCAGCGGGTTTCTTCCTTCATCAAAAACATTTGGAGAAACTTCATTTAACTGGCAATCAATTTCATAGGGATGACATTCCATGGCAGATCTTGATGGAGGAGCTACCATCACTACAAGCTCTCATCCTTAAAAATTCAAGTATTAGTACTTTGCCAAACGAGATGTTCACAAATAATGACAATCTCACTCATCTGGATATTTCATATAATGATCTTGGGTGAGTATTTGTTCAATAGATTAACTTAATATTTTAATTATATTCATTCTTTAAAAATGTCTGCTATTTTCTATATATCTATTTCTATCTCTGTGGCTCTTTGGAACTCGAAAGTTCTTGGCCGCAGCAATCGTATTCCTCTAGGTATCCCTAATCTGACTTACACTCATCCAACTCCAATTTTCTCCCAACTCTTTCACGTCCCTCTCTACAATGGTCACCTCAAATTTATTTTTCGCTAGTATATCATCACTCATTCTTGTTACGTGTCCTGTCCATCGCAACTTTCTTGATTTTATTACTCTAACTCTGCCTGGAGATGCATAGAGGTTATGCAATTCCTCGTTATGCAATCCTCGTCATCTTTAATTGAGTTTATTGAGTCTCCTATTATATTTAAATCGTCCGCGTAACCTAATACTTGAATTTTTTTGCCTAATTAGATTTCTTTCGATATTACCCCAATTTGTCTAATCACCTATTCTAATGCTAAGTTAAATAAAATTGGTACATCTGCTTGTTTTAACCTATTTCAAATTTCGAAAGTATCTCACAATTGTTTCCCTCGTCTTACTCTTTCTTTACTACCTTAAAGAGAAATTTGAATCATTCGTACTTTTTTTCGGAAATCCCATTAAGATCAAAATTTAAAAAAGTTTATCCCGTTCTATTGTGTCATATCCTTTATTAAAGTCTACAAAAAATTGGTGAACAGAAATATTGAATTCGCGTTTTTTTTTCTAATATCTACCTCATTGAAAATATCTGATCTAATGTTGATCGGTTTAATCTCCTAATATTTCTTGTGCATATGATCGTAGTTTTAATAAAATAATATTCGAGAGAATCTTAAATAATGTCATCAAAAGGGAAATTCTCCTACAGTTATTGAAGTCCATTCTATTACCCTTCTTAGAAAGTGGGATAATAATTGCTATTTGCCTTTCTAATGGAATCTTTTCCTTATGCCAGATCGAAAGAACTAATTTGTGCATACACTCTACTAAAGGTGTTCCACTGTATTTGATTAATTCAGTCTGGATCCCATCCTATTCCCGGTGCTTTATTATTTTTAAATTTCCCCATCATTTGCCTTTATGTCTAAAATATGTCCATTTAATTAATAAATATTTTGCGGTCGGAAAACTTATTATCCTAACTTGGTTGTCGTTGCTTCTTTTCCTAAAAAGGGTCGAAATATTTCCTCCTTCCCAATTTTGGCATTAAAAACACCTAATATAATTTTATTATTATAATTTGGGACTTGATCTATTATAGATTTCTCATAAAATTTATCTTTAATTTCCTTCTCTTTATTCTCTGTAGGTGCATGCATATTTATAAGTCACAATATAAATATTGCCCCTAAAATAGATATTAGTAGTGGACATTAGAGTCGTAGTTCGGTATAATTAGTATCAATGAATCAAGTGACACATTAACAACAAAAATAAAAAATTATAGTATCAAAAAACACTGAGAAAAAAATGAAAAAGCAGGAGCGTGAACTGACAGTCTTTTTTATAAAAATATTTTATAAGAAATCATGTAACAAAAATTATTAATTAATTTTATTATTACAATCTACATGTAAGTTTAACGTAAACGAATTGTAATTTAGAAAAAAAAATTCGAATATTTTCTAAAATAATAATAAATAAATAACAATAATAATAAAGGAACACATTCAATACAGTTGGATGTAGGAAAATTTTAAGTAAAAAAAAGGGGGAGGAGATTTGAAGAAAAATAAATAAAAAAAAAAGAAAGAAAAAGATAGAGCGAGAGAGAGAGGGAGTGAAAAAAACCGCTCCAAGGGCTAAGAAAGAAAAGAGGAGATCGAGAGAGAGAGAGAGAGATACAAATCGTTTAAAAGTGCAACGTAGAAAAAAAATCTTAAAGACGTAACATCGAATAGGAGGGTTTTTCTATTTTATGGAAAGTAAATTAATAAACTTGCGCATTTACGAATTTCAATTAAGTACACAATACATGTATACATTTAATTTTATTTAAAGAGTTTTATTGTTATATAAACATAGTAAGAGAGAGAGAGAGAGAAATAGAAATAATAAAATGGATTATATAATAAGTTATTTTAAAAATATAAATATAAATATAAAAAAATCTGATAAAAATAACGTTTTCCAATGGACTACAAAGAATAAAATAATTTTTCTATAAGCCTGACAAAGTTTATGGATGAATTGCTAAAAACGTTGGACGCATTTAGTTTTATTTATTCATATGATAAATCAAGTTAATAATAAAATTTTTATTTAACTTATAAACTGACAAATTTTATTATCATGCTATAAAATTGATAGGTTAAGAGCTAAGAAATTAATCTTTTATTATTTTTTAACGTAATATACTTATATCAAAGTATGTATCAAAATTTAAAAGAATTTTTATTAAATTCTTATCAATCAAATCCAAAATGGTTGATTATATTAGAAGAAATAGTGTTACTTGTTAATGAAGTGTTTTAGTGTGGTAAGTATGTATATATATATGAATTATAGCTCTATAAAATCTAAGAAATCAAATGAAAACTAAAAGCGCCCAACGTTATTAGTTTAATATGAAGTAATTCATCCATAATATCCATATTAAGTTATTAAGTTCATAAAAATTGATTTCAATTTGTCAAAAGAGCGAACAAACAAAGAGACAGACGCCAAGTGAAGTTGAGAAAAACTTTAAAAAAAGCAAAATAATATTATATTATAAATCATATCATTATATAAAACTTAGTTTAATATTAGTTTTCATATAGGTATATCCTTTAAATAATAAAAATAATAATAATAATAATAATAATAAAATTACAAAAAAAAAATGTATAGGTATATAATATATTATGACAAATTTTTAATAATTTTATTTATATAATCATATTTAATATTTAAATACCTATATTATTATATTCTTTACATATATTATAAATATATATATATATATATATAGGATATATATCATATATATCACAAATTAGAATTTTTAGAATTGTTAATATGTACTTATAAATAAAGTTTAAATTATAGAAATTATAGTGTCAAAATTATATTTTATTTTTCTCTGATTGAGATTTATTTCATCATTTTTTTATTTTTATTTTTATTATTATTATTATATAAATTTAAGAGTGGATATATATTTATAATAGGTAGGTATCTTTTTGTTTGTAATTCCAAAAATACATTCAATTCAATTAATAATTGAATATAAGAGGAGGATACATACTCCTATATACCTACCTACCTACACCTATGTATAGTAAGTAGTATATATGATATATAATATATATTATATTGTTTTATTTTTAATATTTCTTTTATTTAGTAAATTGATCCTGGGTTTATTTTAGGATTTTATTTGATTATTTTTCTCTCTCTCTGCCATCAAGGGTGGATAGAAAACAATAAAATGCAAAATTATAAGGGATTTGAATGGACATTCGATGTCAACCAGAATTGATATTAAATATTTATCAGAAGCAAACTTTCTATTTAATCGAAAATGGAAAGTTTTAATAAATAGCGAGAGGGATCCAAGTGAAGGAAGGAAGAGAGTGGGAGGGTTTTGAGGGGGTAAACAGCTGCACTTGATCCCCCTATACTTAATTCAAGTGGAATGGGTGTGGGAGGAGGAGGGGAGGGGGTATTTGTATGGAGAACATTGACGACAACGCCATCTGACTGACCTCTGTGCAGTTATCGAAAGAGCAAAAAAATTCTACTCAATTCAACCCTTATCTATCTCTCCCTCACAATACTTATTCATAATATTACTACTAATACTACTATAACTATTTTTCTATAATCTTCTTTTCTATAATCATTTAATCTTGTTTAAGAATTGTATAATATATTTTCTTCTCATTATTACAGTTACTACGACTACTACTACTACTATTACTATTACTACTACTACTACTACTATTACTACTATTACTACTATTAATACTACTATTACTAGTACTACTACTACTACTATTACTACTACTACTATTACTATTACTACTACTACTACTATTACTTCTACTATTACTACTACTACTACTACTAGTACTACTATTACTTCTACAACTACTACTATTAATAATAATAATGTTATATTATTATTATTTTGAATTAATTAATTTAGGGCAAACTTCCAACCAGGAACAGCTGCCAAGGGTACAGAGTGGGATAAAAGAGTAGAATGGAGAAGGAGTGATGGTGGTGGTGATGGGTGAGGGGGGGAGGGTAAGAGAGGTTAAATTGGTAGAGAAGAGAGAGAGAAATGAACCCCGATTGGAAAACTTTTGCGAAAAATTAATTTAAACGCATATGGACGAAAATTTCGTTAGTTAATTCTCTCTCTCTCGGACACCATACTCTTCAACAACACAAACAATACAACAGCTTCTAATACAATTCCTTTAGTATTATTTTCAAGTAAGGAAGTTTAGTTCCTAATACAATACAATATTTATATAAAATTTCTATTTCAATTAAATTGATGTAGAAAAACTAAATACATTCCTGGTTAATGAATAAATGAATCAATGATCTGTCTAATTTATGCTTTTTACAGTAAGGGAGGTATTGTTTTCATACCAAATAGCACATGTGGAGATTTTTACATATCTCCAAGAATCATGCATTTTGTTAACAGAAAAAAGTATTTTTATCATGATGTCTCTCCGTCTGTTCTTCTGTCCGTCCATATAGATGTGTACAGTTTTAAAACCGCTAAACGGATTTTAATAAAATTTGGTGTATTTACTTAATGCATCAGTATGATGAATTGATCAACTTTTGGTGTATATCCAGAGTGGTAGTATTACCGATCGACGATAGGAGGGGAAGGGTTATTTTCACACCAAATTTCACATGAAAATATTTTTCACATATCTCCACGAATATTGATTTTATTCTCGGGAAAAATCATCTCTATTAGTTTTTTCTTAATTTAAAATTATATGAAGTCACCCAGCTCTTCATCACGTCACAGCCAGCGCCTCCTTATATATTATAAATAAAATAAAATTAAAAATATTTATGTTATATCCACATTTAAATTATTTGAAATTGTTTCTGTAGCTGGAAATTAATTTATTTCGGTCGGTTCTGTGCCTGGCCACAGGTCAACTTATTAAATATTTATACCAATTGATATTAATATTATTATATAACAAAAAAAAAATTCAATAAAAATGTCCATTTAGGATGTTTCATGTTGTCTACTACTGAATACCATAAACCAAATATTTGTTCATCCCACTTGCTCTATTCTATTTTATTTAATTAGAATAAAACTATTAATTGATGGCTGCTAGTACCCTTTTGAGAAGGAGGGTTATTTAACCTTTTATTTATAGATTTATACTAAACTCTAATGATAAAATTTTACAAGTTTACTTGGGTGGACTGTTAAGTTAACCTTTTAAGAAATATCTAAATCAAAGGATATATATTACTAAATACAATATAACAAATTCGATTATGTTTTCTGACATATTCTGTAATATATATATATATGAATAAAAAAGGCCAATTTATTAATGGCGTATCATCAACTTGAATAAAAACACTCGGAAACATTGTCTGTATCACGTTCGTGAATAGAGTAGTAATTACAGGAGTGTCATAAAGATCCGACAATTCAATTCAAAGAGAAATAAATACCTTTAGTCTTCTTTTGCATTGGACATTGTGTTTTTGTTTGCAATTTAAAAGGCCCAATAAATTATAACAGCTGATGATAAGAGGACTTATTATATTTAACTAATAATATAAAATAAATGAACTTTATTTTTTGTTTTGTTTTCTAAATTGTGATTCACCACTTGTGAGTATTCTTCATTCATTCATTTCTTTAAATATATTTTAAGAAATGTTTAATCTTTTCTATCGTTCTGAATGAATTTAACTTTTCATTCTGTATAATCAACCGTCGCTGGATTCCCCTATCATTTTCTACTTATAACTTATAATATTGTAGAATTCTACCCATCAAATCAAATGTCAGTTTTTGTACTTTTAACTTATTTTTCATCAAAATCCAATTCAAACATAACCTCCAATAGGTGACAATATATACAGAGTTATTCAAAAAGAAAGAGCAGATTGCAAACATGTATTTCTTCCAAACTACAAAAGATGGAAACATGATTCTGACTAATGGTTAGAGAAAAGTTTATAATTTATTATTAGTACGGGTAAAAGTTCCAATCATGGCCGCATTGGCGCTGTTGTTTGTTCTGGTATTATTTGTCTGTAGTGAAATGGTGGCGACATCACAGGAGAAGTCTTTTTGTGTTCTACAATTATTCACCAAATTAGCCACCATTAGCGATAGATTTAATTTGACTTTAACACTTACATATAACATACATACACACTGTATAAGTATGTTTTATTAACAAGCTAAAAAAAAATAAAAAGACAAAATAATATCTATAAATATCTATATATATAAAAGGCAATGTCTGTGTGTCTGTCTGTCAAATACTCAAAAACTACCCGTCCGATTACGGTGAAACTTTCAGGGATTGTTGTGGGCATCCCAGGGAAGGTTTTAGTGTAGTTAAATCCAAAATTAATTTATCCAAAATTAATTTAATTAGTAATATTTTGGTAAAAGTATGTAGTGTCACAAAACTATCGACAGATGGCGCTACATATAATTTTCAAAATTCAAATATTTTTAATTTTTTTTAAACTGTCAAAAATAACATACCCATAATAACAGTTGTAATAAAAATAGAAATATAAATCACAATGTAAGTAAAATATTGAATCGTTTACTTTATATTGTTTCAATTATTGTTTGAATATATATTAAATTTATATATAGATTTATTAATTATAATAATTCCATTTACTTCAAATTTTTTTAATTTTTTATTAAGTATATTCAGCATTGAAATTGCCATTAAATATGCAGGTAATTGGAACTCCAACATGTAATATTAGCAAATATTCTGGGATGGGAAAAATACTAAGATCATGTCATGTCCTATTAAATATTTTGAATTTTATTTTGAATCATACAATGGTAATGAAATATTGTAGGTAGACTTTTGAGACAAACAATAAAAATCTATAAAATAAGAGAATATACTTATTCCGAAAACTATTAATTAAAATGTAATAACTATTAACAATTAATAAAGTAGAAATAATTTTCGAACAAATAAAAATGTAATAATTATTAACAAAAAAAAATAAAAAATAAAAATAAATTATTAACAAAATAAGTTGACCTGTGGCCAGGTCCGAACCGACCGACGGTTTGAAGTAAATTAATTTCCAGCTACAGAAACAATTTCAAATAATTTTAATATATCTATTAATGTAATAAAAAACAGATATGGACATAACATAAATATTTTTAATTTTATTTTATTTGTAATATATATGTATAGGGGCAGCATGGCTGAGTGGGTAGAGTACTAGACTTCTACACAGGAAGCCTGAGTTCGAATCCCAGCATAGAACTCAAGATTATATATTTATTTAATTAATTAATTAATAAATTAATAAATATAAAAATCTAATTCAATTTAACATCGGCTGCCCCACCGAAGAAGGCAAGGGGAAACCACTTCGGTCAAATTTTCCCATGAACACCCTATGACTCCTGTGGAGTTATTAGGGCCACGACACTTCCGTTAGGAAGTTATCGACAACGAAGAAGATATATGTAAGACCAGGCTGTGACGTCATGAATGGCTGGGTGACTTCATATAATTTTAAATTAAGAAATATTCGTGGAGATATGTAAAAATCTCCACATGTGAAATTTGGTGTGAAAACAATACCTCCCTTACTATAGTCGGTCGGTAAAAAATAAAAATAAAAATGTAATAATAAAAAATAAAATTTCAATTATTATTATTATTATTTTCACGTATTAAACGGTATATTATTATTTGTAATAATTCCAATAAAAATAAATAAAAATAAAAACCAAAAAAAAAGTGCAATTAAAACTAAAATTTCAATTATATTCATTTAATACATTATTATTATTATTATTATTAAGTGTTCAGTTATCATATACGTAGATATGTATGCAGACACACATGCAAATATTGGGAAACATCCGGTGGAAGACCAAAGATCAAGGTGGGTGGACAATGAAGGAAGGGACATGGGAGAGATAGGACAGGGTAGGATTTGGTTGTAGCTCAGGATAGGGACTCTTAGATAAAAGTGGATGCTGCGGCTAAGAACTTTCGAAAACTGTATAGACACAGAGTTAGATAAATATAACATATACAATAATGATATATAATTAATTTACTGATTAAATTAAAATATATTTTCCAAGAAAACAAATATATGTCTTATCTACTTATACTGATTGAAACAAAATGGATGAAAACCTTTTACATACAGACTTTCAACCAAATACTATGTATCACTCGGGGGTACAGGGGGCGGAGCCCCCGTCTAGGTGTGAAGAGCGCCTGGAAGGCGCTCGGAGCAGCTAGTATATAATTAATATTTTAATTTGTTATTGAATTGAAAATTAAGTTGGTATAAAATGATCTTTATATTTATTTATCAATTATGTATTTATTAGTACTATCGATAATAAAACATTTTTCTACAATTTTTTTTATTTAGATTAGTGTAATAGCTATAATTTGACATTTAATTTATCAATTAAGTAATCATGAATGGAAGGGTTATTTTTACACCAAATTATGAGATTTTTTACATAATCTGTCCACGAATCATGCACTTTGTATTGGTTTTATCCTCGGGAAAAATCATCTTCATTAGTTTTTTCTTAATTTAAAATTATATGACGTCACCTAGCCCTTTATGACGTCACACCCATCGCCTCTTATTTATTATAAATAAAATAAAATTAAAAATATTTATGTTATAAACATATCTGTTTTTTATTGCATTAATAGATAGATTTATTTTATTTGAAATTGTTTCTGTAGCTGGAAATTAATTTATTTCAAACCGTCGGTCGGTTCTGCGCCTGGCCACAGGTCCACTTATTTATTTTAAAATTAACTACATTATAAATTACTACTGTTTAATTTTTATTAATGAAAAATTACAAATTCTTAATTATCACATTATTATTTATTAAAGTGAAATGTATTTCTATCATTATATTGTACAATATTATGTAAATATTATTGTACAATTAATTAATAATAATTTTTAACTTTTGAAAATCAAAATGACAATACTTACTTGAATATTAAAAATAATAATAATAATAATAATAATAAAAATATTCTTAATTATTAATTTTACGTATGAAAAATTAATTTTATTCTAATAGCAATCATTATTATAAAATTATGATTCTTTTGTCTTACATTATTCTTAATAGAAATGCTAACTAACAAGAAGACCTTACCTTATTTGATAATCATGATAAATGGGATCAAAGGAAAAGGTGTTGAACATTGTTCATTCATTCATTTATTTATTCCCTTACGGGACGATTTTGATTTATTAATGAGTGAACTCGGTTTGATTGACCTATTTAATAATCTCATCTTTTTCTTTGGTTATTCAGTTATTTTATTATAATTTATCATTATCATTAATATTATCGATTCAATTCAAGTAATAAATAAAATAATTTTTTTTTTACAAATTAATCCTAGCTTTTGAAAAAATTTCATAGAAAAACAAATTACTTATATATTGTAGCTATATAGAATTTATTTTTAATTATTCCAAACTCTTTAGTAATATTATATGAATTGTTAATAAAGAACCTGACAAAATCCCCCAATGAGAGAGAGATATTAAAAAAAGATCATAGAGAAATATGATGGATGATTATTTTTTTTTTTTTTTAGAAAATAACAGTGTAGAAATACTACAGTGATCTCATTTAATATAACTATATGACTCGTTGTTTTTTTGTTCCTACTAAAATGTAAATCGATAGATGTATGAATGGTTTTGCTGATGACAATATTATTGTATATATTTAAAGTATTAGATGAATATTTTTAAGAGATAAAACTCTCAGATATTATCGTGATTGTGAAGAATTGGCTAGTAGGAAGAGAAATGGAAATGACAGTAAATAAAACTCAAATCAAGAAGATGTCAAAGAAAATACGTAAAAGAAGTAAACTATCAGTAGTACTATATTATAGGTTATGTTTGAAAGTTGGGTGATAATGTTTGCTAAAATGTTTAGACTATCAACAAAAGACCTTAAGAGAATTGCTTTATAGTAAAAAATGAGCTGTGGCCAAGCACAGAACCGACCGACAATTTGAAATAAATTAATTTCCAAACAATATACCGGGTGTCCAAAGAATGTCTCAAAATGAAAGTTCAGATTCCAATGGGTGTCCCAAAATGAAAGAACAGATTTCAAATTCGTATTACAGACAAATCTGCTTTTTCATTTTGGGACATTCTTTGAAATTTACTTTTTCATTTTGGGACACCCTATATATATCTAGATATAAAGTATCAAAAAATAAAAAATATTTTTAAAACTTAAATTAAAATGATTAAATTATATTATCTTGGTTTTAATTTCAGTATAATTACTCAATTATTAATTACTACTATATTTAAAGTAAA
Source organism: Labia minor (assembly GCA_963082975.1). Lineage (NCBI taxonomy): Eukaryota > Metazoa > Arthropoda > Insecta > Dermaptera > Spongiphoridae > Labia > Labia minor. The sequence continues at coordinate 118,964,795 of OY720344.1, read as the reverse complement.
AAAAAAAAATTTCCGACAATGAATATAAAATTAATTAATTACTTTGGAAACTACCACTTCGTGTTTCCGGATATGCACCAAAAGTTGAAGAATTCATGCTACTGAAGCATTAAGCAAATATACCTAATTTTACTAAAATCCATTAAGTCGTTCAAGCTGTACACGTCTAAACAGACACACAGCGGACGGAAGGACAGACATCATGCTAAAAATACTTTTTTCTGTTAACAAAATGCATGGTTCGTGAACTTAACATAACTAGAGGAAGACGTCAAAAAATGAAAATACAGGGCATGACATTTTCTAGAAAGAGAGATTGTAGGAAAAGAACTTAACTCTCTGATCTTTCTAAATAATCGACTTTATTATAGGATTAAATCCATTAAGTCGTTCAACATTTTAATATCTCAAAAAAAAAAATGTATGATATTTATTTAATAAATATCTTTTGTTTGAAACATTTTTCCAGTAAATATCCAATTAATAAAAAAATATAATATGTAGATATATATTGGACATATAAGAATAAATCAATAAATATTAAATAATGCATTTTATTATAAAAGTTTTTACTGTGTTTGTTTCTACTCATTTTATTTTATGTTTTAGCGATTTCAATTTAAGTTCAGTTCTTCCAAATCATCTGATATTTCTTGATTTAAGTGAATGCCATTTGAAAGGACATTTAACGGAGGACATTTTTGATAATTCACCTGATATTGAAATTTTAATTATGCCAGGTATATTAAATATTTATTGTTTTTTTTTCTTATCGAAGGTGAAATTGGGTGTGCCTCACATTCTTATCGAATGTGCAATTGGGTGAGCCTCACATTCACATGGTCCCGGGTTCAAGTCCCGGGCCTGGCAAGGGAATTTCCCTAGCTGGGGTCTATGGGACAGAGTTAACCCAGCCCCAGGGAACAACATTGGGGAAAAGCTACTTGATAGCGCCTCCGATCAAGAAAATCAAGATAAAGGTTGAGAGGACCCGTTCTACTGATCATAGGACACCTCATTGATTGTAGGACGAACAAAAGTCAGAGGGTTTTTTTTTCTTATCTTTACTCTTTACTATTTAGAATTTTAGAATCTTATAATATTAATACAATTGTGATTGTTTTTTTTAAGGCAATTGGTTGACGGCAAATGATTTGGATGGTTTACTCTCCCGAATGCCAAAACTGCATCATCTGTCCTTGTCCAGATGCAACTTATCCCGTCTCCCTGACCTTCCTTCATCTCTGGAAAATCTCGACATTTCATATAATCCCCTCCATCCAAATTCTCTAACATCCCTTTCACAATTGCATCACCTTCAACGTTTGGATTTAAGGGGTTGCGGCATGTCAAACATCCCTCAGGAGTTGCTGCTCTTGATCGACACCCTACAAGAATTGCAAACATCCGGGAATCAATGGCCGTGCGAATGCAATAACTTTTTATTATCGAAATTGGATGATCTAATAGAGTGTATCCATGGGAATGATATTCAACGATGGTCCAATTTTATTAAAAATCGTAATATCGATTGTCGACCAAAAAACGAACGTCTCATTCAGGAGAATCATAATATACTTCGAATGTTTCAAAATTTCGAATTGAATGACACCCCACCATCTTGGCTTGTTGCTGTTGCTAGTTTTGCTCTTTTTATTTTTCTCTCGACACTGATGATCGGTGGCTTAGTGATCCTTGTAAAGAGTGCAAGAAGAGCAGCCACAATTAACAGAAAACAAATGGAAACGGTGACTGTGACAGAAGAAGAAGCAAGACACGAGGAAGAATTAATTAAATATCTAAGAGCTCATCGGGCTTTTGATGCTCCAAAGATTTAATATTATTATTAATATTATTTGTTGTTTAAATTAACATAAAATTAACCTTTAATGAAAAATATTTAAAATTATTTATTTTTTATGTGTTCTGTATAAAATATTATTCAAAAATTAATAAGAATAATAATAATATAAATCTTATAATCATAAATAATTATAAATTATTAATTAAGATGAAAATTTATAAAATAAATTGATTGATTCTTAATTTTAAAAGAATCAAATAATTTATTAATTAATAAATAAAAATATAATATGTAAGTAGTTATATAATACGTATGTGTCTTTCTTACTATGTCCTATTCCTATACGTATATATTATTTTTATAATTATAACTTTTTTCTCAACTTCACTTGGCGTCTGTCTCTTTGTGTGTCTCTATATCTGACTGTTCGCTCTTTTGAAAAATTGAAATCGATTTTTCATCATCTTTAGATTGAGATAGACTTTTGAAAATATCTGTAGATATTTCAATCGATTCCTAGAAGGTATAGAAGAAATATAATTGAATTATAATTAATTAATTGTAATTAATTAGCGATTAATTACTTTTACTAACTAACTCGTTTTGTATTGATCCGATTAATATATTTTTTTTGTTTTATTCAATTTTTTCCAATGGACTAAAAAGAATAAAATAATTTTTCTATAGGCCTGACAAAGTTTATGGATGAATTGCTTCATATTCAACAAAAAACGTTGGGCCCTTTTAGTTTTCATTTGATTTCTTAGATTTTATAGAGCTATAATTCATTTATATACATACATACCATACTAAAACACTTCATTAACAAGTAACACTATTTCATCTAATATAATCAACCATTTTGGATTTGATTGATAATATGTAAATTTAATAAAAATTCTTTTTAATTTTGATACATACTTTGATATAAATATATTACAGTGAAAAAATAATAAAAGATTAATTTCTTAGCTTTTAACCTATCAATTATATTGTATGATAAAAAAATTTGTCAGTTTAAGTGTTTAATAAAATTTTTATTATTACAAAAATTTGACTTGATTTTTCATATAAATAAAATGCGGCCAACGTTTTTCGTTGAATATGAATCAATTCATCCATAAACTTTGTCAGGCTTATAGAAAAATTATTTTTTTCTTTTTAGTCCATTGGAAAAACGTTATTTTATAAAAAAAATTTATATTTATATTATTTATTTCTATTTATTAAAAATTCATTTCAATTTTTTATATGAAATATCTTAAATAATAATATGAAAAGAAAAAATTAATGATTCACATCACAATAGTATAATAATTCATTATTGAAAACAAAGTTTTTCACTTATTTACTTTTTATAGTAAGTTAAAAGAAAAACTTATAAAAATATCCTGCTTCATAAAATAATTACCTAAATAATTTTTAAATCTTCATTTTATTTAGCTAATATATACCTATTATTTATACTTTAATTGTAATTTTTATTCATTTATTTATGTTTATAATTATTTTTTTATATTAATTTATTTATTACAACATAATCAACTAATTAATTTCATTTATTTAATTTCTCTTTGTTTATATTAATAAATATTACGAATATCAATTCACACACAAAAATAGTATAATTTTTAATAGAAATAAATTTTTATTTATAAAAAAAAAATATTAATATTTTACAAAGATTGAGAATCATTGTTATTATAATATGGGCAGTCATATTTATAATTATTATAATCAGTGGTGTATTGGGAGGGGAACGCGGGGGAACGACGTTCCCTTACCATTTTTGAGATCAGGAACGCGTTCCAGTACTTTTTCATGTCCCGACAACTCCCACTTAAATCTACTGTTTGAATTTCTTTTTTTTTTTGTGTTCGTAAATATTTTGTATAATAAGAATAAGAAAAAATAAAAACTTTTATGGAAAAAAATAGTTTGCTGAAAATAGGACTTTTTTTGCTCCCACTATGCGTTCCCTTACTTCTTATTTTACCAATACATCACTGATCATAATATGAGTATTATAATAGTGATGATTTTCAGATTATTTTAAACATTTATTATTAATTATGTAAAATATTTAAAATTTATTGAATTTACATTTTGTATTGAATTTAAATAAGATATTATTTATCATATTATAAAATTAAAATGCCAATGAAAAGATAAATTAAATCATTATATTCAAAAAGTTAATGATTAAAATTAAATAGATTTTTTTTATTAAATAGAATAATAATGAAAATAATAATATATTGAATTAATAATTAAATAAATGTAAATATATATATATACACCTAAACATGTATAACTTATAAACTAATTAATCCAAATATCACTATGAATAAAATATTATAATATTAACAATTATTATTATATATGTATATAAATGAAGATAATTTATTTTATAAAAAAAAGTATGTTAATACATAAAATAAAATGATTTTTTTTTCTATTTAAATTCAAAATTTATTTTTATAATATTGATAAAATAAGCTGGAGTGTCTCCACTCGACTATCTCGCAATTTGAATTGGATTAAATAACATAATATTTTATATTTAAATTGAATTTAATTAATTATAACTTATAAATTAAAATTAATAATTAATATTTATTAAATCAGCGCATGTTTGGCTCTTTGTTGATGGCACCGCATCACGTGTTGGCGCGTGATTTGCAGTGTTAAAAAATTAATTCTGGTACTTTCAACAATTCAATGAAGCTGAAATTCTATATATAGCAGTTTTATACAATTTTTAATCATGTGAAAAAATTTCAAAAATATATCTATATTTTAACGGTCACTTTAGAGGAAAAAAAAAAATCAAAACTCTGGCGAGAAAAATAAGTTTATTAAATTTTTAGTATTTTAAATAAAATTTTATATAAATTAAAATAAGATATTCAAAAACTAAATAAATTATAAGATATTTACAAAAAAATTTTGTTTTAAAAAAATAAAATATAATTATTCTCGTTATAATATATTAGAATAGAAATCTTTATATTTTATAAATTAGTTAATTAGATATTTAAATTATTTATTTTTTGTAAAATTGCATCAATCTAAACTATAAAAAAATTCATCAACAAACTCAAATCAAAATAAGTCCAAAAAAAAAAACAGAAGAAATTATTAATAATTGTTTAATAATTAATTAAATATGAAATGTAGATAATAATTAAATGGTAACTTTCAACACGATGGAGCACAGCATCTGGTTTTCGACTGTTTTCAAAAGGGGAGAAACGTTAAAAAAAAGAATGGTAAATTTGTGCAATGCCCTTTTAGAAATGTCAAAAACGGTTAAAAAAATGAATTATTTTATTACAGTCAACCAACCTTTGTACGCACTTGAAGGGTCTTTATTATTACTTTCTATATTACAAAATCTCCAAGTATATTCAGTCGTTCATTATAAATTTTCTAAAAAAAAAAAATAAAAAACGAAAATTATTTTATAATCTACGATTAAAACATTTGGGTGGAAAAAGAAATAAATAAGCATGAAAATGGAAAATTAAATTAAATTAAATGTTTCTATAGGGGTCGAATACCTTAATGAAGAAACGTTTCCTTTTCTAATAAGCTGGAGTGTCTCCACTCGACTATCTCGCAATTTGAATTGGATTAAATAACATAATATATTATATTAAATATTAAATTTAATTAATTATAAATTATAAATTAAAATTAATAAATAATATTTATTAAACAAGTGCATGTTTGGCTCTTTGTTGATGGCACCACGTCACGTGCTGGCGCGTGATTTGTAGTTTTAAAGCTGAATTTCTAAATATAGCAGTTTTCTACAATCTTTAATCATGTGAAAAACAATGAAATATGTATCTTTATTTTTACGGCCACTTTAAAGGAAAAAAAAATCAAAACGTCGTGTTTGATAGAAAGTTGATAGAAAACTACGAATTTTGAATAATTCCCGTATACCAAAATTTATAATTCTAGCTCAAATCGTTTTTGCGTAATCTTCTCTACATACATATACACACACATACACACACACAGAGAAACATTTTTCTCAACCTTAGTGAAAATGATTCAGGAAACTTCAAAACGTATAAAAATATTAAAATCTCGACATCGAAAATTTTGGCGAGATAGTAAAAATGAATTTTGAGTGTTATGAAAAATGGCGTATGAAGGACGATGAAAAATGAATTCTATGTGAAGTTCAGAAAATTTAAAATATTTTCTGTCAATATAATTTTATAATCAAAAACAAATTTTAAATACATATAATACTAATTAATAAAAATTCCTTATGAAAATTAAAAAAAAAATAAAAATATTTTTACCTTTGAAATAACTTCAAATATGAATTGTGGTAATGATAATGATTATTTTTTCCTTTAATTTGATTAAAGTTTATTATTTATTATTTCGGATCTTCTTTTATATAAATTGTGTATTTTAAATTTTTGTTTTATATTTATTTTATTTTTTATAATATTTAATTAATAATTTAACAATCCAAATTAATTTATATAATCAATTTAATATTTCACATTATATGTGGAAATTTTTAAAGCCGTTTTAGTGTTATATGTATTAAAAATTTTGTGGTTATTTTGATAATTATTAAGGGAATTTTTATTAAAAGACCACATTCATAGTTTATATTTTTTGTAAAAAAAGTCTGTTTTAACATAAAATGCAACAAGAATCTTTTTGATAGAGGCAAGAAATGAAATTACATTAGAAAAAGATTATTTTTTCAAAATGGTGAGATTTTTGTTTTTATATTTTGTGCTGTTTTCAAAAATTTTTTATTTTACTTAATTATTATGACATAAGAACATTGAACTTTTCTTTTTTTTATCGAGTTGACCACAAGTACGATAGTTAATTAAAACAGTCAAAACTCACTTTAAATTAGTGATGACAATATTTTACAAAGATTGTTCACAGATAGTAAATTTAACAAATGGCATTATTGATTGTAATAAAATTTTTGATTATACAAGGTGGGGCAGAAAAACCTATCCGATTTCAAAACGTTATAAAATTAAAACCACTCAACATGTAAAAAAATTTCTTTTAATAACCTATCGAAAATTTTATACCATTTTTAAATTTAAGTTTTGAAAAGCACATCACTCAAATGTCGTCCTTGGGAGTGGATACACTGATTTAGGCGCTCGCGGTAGCTTTCCATGACTTTCACCGTCATTTCCACAGGAATTTCTTCAATTGCCCGAGCAATTTCCCTTGGTAAAGCAAGAAGGGTCTTTGGTCGATGCTGGTAAACCTTCGATTGGAGGTCACCCCAAAGGAAGAAGTCACATGGAGTGAGATCCGGTGAGCGCGGCGGCCAGCCAAGATCACCTCTCAGAGAAATGAGGCGACCTGGAAACATTTCCCTGAGAATGTCCATTGAATGCTGAACCCGTCTGTTGACACCCACACTGTAATCGTAGCGTGATGTGGAACACGATCATGACGCCCGAGTCCGAAATGAATTCGAAAAGTACGTTGTATAGCAATTATCAAACCGCCGTTTTCGATAAACCGCTCAATAACAAAAGCACGATGTTCACCAGACCAAGGCACGTTGACTGCTGAGAAATGGCATAAAACCAGCTATCTAACGGTTTTTACCCCACTACTCTACCTGTTCCCTCTTCTGAGAAAAAGGGATTAGGTTTTTCTGCCCCACCCTGTATAATAGAATCAATTTTTACTATCTTCAGTGTTTGAAATATGGTCACCCTATCCATATATATATATAATGTTTGGAAATTAATTTATTTCAAATCATCGGTCAGTTCTGTGCCTGGCCACAGCTCATTTTTTTTTATTAATCCATTGAAACGATTCCTATGCAAGTTTTCTATTATATTTACTAAAGGTACTACATACTTGAACCTTCTACTGTCTTTGAGTACATAATATAAAGCTTAAATGAATATTAAATACTATTTCTATTTTAGTCAATCCAATTAAATAATAAAGTTTCAACAAACGAAACAGCCAAAACGTTAATAAAGAGAAGAAGTCTCTTTAATTAATTCCCACCGAAAGCAAAAGAGAATTGACGTTTGAAAGAAAATCTATTCCTTTTCTCTTTACGCACCAACCATCCCTCCCTCTTTCACTTTATCTACATTTTATTAAATTTAACTTTAACCCCCCACCCACCCACCCTCCCCTCCCTTCTTCCATCATCCATATAACTCTGCTTTCATTCAACCTCCTATCCTCTTCTCACTTACACAATTTCCAAATACTAACTTTATCCATCTGTCATTAATCTATATTAGACATTTGACACGATCAAATTTATATATATATATATATTAGTTTAAAATGAGTTTGTCGATATTTTTAAAACATAAAGTAACAATCTAAAAAAATAAAAAAAAAACTAAACTTTTGCATTTATTTCCCTTTAAAACTTATAAAAATGAATATTGATAGACAAAGTGCCTTAATGTTGCTTTCAAAAAGATTGAACAGTTTATAATTTATGATAGAAATGGATAAATTTAATCTAAAATAATCTTAAAATTATATTTGTATTTCATATTTTTACATTTTTTTTAATTATATGTAAATAATAATTGAATCGATTATTTCGAAAAGGTATTATCTCCAACAAATGTAATTCTTTACGGGACTAAAAAACTGATTTTTGAAATAATTAAAAATTTTATTGAACTTGTTCTTCCGTGTTTCTTTTTAGCTATCTTCAGGTAATATTAATTTGTGTTAATTATTATTTAAATAAATTAGTTTTGTACTGAAAATTCCCAAAATTTTTTTTTTGATATGTTCCCTTTTCGAAATAAACCTCCTTTGTTAGATTGAAATAAGTTAAACAATATTTGTTACTATGGCTTGTTTTTTTATTTTTTTATTGGCTTTTTCGGAATATATCTCCATTTAGCCGGCTTTCTCAGATTTGTTTATTATTTTTATTTTTATTTATATATCGATGCACTCGGCGAGGTTTGAACCTACGAACTCGAGTCGGCGGACCGGTCACTATAACCTCGCGACTAAGCTCCTGGTCTGTTTTTTAATTTAAAAATATGAAAAAATTTTACAAAAATATTATTCTACTAAAAACACAAGTATAATATGCAACAAATGTCATTTTTGATAAAATTTTGAATAAAAATCAATGTCTGTCTGTGTGTCTCGCCTAAACTCAAAAACTACCCATCCGATTGCGATGAAACTTTCAGGGATTGTTGTGGGCATCCCAGGGAAGCTTTTAGTGTAGTTAAATCCAAAATTAATTTAATTAGTAATATTTTGGTAAAAGTCTATTCATGGTTACCATGGTTACATTGGTTACTTATAAGTAGGTATATACATAAAATTACAATACAATAATTATATATATATAATATATTGTGTGTTTGAATTTTCATTTTAAATTCAATAATTTTACAATTTTAATTCTAATTAATAATTGATTCTACTTAAAAATGTAAAAATGATTAAATTATATATTGAATATTTCAAAAAGAAAATAAAAAATTAAAGAAAATAATCACGATATTCAATTTTTTTTTTTAATTCATAATAAAATAAAAAAAACAATTGAATATTTAATAGGGCCTCCTCCTATCCCCATAAATTAGCCCTTCCAAGCCTCTCCTTACGGAATTTGGAAAAAGTAATGAAAAAGAAAGTTCGCCCTAAAAAAAAATATTAAAAAAATAAGGCGTTTGGTCTGTACGCCTTTTTGAATCAGCTGAGAATGCCTTTGATTTTTTAGATTTCGAAATGAAACCGCCACATTCGGGGCAACCTGAAATAAAACCTGCCTACCTAAGAAGATGCATGGTCTCCACTATTAGGAGTGGATCGCCCATGCTAATCGAATCAATCCTACGCTCCAAAGGTATCCAACAATTTGTTCCTATTCAGGCTATTCCCATTTCGGAACTGTGCTGAATTACCTTCCCGAATGCTCGTTCATTCGATCCACCTCAAATACATTCTCAGCAATACAAAAAGGCACAATTCAGACATGACATGCAATTAATCCAACCCTTCTCTTATCATATTGGCATGGCACTTGCTTTATCCACCCACACTTTTCTATTTAATAATTCTAAACTAATCTATGGATTAGTAGGATGAGAACCAGCATCCTTCGATGGAAGTAGGAAGCAACCTCCTGAAATCTCTAACAACAAAATATAAGTATATTCCAATGATTAGCTCCCTCCCCCCCAGTGTAACGCAATTCTAATTACCTTTCTCTCTTCTGCTTCCTTTATCAATGATACTCATTCTTGAGAGATGTAATCTGAAAAATCCCCTAATCTCACTAAGTTCTCTATAATTTTCTAATTAATATTATCAAAATAAAGAAAATCAATCCATCATAAATCAAATATAATGACTGTTATTTATGTTAAATTTTACTTGAAATATTTTATTTAGAAATTGAAATTAATAAAATTTATTCCTATTTGAATTTGTGCCATGCTAAATAAAAAAATAACGATGATTACTTACATTTGGTGAGCTGTATGAAGGTCATTTCATCATCATCAGAGATGGAGAAGATAATCAAGAATTGGAATCAACATCCAGTAGAAGGAACGAAGATGGAATCATGAAATGGAAGAAAAAAAATAACATATTAGATTATAAAATTTTAAAATAGATAATTATAAATTGAATAAAAATCAAATTAATAATAAATACTGACCTCGGAGTTAAGAAAAGGTTGATAGAACTCGCAGATTAAACTCGAAGACTTGTATTGATGTTCCATCTCACTCGACTGGATAAAAAAGAAATTAAATAAGATTAGTTATGCCATTTAAGAAAAAGAAAAATATAATAGATATAAAAATAAAATAAATAACATAATAATGATTGAAGAGGTGTAAGTTTTAAAAAAATATTATTTTATTTTTTCAGTAATATGACATTAAAATACTAAAATTCTAGAATTATCCTAGAGCCACTCCATTTTATGAATGGATGAATAAATTCATAAGTGTGTGAGTGGATTTTAATAGAAATACTTACAAGTTATTACACTCAATTAATAGTCATTAAAAAATTTCCTACAAAACACCACCAAACTAAAAATCTCTTCTTTCTTAAATATTAAAAAGATTATGGGATGCCACCGTGGAAATAAATTACATTTATCTTATTAATTTCATGAAGATATTCTCTTCTGTGTAATTGACATATAATAGAAATACCCTTAATTTACTTTCCAAAAGGGTTATATTATAATAATAATAAATTGACAAAATAATATTCATTTTTCATTTGGATATTTCTATTCTAATTTATTAAATTACTTTTATTTATTTATATTAAGAAATTTTATGAGAATTGTTTTTTTTATTTATTGATGTTATTAAGTATGAATAGGTATATAAATGCCCTTTAAAGTAGTATTGAATATTTTTTTTTGATAATGTTATTCTAATCACACACACCTGTGTCAATCACTGACAATCAATGATAAAGGCTTATTTATACTATTTCACTTTATTTTTATATGATATTAATTTTATTATTATATTGATTACAAATTGAATATCATTTTATATTGAAACATTGAAGTTCTTTAATATATTCATAAAATTTAAATTTTGAAAATTGCAATGATATTTCAAATGTTAAAATAAATAAATCGATTTAAATATCTATAATAGATTTAAAATGTTTTATTTTCAAATTAAAAAAAAAAATATTTTAATTATTCGAAGCATTTTCATCGAACAAAGTCTGTGATAAAGCCACTGGAATAAATTGAGATTAAATAAAACTGATTTGAGAAATTTTTCATTCAATTTATCCAAAATTCATTTTGTTTTTTTAATAGAAACTCCAATATAATAATAATACGAGAATCGTAGAACAAAATTATTATTAAAGATGATGAGATAAGTGGGTAAGTGAAAATATTAACTTGATTAAAATTGAATGGTAATTTACCAACTGATTGATTGATTGATGTTGCAGTGTTGTATTCATGGATTCAACACGAAGAAATTGATTTCCACACGGAAGAGCGATGTATTAAGATTAGAAATAATAAATAAAATATTTTAAATTTATTTTTTATACTAATTTTAAAAATAAATAGCGAAAGATTTAATAATTATTACAAATTTTTTTAAAGAAAATTTAAAAATAATTCTAACATTTTAAAGATGATTTTAATTTAAAAAAATATTTAATAAATATATTTAAAGAAAATTATATCTTATAATTGATTTTAAATCTTTTCAAAGAATTTGATTAAAAATTTATAATTATATATATATACATATATAATTTTTCAATGAAAAATATTGAAATATTGTTTTTTTTTTGAAAGTTTACTAATAAAATCTTGGTTTTAATTAATAAAATAAATAAATCTTCAATTAATTCTTGATTAGCGAATGATTCAAGGGATGATTTCGATGAATAGGACGGCGAGCGTCTTGCACTGCAAGGGGAATGAGAACTGATGCGTTCGAGGCGGCAGCGCATCGGCCGGCAGGCATGCAGGTGGGGCAGGCGGAGGGGACAGGAGAGGGGCGGGCGGGGTCGAGCGGAGGTGAACACTTTACAGAAAGCTTTCTTGCAATTTATTACAAATAAATATTATATTAATTAAAGAAAAACATAAATATTAATTTTTTTTTATAATTAATGGTGTTTTTTTATAGATTTTAAATCGAACCGATAGAAACATTATTTAAATTTAATTCTTTTAAGATTTTAATGAAAAATTTATAAAATTTATAAATATAATTAATATATCAGTAAAAAGTTATATAAAATGCATTTTATAAAATGTAATTTTTAATAAAATATTTATTTTTTTAAGTTCATTATGGAAATGAATATATTTTTAAAAAAACATGGAGGTGGAGGGTGAGATAAAAATTGTTCAATTTTAAATTATCAATTGATTAACGAGTGTGATATAACATAAATTTAATGAAAATACCTATAATAATTAAAATAAGTTGACCTGTGGCCAGGTCCGAACTGACCGACGGTTTGAAATAAATTAATTTCCAGCTACAGAAACAATTTCAAATAATTTTAATATATCTATTAATGTAATAAAAAACAGATATGGATAGAACATAAATATTTTTAATTTTATTTTATTTATAATATATAGCTGAAGTAGCCGGCGTTGCCGGCGTTACCCGAGGCTGTGACGTCATGAAGGGCTGGGTGACGTCATATAATTTTAAATTAAGAAAAACATAATGAAGATGATTTTTCCCGAGGATAAAACCAATACATTCGTGGTGATATGTAAAAAAATCTCCTTATGTGAAATTTGGTGCGAAAATAACCCTTCTCTTCTTATCGTCGATCGCTAATACTACCACTTCCGGTTTCCGGATTTGCACCAAAAGTTGATCAATTCATCCCACTGATGCATTAAGTAAATATACCAAATTTCATCAAAATCCGTTAAGCCGTTCAGGCTGTACACATCTATACGGACGGACAGACGGACAGACGGACGGACAGACGGACAGACATCATGCTAAAAATACTTTTTTCTGTTTAGAAAATGCATGATTCGTGGAGATATGTAAAAATCTCCACATGTGAAATTTGGTGTGAAAACAATACCTCCCTTACTATCGTCGGTCGGTAAAAAATAAAAATAAAAATATAATAATAAAAAATAAAATTTGAATTATATTGATTTAATCAATTATTATTATTATTATTATTAAGTGTTCAGTTATCATATACGTATATATGTATACAGACACACATGCAAAAGCGAAGTTTTGCCGGGTCTACTAGTTAAATTAATAAAAAATAGATACATACTTATTCATGTTATGTTATTCAGCTACACTAAAAATAAATAATAAAACAGACTAATATCACTTTTGCAAGTAACTTATACTATTTATCTATTTACCTATCTATTCATTTATATATTCATTTAAAATGAATGTACTATATATAATTCTGTTAACATTTTAATTTTTTATTTTAATTTCTAAATAAAATAAAAGTTAGATAAGCTTTTCTAAGAATGAAAATGTAATTCTAATTAAAATTGAAATTGAATACAAGTCGTCGTCGTCGTCGTCGTAATTAACAAATTCAAAATAAGACAAAAAGATAAAAAAAAAAAACACTAAACAAAAATCAGAGATCAGATTAGAAAATTAAATTCAATCAAAAAGACATTTAATTAAATGATAATTAAATCTTTTTTCTTGAATTCATTTTATATATTTATAGAAACAAAATCTCAGATAAAAATAGCATATCGTAGGTATTCCAAAATGCAATTATTATTATTTAATTATTTTATAATTTTTTTTTTTATCAATATAATCATTTTTACCGACCGACGATAGTAAGGGAGGTATTGTTTTCACACCAAATTTCACATGTGGAGATTTTTACATATCTCCACGAATCATGCATTTTCTAAACAGAAAAAAGTATTTTTAGCATGATGTCTGTCCGTCTGTCCGTCCGTATAGATGTGTACAGCCTGAACGGCTCAACCGATTTTGATGAAATTTGGTATATTTACTTAATGCATCAGTGGGATGAATTGATCAACTTTTGGTGCAAATCCGGAAACCGGAAGTGGTAGTATTAGCGATCGACGATAGGAAGGGAAGGGTTATTTTCACACCAAATTTCACATGAGGAGATTTTTTTATATATTACCACGAATCATACACTTTGTATTGGTTTTATCCTCGGGAAAATCATATTTATTAGTTTTTTCTTGATTTAAAATTATATGACGTCATCCAGCCATTCATGACGTCACAGCCTGGTCTTACATATATATTATAAATAAAATAAAATTAAAAATGTTTATATTTATTATTTATGTATTCATATCTGTTTTTTATTACATTAATAGATATATTAAAATTATTTGAAATTGTTTCTGTAGCTAGAAATTAATTTATTTCAAACCGTCGGTCGGTTCGGACCTGGCCACAGGTCAACTTATTTTTTAATTATTTATTAAAAAATTGAAAAATTTCCATTATACTTCAACAATTAATTATACGATTAAGTATACGATGTAGGTATATAATAATATATAAATTGTATGATTAATACAATTACGAGCATATAGGTATACGAATAGGTATCCTCCCCACCCCCTATATTATATTCAGAAAATTAATTTTATTTTAAATTAAAAGGCGTATTTGGGTGTGTGGGTAGCGAACCCCTGCCTCACATTCACATGGTCCCGGGTTCAAGTCCCGGGGCTGGAAAGGGAATTTCCCTAGCTGGGGTCTATGGGACGGAGTCAACCCATCCTCCGGGATCAACATTGGGGAATAGCTACTTGATAAAATGTAGCGCCTCCGATCAAGAAAATCAAGGTAAAGGTGAGAGGACCCGTTCTACTGATCATAGGACACCTCATTGATATAACCGACTTGATAGGCGTTCTCCTTGCGTAGGATATACAGTCAGAGGTTTTTTTTGTTTTTTGTTTTTTTTGTTTTTTGTTTTTTTTATTTTAAATTATATTAATTCAAAATGAAAACTATAATGGCTAATATTATTTTATAGAAAATTTATTTATTTATTATTTAAAAAGAAATTAAACTATATAAATTACAAATATAAATAAATAAATTGTCTTAATAATTAATAAATTTGAAAACTGAAAAAAAAAATTGTTTCAAAGTTTAATTATGATAAATATTTTTATATTCAGACCAATTAATTTAAAAAAAAATTTTATTTATTAAAAATTTTATATTCATACTTATACTTTAACATTCTTCTGCTTCTTCATCATCTTCATCTTCTTTTCTATATATATATATATATGTAGATTGGTAAATTAATGAAAGTTGATAAACTTTAAATGGAGTAGAAAATTAACGACTTGTGGGATCTCCCTCAAGGAGTCGACTCGAATTCAATTTTATACATACATCTATTTATGGTAGGTATATGGTATAGTCGTTCACTAGCTAATTCATCGTAATACTCATTAGTATTAGTAACATTCAAATGGAAATTAATCTCTCAAAGTTCAATGTATGATTTTAACATTATCACTTATTTATTAATTAAAATTCAGCTATAATTTATTTAAAATTAAAAATATTTATAAATTTGAAATCTATAATAATAACAATAATAATAATAATTTTATTTTATAGAATTGTTAGTTTTACAGAAAACAAACTAAATAAACTTGGAGAAATGTACACTTTATTATTTATTATAGGATAAATAAAAACAAAAAGTCCGTCTCGTAATTTTTAAATATCTTATCTTCTTATACGAGTAAAAATTGTTTCTTTGTTTCATTGTTCTCAAAAACCGCTCTAACGATTTTTTTGAAATTCACAACAGAGATAGTATTTATAAAGAAAAATTGAGTTTTATTGATCACATCTCACGAAACTTTATTAGTTCTTCTTAATTTAAATTTATAATATATGGATGACGTCACAACCACCGCCTGTGAGATATATTATATTCATATATTTGATTTTTTAATTTCATTAATAGTTTTACATTTAAATTATTTGAAATTGTTTCACACAACGTTTAAAAGAAGATTTGTTTCATCAATTTTATTTTTATCATCATAAATATTAAGTTGTTTATATTTTTTGATATAATTAATTAGATTGTTAATTGTTGATTAATGAGATGTATTAGTAAACATTATTATAAGCTAATATGTACAAAGCTTTAGCTTAAATAAAAAGTGTAAGCATAAATAAATTATCTTTGTTGTTATTAATTAAAAATTAACAAGTGGTGACCCCGAAGCTGATGAAAAAAAAATCAAAAAGGAATCATACGATTTTCAAAATGCCGGAAATTGAAACGAAAACGAATGCTACCATCGAAAAGGTAAGCGTGAAAATACCTCATTTTTGGCCTTGGCAAAAAGGAGATCTTTATATTTTTTTATTAAAATAGGCTTCTTTTTTTATTTTTAATTTTTAATAAATTCTCTTTTTATTAAAAAATAATATTAAAGTGTATATAAATTTCAATCAAGCCACCGCTTCTTATATCTTATTTATTTATATTATAAAAATTCAATAAAATTAAAAATATATTTGTTATACTGATATCTGTTTTCATTGCATAAACACATATCCAAACATTAAAAATTTTAAAAATTGTTTCAGAGCAATTAGAAGATTTTCGATAACGATCATCGCATCTTTACTGAAACCGGCTAAGAGCGTGACGTTTAGAAATTCTTCAAGAGAATTAATTAATTATTTGAATATAATTAAGAGAATGCTTTATGTAGCTTTTTCAAGAGTTAAGAATGGAAAAAATTTGAAGGTTCTATTACCACCTGAGAATGAATGTTATACTCGAAATGTTGTTTGGAAAGAGGTATTAAATTAATATATGAATATATGGAAACACCAAATGGGGTAGTGATGCGCAATATATGACACTGTATCCTGTTAGTGTGACTTAGCCTCTCCTACTCAATTCCGACTTTCACCTCCTTGGTGGTGTTCATTGGTAACCTGAGCAACCTTGTGGAAGATCGTGGTAACCAACCCCGGTGGGAAGCAGGGTCAGGGCTGACGAAAGCGGAAGAATTGGTCCTCCGAAGAATAGGAGGTTGGGTGAGAGGCTAAATTCCTCTCACAGTAAAATAACATATTAATAGAACTTGGAAAAAATGTCTTGGAATAGAGATTGTTGAAACATAAGAGTTATGCGATAAAATAGGAAATGATTAAAGAATTATGAGTTAAAATAGGAGATTACTATATAGCATAGGCCTTACTTAAAGTGTGATTGGGGTTTTAGTGGGTGAGAGCCCCACACGTTGGCTGGTAGAGCTTTCCCCTAACACACTATTTAAAAAAAAAAAAAAAAAAAAAAAAAGAAATATATTAAAGTTATATTAATTTTAATTAGATTGATGTAATTATCTAATATTAATATTGGTGTGAATGATTGTAATAACATTGAATAATAAATGGTATTTGATACAATTTTGTTATTTTTTTATGGTCGAGTGATAGCTCGTTGTTGGATGTATAGGATCAATTATTTTATTTGATCAAGTAAATTTGAAAAGGTTTTAATATATTGAAATGAAAATCAATTTATTTTAATTTATTTGAAACATTTTAGGAAACAAATTTTTAATGGGTCATTTTTATAAATCCCATTTAACAATTATAATAAATAATTAAAAAATTGTAAAATTTTTAAAGTATATAAAAATAAATTCTATAAATTGGTTAAAGGGTCGAGTCATAGTTCAGTGTCACAGGTATATATTTTATATTAACACGCCTACTTTTCTGTTTGTATGTTATTATTTGAATGGCGATTCGGTGAATGGTTAATGGTTAATTAACGATCCATATAACATCATCGACTGGGCCGCTACCATAAGGAGTGAATAGAAATAGACGATATTACTTGGATTAATCTTATTATACTAGCTAAAATTGTTTGTTTTATAACAACTTGGGGCGCTAAACAGTTTTTCAAAACATCACTCGAAATGCAATTAAACAAAAAAATTGAAAAGTTAGGCTAAGCAGACGTCTTAAATATTATAAGAGATTCGGCAATTGCAATTACAGATAGCGAGGAAAAATTAATGGAGGTTTGAAATTAATAGTGATAAGAAAAAGTATTTAGTGACAAAGAGGAACAGTATTAACATACAAAATCTTAATATACAAAATGTAAAATTTGAATATGTAGAAAAATTGAATGTAATCACGAAGGATAATAACCAAATACGATGTACCACTCGGGGGTACAGGGGGCGGAGCCCCCGTCCAGCTGTGAAGAGCGCCGAAGGCGCTCTGACCAGCTGGTTAATATTAAATTACATTCTGCAAATAGGCATAATTATTAATTATAATAATTATATTGGATTAGATATTAGATTAAACATCTACAATATTTAGGTTGTTATGAAAGTTTTGTCCGTTTTTATGAGTCTACTTTAATCTTTAATATCTCACTGAATACTTATTCAATTTAATCGAAATTATCGCCATTTGAATTTTTGCCAACGTAACACAAGTCGATTCCGTCAACATAAAAATTGGGTGCTTGAAATTCGATAAAGTCGACGAAGGCCGTTTTTGCCTGGTTGTCGAATTGCTTGAAAACGTGGTAGTCGGTTGGCGAGAAGTCTGGAGAGTATGGTGGTTGAGGCAGAAATTCGTTTAATTTTTGAACGGTGTTTTGTGAAGCGTGTAAACGGGCGTTGTCATGGAACATGATCGGAGCTCTCCTGTTGTCCAGTTCCGGCTGCTGCTGACGCAATTTTCGGTGCACATAATAGGACTCTGCTGAGATGGTTTTAGTGAATCACACCACCTGCTGACCACCATACAGTAACCATGGTCTTTTTTGGTTGGTTTTCGCCTTTGGGAAGTGTCTGGGTGGCTCATCGATGTCCAACCACTGTCCTAAACATTTCCTGTTGTCATATAGAATCCACTTCTCATCACACGTGACGATCTGATCCAAAAAAGGATCGTTTTTGTTGCGCAAAAACAAAGACGAAGAGACCTGGAAACGTGACAATTTCTGTCAATCGTTCAAATCGTGAGGCACGCACTTTTAGAGCTTTTTGACTTTTCCAATAAGTTTTAAACCATCAAAAACCACATTTCTTCCGCCATCCCAGGCACCGATTGTGATGGGTCATTCTCCATCAGGGTCCTCAAATCCTTGTCCTGGATTACTGTAGGTCGACCACTTCGGGGCTCATCTTCGAGGCAAAAATCTCCTGAACGAAATTTCGCAAACCAACGTCGAATTCTTCGTTCATTAACACTATCATTCCCAAATTCCTGGTTAATTTTTCGGGCTGTTTCGGCAGCGTTTTGTTTTAATTTGAATTCGTTGAGAAAAATTAGTCGAAAATCGTTTAACGACATCATATAGTTATAACCTGAAAAAAATGCTAAAAATTAAAAGTTAGAATAAAATGAACAACATCAATGTATTGAGTACAAAATTCACAAATCGATCAGTATATACCACAACACATTAAAATAAATATTTATTGATATATGAAGCGACAAAAATATACGACATTAATACGGAAAAAACTTTCGTAACAATCTAATATAATCTCAATTGTAATATTTTTGATGTGTTTAATATTCTAAATGTCATTTCAATCGTATTTGGCGATAACAGAAAAACGAAAAGATGTATTAATATAAACTATTATATAATTAGTAATTGTGTTATTTTGTTCATCTCCTTTGCGAATGGATGGTTTATTTCTTTTGGCAAACTTACAATTTTTTTTGTAATATCCAGTGTTTTTACCCAATTGATTGTCAAATTCATTGAATCGAAATTATAAAAATTTTAAGAGAAAATAAAAGAGCTTATAATAGTTGTGTTTCATGGGTGCAAAACTGGTTGAGTCCGCAGGAAATGGTTCTTACGTTTTCAAAGTACTTGCTCAAGTAAATCACAGAACTTCACTTTAAAGCACACAGGACGGAGATTCAAAAAAATATGCCCAATTCTATGTCATGGATTCCACACAGACAACAGCCCAACGATTAGCGCAACCAACAAATGTCAATATTAAACATGAACTTATCGACAAAAGAGATCGTTTATTTAATTTTTTAATATCCAGAACCAGAATTTCCAACAACTTCAAATTAAAAATTAAAGAAATCTCCGCTCAAGGCAGATGACTAAAAAATGATCATTATGTATACGAAAAATATTGTTTTCCAAGAACTATTTAATTTATTGCTGCAAGCCACGATAAATTCATTCTAAACTTAAATTGCAAACACATTTTGCAATGGGTTCGATTATTGATTAATATTTTCTAAAACAGATTAAGCAATATTATTTAAATTTTAATTAATATTTAGAAAAATAGAGCAATTTGCAAATTTGATTGAAAACGAAAATCCAAATGAAATAAAAAATATACTGATTGAATTAAAATGAATGAAAACCTTTCGCATACAGAGTTTCAATATGTATTACATCGGGGGCACAGAGGTTGCAACGGGATCGAATAGTAAACTACTAAAATTTAACAATAAATAATAAAGTATTGAAATATTGAATCATGAAACATATAATAAATTGAATATTATGTAAATTTACCTTTCAATAAGTAATAATATACATAATGTCTAATCGTTATTTAGTATTTTATTTCTCAGCTATAATGGTTTGATGATTTTAACGACAATTAATCACTCAAAATTGGCGATAATTTGCATTTCAACGAAGCATTTAGCGTTTAATCTAATAATATATCTATTGAATGGAAAATTAGATGCAATGCATTTATGTATCGACAAGAATAGAGAAAAGGGAGGAATATGAGAAATTTGGTTCGCTTGAGTGACACCCAGAGGAGAGTGGGAAGAGTTATAGATTGGTTGCTGAGTATTAGATAGACGTGCAATCATCTATCGAATATAAATTCATATGCAAATTCGTCAATCTGCTGCTCTATTTACTACATTCCTAAATATAGTCACATGAAAGGCTAATTTTCAGCCCCTGAATTAGCAACTTTTGCATTAAATCATTAATTTTCTGTAATGGATAGCAAAGCTTTATTTTTTTTTTTTTTTTTTTTTTTAATTTATTAATTAAAAGAAAAAGGAAAAGAAAATTGAATCCACAATCAACACAACACAACACTATCTCTATCCATGTAGTAAATTATTTATTGATAAAACAATACTATATTGTATTTATATATACGAGGGTGGGGTGAAAAGTTTCCGGCCTGACCAAGAAAAACGCTGTTTTAAATTTTTTTTTTTTTTTGATTGTTTTTCAACATTGAAGATAGCTGAGACCTGTACCATGTCAGCTGAACGTGTGCGAAATATTTTGCACAACCATTTGAATATGCAAACCGTTTTTGCTTAATCTTGGTTACATACATACACACACACACACACACACACAGAGAGAGAGAGAGAGACATTTTTCTCAACCTTAGAGAAAATGACTCAGGAACCTTCAAAAAGTATAAAATCATCAAAATCTCAACATCGAAAATTTTCATGATCGCAATACTATCTCTGACTAGATAGTAATAAAAAAAGAAATGTTTAAGTAGTGTACGGTCACCGAGTGAGGGATTGATTTAAGAGATTAATCAACAAAACACTATCAAAACAAATTCTTATTTCAGATCTGAAAATGGCCAAACTGTATGAGAGGTTTATATAATGAAATAAAAAGATTAGTATTTTCAATATTAATAACAAAGATTTGTATGCTATTTAATATATCCAAAATTAAATAATTATTATTGATTGATTTGATAATTATTTATATATATACATAAAAATTGGTTATAATTTATTAAATATTATTTGATATCCAATATATATAATAGAACACTTAAGAGCTCTATCTTATAACTTATAACTTATCACTAAAGACCTTAATACTAAATATATATATATAAATTATAGAATTATAAATTAACCAAAGGATGAACGAGGAGATGACAATGAGGACGATAGAGTTCTGATACTAACATCCAGCAAGCCTTTATAAAACGACTCTAATGCTTGATAGTTCTAATTGGCATAATAATATCTTCTATTTGTAGGGTGACCATATTTTGAAAACAACAAACCGGGACATTTTTTTTTTTTAGGTTTTTTAAGGCTATCCTAGTAATGATGATAGCCAAACTCCGAAGGGAGACGGCACCTTAAGACATTTTTCGGAACGCCGGGACAGAGCACTTAAAAACGGGACGTTTGGTCACCCTATCTAGTTGGTTTATGGCATCCTTCGATATTTTATTAGAGAGTCTGTTGGTATAACCATCGACTACTATCTTCTTCTTCATTCTTATACATTAAATACAGCGATGTATTGCTAAAATAAGAAGTAAGGGAACGCATAGTGGGAGCAAAAAAAGTCCTATTTTAAGCAATCTATTTTTAATTTTTTCTTATTCTTACTATACAAAAAATATTAACGAACACAAAAAAAAAAAATTTAAACAGTAAATTTAAGTCAAGTGACATGAAAAAGTACTGGAACGCGTTCCAGTTCTGAAAAAAGGTAAGGGAACGTTATCCCCTCCCAATACACCACTGATTAAATAATACATTTTTTTTATAGTTTTTATGGTTTAATAAAAATTTAATAAATTGATTAAAAAAATGAGAATGCATCATTTTAAATAAAAAGAAAAAAAATTTATTTATATCAAATTAAATACATATTCTTTTATTATAAAATGTAATCTTTATATTAAAAAAAAACAAACAAAAATTAAAATAATAATTAGTGTATATTTTCAAAATTTTCTATATATTTAAATATACATAATATATAATAAGTATTATACCTATATACATTAATCTAATTTTCTATATAATATATATTTTTTTTAATTATATATTTATATAAAAAAAAGTATTACCAATTAAGTAATTAACATTAAAATAGGAACCATAATTTTTTTTTTTTTTAATTTTTTGGTTATATTTTTATGATCTTTGGACGGATTAAACTGATAATAGGGATGAGAGAGAAGATTAGAATTCTCATTTATTATTATTATTCATAATATTTAATTTGAATAGAATAATAACTAATAATATTTATTTTTAAGATTGCTCTTGAATAGGGGAGTCCTCCGGATTGCTGCTAGTATTCTGAAGCATTTCCTCGTTGGTAGTTTTCACATGTCGCGCGTTGCTCAAACGTGGAGCGGCGTATTTATCATAACTAGTGCTCAGTAGTTTAAGAATAGGTCCAACATAATCCAATGAACTAAAAAACATCAACAAACAAGTCAAATGTTAGTAATATAATAATCAATGAATAATAAATATTTAAAATGAAATAAACTTAAAAGTATTATTTATTTTTTTTAATATATTATAATAAAAATAATCAAAAATTAGTATTATCTAAATTTACTATGTCAATGATGATTATTGAACATATTTTTTTTAGGAGAGCTGTATTATATAGTATATTTAATGGTTAATAAAATAAAAGATTCTGGTTGACCGAGTACTTTAAAAAAATTGTTCCTTATGAACTATGAATATTTAACATTATAATTATTATTTAAAATAAATAAACGACATAATATAGGAAACAATTTCAAATAATTAAAAAAAAAATAGTCATAAGACATACAGCCCTTAAACGTTCGTATTAATGCACCGAAAGACAGAAAAGTAGGGACTCTGGATATAACATAATATATATTTCGTAATTTGATTACAAAATATTATTTTTAATTTTACTTTATTTTTAATATTTTGTATTTAAGGAAGCGCTGCCCGGCGTTGCCCCGTTGCCATTTTTTTTATTATTAAAATTCCTATTTTATATTATAGCGTTAATCAAGACTTCAGTTTCCTGGCTATAATTTATTGGAATTAATTTTATTTTTAAAAATTAATTTCTGTATAATTAAATTGCAATAAGGATGAGGTCATTTAAATTTACTATTTTAAATTAAGAAAAAACTAACAATGATTATTTTTCCCCAGGCTGAAACCTATACAGATCGATTTTTCTTTATAAATATTATCTATAGTGTCAATTTCAAAAAAAATCCTTCGAACGATTTAATATTTTAAAAATACAAATATATATATAAATACAATTTTTAGTAGTTTAATAAGATAAGATATAATATAGGTAAATAGATTATAATAGTGCATCAAAAACTGAATTTCTAGGACTTATAGACTGATGAATATTATTTGACGAGGGGAGATATCAAGAGTAGAGGACCATATCAAATTATTGATTGAATATGCAATTACTATTAACATAAATTACTAATATCGACTATATTGTCATATATCCATTAGTCAATACATTTATGCACCGATGATTATATTATTAAGCATACATATATTCATTATTATATTAGAATAGAAATATACATATATAACATATTGTATTGTAATATATATTTTGTTAAATGATGTATATATTTATTAAAAAAAAAAAAAAAATAATAATAATAAATTCATTTTCATCGATTCATAATTTTATATTTGATAATAAACGAAGAAAATATGCCTTATATAAATTTTATCTCTTTTAAAAACTTATTTATTTGAGATAATTGTTTAGTGACTTAATTTTTTTATTTCATGTCCAGTTAGTAGTAATGATCTCATTTTCAGATTGAGTCTCACTTGACATGGCTTCGTTTATCAGAATAATCACCCTAGATAAAGATGATAAAACAGAGTTAAACGATTGATTAAAGGTCGTTAGTTGAGGCTCTCTTTTTTTGCAATCCTCTAAATGCCCTTCTATCTATTAATTGGAATAAGGCGCTTAAGATAGCAGAGGATTGTGGGTCAAAGAATTAATAAAAGCAACATGAGTGCCAACTTGGGCTCATTAAAAATAAAATTAAACGCTAATGGTAAATTAAGACTTGGATTAATATATATATATATAAATTATAAAATGTTTGAACATTATTTTATTTTAATTATAATTTAAGGATATTTTTTTTCACAATAAATCATAGAAATCATTATAAACAATTAATTTATAAAATTCTTTGATAAAAATAAGAAGAATATGGGGTATATATTATTTGAACCAGGCACCCCGAGGACTTTGATGAAACTTCGCCAGTTGATTCTTTGATTAACTTTGAGAAACTTTTTCCTTAGGTAATTATTGGGCAGACTTCCAGTTTTCGAGATAAAAAGGATTAAAGATTAAATTAGATAGTTATGAATGTCGAAATGTGCAGCCATTAAGTAATTTTTATTGACTAATCCACTAATTATTCACATATTCACTAATTTTCGGTTTTTTCTGTTCGGTTTGGATATAGGGAAATTATTTAATTAATTAATTTTTTAATTTTTCTATATACAATCCGAACAAAAAAACCGAAAATTAGTCGCGCCCTCTGCTGGTCAAACTGATAAACATGGTAGCTAAATGTAGGGTGACCAAACGTCTCGTTTTTCTGGGATTGTACCGTTTTTAGGTGTTCTGTCCCGGTGTTTCGAAAAATGTCTTCGGGACAGCCTATTGCCTCGTTTTTTTAAACATTTAGGACATTTCATACTTTTTTTTCAAAATTTTCCAATTTGGTTCTAAAAAAAGGTAAAACGTTTTCTGGACTAAGCTCTTAAATTTTAAACATTTCCGAATTTTTTTTCTAAATTTTATTAAATTAACTAAATTTTAAATTTGGATTTATATCCAATCTTTAATCCTTTTTATCTCAAAAACTAGAAGTCTGCCCAATTATTGCCTAAGGGAAAAGTTTCTTAGAATTAATCAAAGAATCAACTGGAGAAGTTTCATCAAAGTTCTCGAGGTGCCTGGTTCAAATAATATATAACCCGGAGATATGACGAGGTTAGGGATATGATGTTTTTTTCTATATCTCGAAATCTAGACCTTTTGGCGTGGGAAAGGCATTTGGAGGACGAGAGTAACCACATAAACATCAAGATGAAGCGTGTCTATCTTATTTATATCGTCGTGTAAGGAAGATTTGTTTTGTTCACCAACTTGAAAATCAACACATGCGAAATTCAACAGATTTATTTCGAAGGTTCATAATTTGCTTTCTTTCTAGTGTTTTATACGTTTTTAATATTAAGATTTATTTATTCTCATATCCTCTTTATTGTTTACTATTTGCAAATCTTTATCTAAAATTGTGTCGAAGGAGTGATATGAGGGATATGACGAGCGTACCTTTGCTTAACATTGGAAAATTGAAACCCATAAACAATTTATTAAGACGAGGGAAATATTTAGACTAGACTTGTGTAAATATATTCTTTAAGTTTTATACTTTGTTTAATTCTTAAAACTTACCTAATTAAATAAAATTAAACATTTCAACTTTAAGAGTTTTTATTTTTATTTCACATGTAATTTTTACCATAAACAATATCCCTCACACTGTCTCGGCAATATCATTACACCTGTTAGGGACTTTTTTTTTGTAATTTTTAGTAGTTCTTATTTTAAAAATAAAACTGTAATTTTTAATAAATAGAAATAAATACAATTAACACCAAGGATCATGTCATAATAAGGAGTAGAGTTTGAAATTCAGCAAAAACCCCAATTGTGAGTCATAACATAATCCAAATCCAAATGAAATCCATTTTGAAAATTTCCAAATATAATTTGGGTTCCACTTACTATTATAATAGAATGACGTTACTATCTTTAAATAAAATAATGAATTTACGATTATTTGAAAGAAAAAAAAGCTATTCTTGGTCCTTAAAAAAAAAAAAAAAATTGATACAATGAATGTGTTAACCACAAACCGTCACACCATTTGCCAGAAATATAATTTTATTTTTTCCTTTATATATTTAAAAAAAACTGAGCAATTTATGAAGGATAAAGAAAGAAAGAAGATACGAATATTAATTGTGTGAATATGTCAGAGTGTCAACGTAAAATATCATATTTTTTTTTGTTTTGTTTTATTATTATATTATTATATTCCTGACAGAAGTGAAGTAACATAGTAACATTCAACCCTTGGTTATAAATATAACAGTAGCACATATTTTCTTATATGTATAATAATGGATATTAAAATATAAAAAAAAAAAAACAATTATCATCCAACTTATTAAATATAATATGATAAAATTCTACAATTATAACAAATTTTATGGATAAATTTTATTATTCATTCCTATATTTGTACAATAAATAATATTTTCAAATTTTTTTTTTACATGAACATTTTGATCGATACTATGAGGAAGAAAAGATGGGGGCGGGAAGAATATTTTAAAATATCTTTTAATATTAATTATTAAATAAATTTTATAATTTTATATTTTTAGTATATATGTAAATATTTATATATATTACCAACACCTCGCTTTGCGTCGTTTCGTTTTGCATCCCCCCCCCCCCCCGAAGTTGCGCCACTGCTTAATTAGTGCTCATTTTCACTATCCGTCGTTAGATTTTCAAGGTTGCCTTGATTTGGGTTCGAGTATTTAATTTATTTTTTTTTTTTAATTTTTCTGAAATTTTCTTTTTTTTCTCTGGAATCCCAGAACAATGTGTAACAAAACAATATTTATGTTTACTAGTGAGATCATCGCAAATTTTGTAAGTAGAAGGAGTAATTTGTAATTTTAATTAATTGATTAATTAATTTTATTTATTAATTTTAATTTAATCATCAAACAAATTTACAAAGCGATGTGTTAGACGAAGCTATGGAATGAAAATTTTTATGAAAAACGATCCTGATAGCGGAAGGAGTTTTAAAGTGTCCCAGAGGCGGAAGCTACAAATTACATTTTTGTGAAAGAATACCAACTTACGACAACAGACAATGATTAATTTTAATTTTGTTTTTCATAAATTAATTGAATAGTTTATTTTGTTTTAATTGAATACTTTTTTTTTTGTTTTTTGTATGTATGTAATAAAATTTTATATTATTTTTTTTAAATGTTTTCTTTGTTCAATTTTCTTTTTAAAAAGTAATATTTTCGTAACCCTGGAACCTATCTTATAGTCCGGGAGATGAAAGTTGGTGCGTGAGGGGTGGCGGCCAGGAGAGGCGGCTGTATCCCCTCCTAGAGTGATTTTCCCTCCACCACAATCTTCTACTCTCTCAAACTAAACTATAAAAAATGGGATATGTGCAACAGAGTTGCGCGGTGTGGTTTCGTTGGAATGGTGGGGACAAGCGCGGGATCTGGTTGGCCGAGGGTGGGGGTCGGCTCGTGCATCAACTTTCATCTCCCGGACTATAGATCTTTACATCGATTACTATATAAAATTTTAATTCACTTTTTCGTGTTTTTTGGAACGTGACCCCGACACAAAGTGAATTATTGGTGTATATATTTATATTTTAATTATGTGATGATATTTTTTGTGAGATTAATAAACATAAAAATATGGGGTTTTATCAATACAATTATTAATTTTTCTTCAAATTATTTATTTATTTTCTCACTTTTCTTCTTAATTCTTCATAGTTAATAGTTTTTATATTGTTTCCCATCTATTATTATCCAATCCACTGATCCCTTACCAATTGGTTTTCCTAAAAATAAATGTCCTCTTTAATTTGTATGCCACTTGTAATTTTTTTTTTCTTTTTTTTCAATTTCTATAATGCATGTAATGTCATGCGATTCTCTATTCCTTTCACCAAATATTTCATTTATTTTTAGCACAGAATGATGAGAATAATTATATTTTCAAATATCCTAAATCTATTCTCGTACCCTAATGTCATTAAAATATTTAATTTTCAGGACCCTCAAACAGCTCATATAAATTAATGGGTTATTTCTGATACTTTAATAAAAAAAAAAGATAAAAAATTGAAAATGGCTTGGCATCAATTTCCAAGACATTAAATTCAAGATAAAACTAACAACTGTTATTATTTAATGAATATTGAAGTTTTTTCTTTCTTTCTTTTTTTTCTTCAACTTATCCGATTAACGTTATGATATGAATATTTTTAAAGAAAGCGGCAGTTTTCTTCACATATACAGGGTGTCCCAAAATGAAAGAGTAGATTTCAATGAAATATGGAAACACATTGCGCATGTCATTGGATAGAGGAAGGTTCAAAGTTTTGACACTACATCATACACTACAACACTACATCATAGACTCATGAGCGCCATGTGTTGCTCGAGAAACATCGAAAGGGTAATCCATTTCATTCCATACACGCATCAATTGAATTGACAGCTTCAATAATTCAATTTTGCAGATATTGAAGAGTAGCCGGCATGGGTAGGACAAACACTGTCTCTTTTATGTACCCCCTCAGAAAAAACTCACATGGAGTAAGATCTGGGGACCTGGGAGGCCAGAAACAATGAACAAGGTCTTCGTGTGATGTAGTCGCCATGTTGCTATAAACAAACAACAGCGCTGCTGTGTCAAAACTTTGAACCTTCCTCTATCCAATGACATGTGCAATGTGTTTCTATCTTTCATAGTTTGTCTGTAATACAAAATTGAAATCTGCTCTTTCATTTTGGGACACCCTGTATTTTACATTACAAATAAAATAAGTTGACCTGTGGCCAGGCCCGAACCGACCGACGGTTTGAAATAAATTAATTTCCAGCTACAGAAACAATTTCAAATAATTTTCATATATCTATTAATGTAATAAAAAACAGATATGGATACATAAATAATAAATATAAACATTTTTAATTTTATTTTATTTATAATATATATGCAAGACCAGGCTGTGACGTCATGCATGGCTGGATGACGTCATATAATTTTAAATCAAGAAAAAACTAATAAATATGATTTTTTTCGAGGATAAAACCAATACAAAATGCATGATTCGTGGTGATATATAAAAAAATCTCCTTTGGTGTGAAAATAACCCTTTCCTTCCTATCGTCGATTGGTAATACTACCACTTCCGGTTTCCGGAATTGCACCAAAAGTTGATCAATTCATCCCACTGATGCATTAAGTAAATATACCAAATTTCATCAAAATCGGTTGAGCCGTTCAGGCTGTACACATCTATACGGACGGACAGACGGACGGACAGACGGACAGACATCATGCTAAAAATACTTTTTTCTGTTTAGAAAATGCATGATTCGTGGAGATATGTAAAAATCTCCACATGTGAAATTTGGTGTGAAAACAATACCTCCCTTACTATCGTCGGTCGGTAAAATAGGGAGGGACTTGATACAAGGTGGGATCCCTCTTATGTGGGGAGAGATAGAAAAGTAGAAAGGGAGCAAATGATAAATACCTATCAAAGACTATGACGCTCTGTGTGTGTGTGTGTGTCGGTGGATGTGGATGGGTGGGTTGGTGGGTGCGGGTGTAGTTGGTAAAAAAAAAAGAATGGGAGGGGGTTGTTCGAGTTAACAAATAACTCAAGTCTTTAAAAATACGCTGTTTTATCTTGCCACCAACGTTTATTTATTATATTTATTTATTTATTTTCTCACTCTCTCGCCTTCTTATAGTTATTATTACCAGGCCATTTATCGATTAATGTTTAAAACATTGAACAATAATTTAGCTATGATAATTTGAATTTTATGTTAAACGCCAGCCAGATAAGCAGAAATTTTCTCTTGTTTTATTATATATTAAACAAAAAATAAAAAAAATAAAAAAATAATGTTTTTCTTTAGAAAATGAGTTGGAAATGGCAGGGAATTAAATAGTAAGTAAAATATAGTAAATCAAAGATATCTGCATTTGATTATAAACCATATTTGTTGTTTATATTTTATCAAAGAATTTACTTCTCTCCACAAATTTCAAAAAGTTATCTTCAAAAAAAAAAAAAAAAAAAAAAAAAAAAAAAAAAAATTAAATTAAATTAAATTAAAAGTTATAATTTAGTTTAATATAAATTAATTAAAGAATTGAATTTTTTTTTTCTTTTCTATCGTAGAATCGACAAAGTGCCTAAACCAGACTTGTATTTTCTTTTGTTTTGTTTATAAATCTTTTCAAGAAAATGTAAATTTTATTTAAGAAAAATAATAAATGTGTAAAACACAGACACACACTCACCGTTTCCGATATGTATTGGCATTGGTGGTAGGGTATCCAGTGGTGGCTGAAGTAGGTTCTCTACCGGTAGTGGTACCACTCATTTGATATTGAGCTCCATATGGGGAGACATCGTAATTATACCCAGAAGGGTTAAGAATTGCATTGTAAGCGTAAGAATCGAGAAGACTTGCAGCGTTACTGGGTGGGCACGTGTTGAACAAATTGCAAGTTTTAAGACCAAATAATGGCAATAATAAGGAGACAATGGCTGCAACACTAGCGAGACCCAAAACTACAGCACCAGTAGAAGCCAACAGAGACACTAAATTGGACGGCAAAGATAATTCAGCTGAAAACAGAGAGAAAAAAAATTAAATTTTGATTAAACAAAAATATTGCAAATTAATAATAATCTAATTAATTTACCCATTTTTATAATTATATATTTAAAAAATAAATAAATAAGTTAGTATTGTGATCAGGAAAATTTTCGATGTCGAGATTTTGATGTTTTTATACGTTTTGAAGGTCCATGAGTCATTTTGACTAAGGTTGAGAAAAATGTCTGTATGTGTGTATGTGTATGTAGACAAGATTACGCACAGACGGTTGGAGCTAAATTGAAATTGAAATTTTATATACAGGCATGATTCAAAATTTGTGCCCCCATAACGTTTATATTTTTCCGTCACTATACATACATACTTCTATCACATTGTTTTGTCTATTAAAAAACAAATAAATTATTTTTCAAGGATACAACTTTTCTATAATATGTTAAACATTAATTAATTAATTAAGGTAGTTTGGGAGCCGCAATCCGAAATCAAAAAAATAACTTTATTTATTTTTTTTTTTTTTACAAATAATTATCCTTAGCATGCTATAATAATTAAAATTCACATAAGAATTTATTCGATTCAATTTAATTTAATAGTTGTAATTAAATAATTTTAATAATGTAATAAATAAAATATTAATTGACAGGTGCTCAGCTGTAACTAGATGACACCAACTTTAAATGATTTTTAGGTTGGTCAAATTATTATTTATATTTATATATACGAATAAATTATTTTCTTTGAAAATAAATTTAAAAGTATAACAAATATTTTTTATATTTATTAATGTTTAATATCCTTTAATTGTCAAGTACCATTTATAAGTATATTAAAAAATTCTAGCTATTATTTGAATTTAGCAGGCTTGGTGGAGCCGCCATTTAAAAATGGAGGAGAGAGAGTTTCCGATAAACAACAGAGATAGAATATTAAAAAATTAATTAAATTAAAACTATGTGGTAAATCGTTTTAAAATTTTTACAGTATATGTTTGAGATGCCGTTTTATCTATTAGAAAGTTTTTTTTGTGGGGTCAAGTTTGTCAATTTCTTACAAACCCTTAATTTCCGGAGTTTTGAATAAGGACACTCATAAATGCTCATGTATTTTTGCATATAACTTTAATTAATTATATCTCTTAAACGGTGTGGTAAAAAATCTGATTTTTTTCTATAGGTGTATTTAATTATTATCTTTCGAATAAATATAAAAAAATTTAGGGTCAAGTTTAAGTCATATGGCTACTAAACTACCTTAATTTAAATAAAAAAAAGGAAAATTTCATTTGTTTGATTAAAGTTTATAATGATCGATCACTGAATTTATTCTTTTAATATTTTTGTTCAATTTAATAATTATTAATATTTATATATATTTTTTATTTTTTATTTTTTATTTTTTATTTACATAAAAATAATAAAATATAATTGTTTATTATACTTTCATTTTTTTTATATTATATTATAACATTTTTCTCAACTTCACTTGGCGAGACTCTTTGTCTGTCTGTTCGCTCTTTTGACAAATTGAAATCGATTTTTCATAGACTTTTTATTGAGACAAACTTTTGAAAATTTTTATAGATATTTCAATGGATCCCTAGAAGGTATAGAAGAAATATAATTGAATTATAACTAATTAATTGTAATTAATTAGCGATTAATTACTTTTAGTAACTAACTATAGCTATAAAAAGTAAGTTAATTGCATAGAAATCATATGAAAACTGTAAGCGCCCAACGTTTTTCGTTGAATATGAAGCAATTCATCCATAAACTTTGTCAGGCTTATAGAAAAATTATTTTATTTTTAGTCCATTGGAAAAACGTTATTTTATAAAATTTTTTTATATTTATATTATTACTGTTTCTCTCTCTCTCTATCTCTCACACACATACACCCACCCACACATACACTTTCTTTCTTTTGCCTCTATTCAACGTATATATATATATATATATATATATTATTTCATTTAATTTCTTTGCAACCATCTAAAAAGTAAGTTAAACACTTTAGGTTTTTTCGTTTCTCAAGTTGGCAGATGGTCTTAATTTCCGTCTACAGAGAAAGGGATGGAAAGTTGAATAGACCACCTAAATGACCGTCGAGATCTTATCATTTCTCACACTCAATCCCTTTCTATCTCTCTCTGTTTCTTCCTATATATATATACATATATATATATTCCATACATTGAATTGCAATTGAATTTCTCCCCTCTTTCCCTCCTTCTTTTACGCTCTGTTCCTTTATCCATTGATGAACTACCTAATTTACTTATCTAAATAGAAAAGACAATCAATTTTTTTTTCTCCATAATTCCAGAATTCATCTTTACTCTTTTTAAATTTTTTTTATACTCCTTTTCAAATCATCGTTATAATAAATGATAATATGCTTTCTATCCACCCAATGTATTCTATATACGTACGGAATGAGGGGTGTGAAATCATTTAACTTTATCTTTATGATATACATATGATTTATCACACACACACACACACACACATACACAAATATATAATAAATCGTTGTATTGCTGCCATATCCAAAATTATAATTAAACAAACTTATCTAAAGAACATTTACTTCTAACTTCTTAATGTTAGTTATTATTTATGTGATAGTAGATTTAGATAGTTAGTTGTATGTTTGTATGAACACAAAGTAAACTAATTTCATGAAAATTTCTTCATGATAAAAAAAATCTGGAGTGTCTCCACTCGACTATCTCGCAATTTGAATTAAATTAAATTGGATGATATAAAATATCTTTCTATCGTTAAAATTAAAAAATAATTAAGAAATGGCAAATTATAATTTCTCCATTATAAATGGAAAATATGAAAATATTTTATTTGTTTATTTTTGTTCACTAAAAGATTACTCCTTTTGAAATCTAAACAAAGAAGAAGAAGAAGAAGAAGAAGCGTTGTTGTTGTTTTGGGTATGAGAACTCTAAGTCCTATAAATAACATAGTTTAAGATAAAATGTACTTACTAGGTAATCGAAGAGCGCTCAAAGGTCTGGAATCTTCTTCATGTTCATGAGAAAGTTCATCGGCACACAAAACAACTCCTAAGCAGAAAATGCTTAACAAGCATACGGATTGACGCCACATCTAAAAGAATAATTCAAAAACGATTATTTTAGATTTAAAACAAGAAAGATCGAAAAAATAATCAAAAACGATTGGATATTTTCAGAGTTTCCAATTAATTACAAACTAATACATTCAATAATATTCGAGAGGAATTTTAATTAAGGTTTTAATTGGGTAAAAGTCTGTTATAATATAATAATAACGGAGGTTAAAATAAAAACCTCTGACTTTGGACGTCCTACGCAAGGACAACACCTATCAAGCCAGTTGTATCAATGAGGTGTCCTATGATCAGTAGAACGGGTCCTCTCAACCTTTACCTTGATTTTCTTGATCGGAGGCGCTATCAAGTAGATTTTCCCCAATGTTGTTCCCGGAGGCTGGGTTGACTCCGTCCCATAGACCCCAGCTAGGGAAATTCCCTTGCCAAGTCCGGGACTTGAACCCGGGACCATGGGAATGTGAGGCAGGTTCGCTACCCACACACCCAATGGCGCCTTATAAAGGAGGTATTGAAAAATGAAAGGAATTGAAAAATGAAAGGAATATCTCCTATTATTTATTTATTCTCTACCATCTGACAATTTATTGGTTATAGATAGAATGAACATATTTCGAAAACACCAAACCGGGACAAACGGTTTACCTTTTTTTTTTTAGAATCAAATTGATAAAATTTAGAAATAAAAAGTCAGAAATGTTTAAGACCCTTGTCCCGAAAGTGTTTTACCTTTTTTTTAAAGAACCAAATTGAAAAAATTTTGAAAAAAAAGTACGAAATATCCTAAATATTTAAAAACCGGGACAATAGACTGACCCAAAGGCATTTATCGGGATTGTTCCGATTTTTGGTGCTCTGCCCCGGCGTCCCGAAAATGTCTTCGGGACAGCCTATTGTCCCATTTTTTGAAATATTTAGGACATTTCGTACATTTTTTCAAAATTTTTTCAATTTGCTTCTAAAAAAAAGTCAAACGTTTTCTGGACTAAGCTTTTGAACATTTCCGAATTTTTTTCTAAATTTTCTCAAGTTGGTTCTTCAAAAAAAAAGGTAAAATGTTCCGATTTGGTGTTTTCAAAATATGGTCACCCTAGTTATAGATATTGTTTTATTTTACATTGACGTTTTTTTATTTTAGATGGCAGAATGGCATAATGGTACAAAAAAAAAAATAAAACACTTGAAGATTCCAAATCATTATTTTTCTTAATTAATTATATCAAACATTTTCTATTTTAAGTAAAATTTAAATAAAGATATTACTTTATCTTTTAATTCAATTAATACTAAAAACGTAAATAAATAAATAAATCTGGAAATATGAAACAAAGTAAAAAAGATTAGCAAACATTTGACTATAAAAGTATATTTAAGCTATATATATATATATATTAACAGAGAGAGAGTGAGAGAGAAAATCAAATGCGTATAAAATTTAGGTTTAATTGTTTTTAAACGACTCTTTTCTCTCTCTCTCTCTCTCTCTCCGTCTGTACCTCCCACCACACATTCTGGTTGCAATCGGAAGCTAATTAGTAACAAAGCAAGAATAATTTTGTCTTTTTCTCCCTCTCTCTCTTTCGTTTGCTCTTTCTTTTGAGCTACAATATTCTGGCTAAGGGTGGTTGAATGAAAAAAAAAAAAATAATAATAATAAAATAAAAGATTAAAAATGAAAAAGAATAAGGGAGAGTGAGAGATGAGAGGGAAGGGATTCACACCATCTCTGCCACCAGCAGCCATCAAGAGAACCAAAAGTTGAGATGGAAAAGAAAAAAAAAAAAATTAATTGAGGTTTTAATTTCTACCTTTGGTGCCATCTCGAAAAAGGGAAATTAAAAATCATAATTGGATTTTTATGAATAAAGAAAAATGGCTGTTACTTACTGATGCTTTTCTTATTACTTACTAATACTTTAAATTTAATGAATTTGTATTATTAAATGTGATTTTTTATCAGCAAAAGATAAATAATAATAATACTAAAATTAGAAAGACGTCTATGTATGTATCTGCAAAAATATATTATATTTATTTTAATAGATATATATAGGAGGCAGCTAGCCGAGCGTGTAGCGTAGCAATTTTCTACGCAGGAAGTCGGCGTAAGAACACATTTTTCTAATAAATTCAATTTAACATCAGCTGCCTGTCAGTTTCTGGTTCTATACATGCGGAAGGCAACTGGAAACCACTGCATTAACATTCCCAAGAAAAATCTTCATGGCTGGGCTATCCTAGTCATGATGATGGCCAAACTCCGAAAGGGAGACGACACCTTAAGAAGAAGAGGAAGAAGAAGAACTAGATATATAATTTTATATATGTACGAAAAAGTAAAAAAGAAGAAAAAAATAATAATAAAATTTTGTTATAGAGAGTGTAAATATATAAATATTTTTTTATATTTTGGTTTAAAATTTTATTTCTTTGTATTTATAGTTTAAATAACATTTCACATTTCATATAGGTATAATTCTATTTTTCCCTACAAAAACTGATTGAATTTTGCTCGTTTTTTTTATTTATGTTTGTTTTATATGTAATTTTTATGTGTGAGATCAAATATAATATTTTATATGGGGTTTTCAAAATTTCTTTAATCATCTTTTTGGTAATTGTTTACAAAACGGGAATCTTCAGGGATATGTAGGCTGGAGTTCTTTTTTAATTCCAAGTAACTATTAAATTACCAAATCACTTATAGTTTACTTGATAAAAATTATTGAAATTGCCATATAAATCTATTAACGTTCATTTTAGCTACCATATTTTATTATTTGGCCAACAGAGGGCTTCACCAATTTTCTGTTTTTTCGGCTCGGTTTGGATATATGAAAATTTATTAATTAATTAAGTGAATAATTAGTGAATTAGTCAATAAAACATTACTAAATGGCTAGTCATTCATAACTAATTTTCTGTCACATTTTAATAATTTTTATCTCATAAACTAGAAAGGAAAGTTTCTTTGGAATTAAAAAAGGAATCCACTGGCAAAGTTTCATCCGAATCCCGTTTTTTAAAAAATTACCAATTTTTTAAATATAATTAATTCATTGACTTGATTAGTTAAATGAAATCAAAACAATACCAAAATAACAAAGATTTTAATTATTAATATTTTATTAAAAATAAATCATGAAAAAAATGTATAAAGAAATATCTTACTTGATCCATTTATTATAATATTATAATAATTTTTTAATTTTAATCATTAATAAATCAATTAATTATCAATTAATTAATACAATTTAATATTATTAAAAAATTATTATGTATTTTATAATAATAATTCTAGCATTTTTTTAATATTAAAGAGATTGACTGGCTATAACACTCTCAATCCTCCCCTTCCCCTACCTGTACCCCTAGAAGGTATAAATATATGTATTATATTTCGTTGAAGTGTCTAAATATAATAACTTTATATGCATTTTATATTTCAAACAATTTTTACTGTAAACAAGTGGTTCCCAAATTTGGAGGTCTATGAAATGAAAATAAAAATGGGGGTCTACGATATTTTCTAAAATTTACAAAAAAAAAAAAATGGCTCTTAAACATTTTCGATTTTTCGGTTATTTTCAATAAGGCTCAAAAAAAAGGTAAATTTTTTTTAACAAAAAATCAATTTCAGGTTAAGTAGGAGATCTACCCAAAACCGAAAAACATGGCAAGAGGTCTACTACACAAAAAAGTTTGTAAACCTATGCTGTAAACCTTTAATTTCTCTTTGTTTGTTGTTTTTCTTTCTCCCTTGCAAGAAATTTATTATCTATATTTTTCATTCGTGACTACTAAGTACACATTCCTTTCGTTAATTCATCCCCACCTTCATTTATTATCATCAAGACAAATCCAAATTATAGTAACGGGATTCTCATTAATAAATGAAATTAAATCAAAATAAAAATGTAGGAAAAAAATAAATACATTTATATTAAGTAAAATTTTAAAATTAATAGAAATTAATTTAAATCAATTATATTATAATAAAAAATTATAATTTATTTTTAGAAATAAAAATTAAACTTATATATATATATATATATCCAAATTTATTTTTTTTATATATAATTTATTGTTTAAAAAATTTTATTTATGTAAATTTTAAGAAGATATTAATTTAATCACACTGAAATCCTGATTAAATTTAAAATGAAAAATAAATAATATTCCCAATCTTTTATTAAAGTTAATTTCGAATAATTCCATAAGATATGACGTAATGATTACCGCGATTCTCCTGATATTACACATCATTCCTCCCACCTATTATACTTTCATGATTGTGACTTGATTTATGGGCTACGCGAAGTATTGATAAGTTTAATAGAAATTTTTAAATATTAATTTCTAAATTTTTACTATCACGTCAGAGATAGTATTGCGATCACGAAAATTTTCGATGTCGAGATTTTGATGTTTTTATACGTTTTGAAGGTTCCTGAATCATTTTCACTAAGGTTGAGAAAAATGTCTCTCTCTCTCTCTCTTTGTGTGTGTGTGTGTATGTATGTAGACAAGATTACGCAAAAACGGTCTGAACTAGAATAATGAAATTTGGTATACGAGCATTATTCAAAATTCGTAGTTTTCTATCAACATTTGAGAAATGTAGGTCAACCGGAAGAGGGTCATTACCTACAACGTTTTGATTTTTTTTCTTCTAAAGTGACAGTAAAAATAAAGATATATGTTTGATAATTTTTCATATGATTAAAAATTGTATAAAACTGCGATATATAGAATATCAGTTTGAATGAATTGCTGAAAGTACCAGAATTAATTTTTAACACTGCAAATCACGCGCCAATACGTGACGTGGTGTCATCAACAAAGAGCCAAACATGTACTGTTTTAATAAATATTATTTATGAATTTTAATTTATAATTTATAATTAATTAAATTTAATTTAAATATAAAATATTATTTTATTTAATCCAATTCAAATTGCGAGATAGTCGAGTTATATAGTCCAGCTTATTTTGATTAGATTTCATGTTCATGATTATATTCAAATAAGTGTGTATATATAAATATTGTTTTAAAATTAATGATTAATTTGAGTCAATTTTTGCCTACACACAGACAGACAGATGTGAAAAATTCTAAAGATATCTGAATATTTTTATAATACTAGACAATGCATGAAATTATAAAAAGTATTTATTTAATTAATAATTCATTTATTTTCTATTGAAATTTTAGAAAAAAATTAATGAATGATTTTTTTTTCTCTACTTCTCCCACATTTTTCTTGACTAGAATTGATTAGCAGCAGCTGTAAGAAAAGAGTCTTAAATATTTGCCCTACGACAAATGCCATTAATTCACCACTCCCCCCCCCTATCCTTAGATCATTGAACTTAACAAATTTCATCAAAAAAAAACAAAAAAAAAAAAACAACAACCTGCACATGGGACATTGGGTTCAAATAGATATTAATGAGATGGCGGGTGGGTAGAAAAGGGTGGTGGAGGAGGAGGATGGAAGAGAAATGCAGCTGTGACATGGTCTTACCTTCCGGGAGGGTTGTTTAGCTGCTCACAGTCACGACCTGACGATGCTCCCTTGGACTCTGCCTCCAACGACACACACCTGCCACTTATAAAGCACCCCTTCTCTACCCCTCACCATATACACCCCTCGATACATTCTTCAGTTATAACTGTAAAAGAACCCCTCTCGGATAGAATACACCCCCTCCCCTTCCCTTGGAGGATCGCTACAGGTGAACGAAATCAAACAGGTTGAAGAAGTTGAAGAAGGGGGTTTTTTGAATTCACCTTCATCCCTCAACTCCACCCTCATGCAACCCTTGGCATTGTGAAAGGCACAGACAAATATAAAAAGTGACTTTGTAAATTTTCTTTTCAGGATTATTCAAGAGGAAAGAAGACCAATTTTTCTCTTAAATATATATGTTATAAACCAGAAGATTTTATATTTAAATAAAATAGAAAAAAATAAAAAAAAAATAAAAAAGTAAAAATAAAAATCCAAAGAAAGAAATTGATTTTAATCAGAAAAATATTTTATTAAGCCAATTCACAATCGAGAAAGATAATTACTTAAAATAAAAAAAAAATAAAAATGACACCTCTTATCAAAAGGGGTTTCATTTATTATATATATATATATAGAGAGAGAGAGAGTATATTAATAATTATAATATATATACGAGCCCAATTCACAAATTAGATTACATTTAGGAACTAAGACAAAACTAGAACAGGAAAATGTTTTTTATTATATACATTTGAAAGAGCAACTAAAATACTATTTTCTACATAATCGCCAAAAAAAGTTGAGACATTTATCGTAGCGATAATTCCTTCCTCATAGAAATCCGCCGCCTGAGTGTTGAGCCAACACACATTCTCCTAAAAAACCACGAAAGTGTTTGCAAACGTTGTCTGCCAGGAAGTTGATGGCAATAGTGTTCTGGGACAGAAAAGGTGTGATTCTTGTCAATTTTCTGGAACGTGGTGCAATAAACTCTGATAGGTATTGCCAAACATTGCAAAACCAAAGAAGGGCAATTCAAAACATGCGAAGAGGGAAAAGGTCAAAAGTGTTGTTTTTGCAAGACAATGCGCGACCTCACACGGCAAATGTCACACAAAATCTCCTTCAGACCTTCAAATGGGAGGTTTTTCCTTCAACACTCAGGCGGCGGATTTCTATGAGGAAAGAATTTCGAAGCTCGTTCATCGCTACGATAAATGTCTCAACTTTTTTTAGCGATTATATAGAAAATAGTATTTTAGCTGCTCTTTCAAATGTATATAATAAAAAAACATTTTCCTGTACTAGTTTTGTCTTAATTCTAAAACGTAACTTACTTTGTGAATTACCCTGGTGGATAAATATAACAAAAATTTATTTACGTGGAAATCAATTTAAAAAGAAAGATGGAGATGATAGATGATAGGAACAACAGTGATTGCTGAAACCAAGACTCTTGGCAGAATAATAACAACAACACAAAATGATATTATACATCTTTAAAACTCCTTCTTTTCAATAATTGTATATATATTGGTATTTATATTTTTGTAATTAAAAATCATTTAGTATTAGATTAAAATAATTCAATTATATAAATAAATCTTGTATAAAAATGTGTATATGTATTGGGTCGGGCATTTAACATTTTTGCAATTAAATCAGCTTTTTTTAAAAATAACTAATTAATATTTTTTTTCAAATTATATGTTTATTAGAATGACATGATGCTTTTCTCTTTTAAGAATAAAACACAAAATTATTTTAGTGACGTTTAGTCTGACAGTCCATTATATTTTATATTAATTTGTACTCCACAGTATAACTAAAAATTATCCCCCTTAAGAAGTACCCACACAAAAAAAAAACTCCAAGACTGTCACAGTTATTGGAATGATTTTATGTTGCATTGTCAATTTTAATAGTTTTAATTAAAATTTTAAATAAAAATAATATTTATTTTATAGAAATTTTAAAATCCAATTAAAATATTATTAAAAGTTTATTATTATTACTATTATTATTTCTTTGATGATTTTATAATAATCGTTTCTGAAAGCCAATTTTAACACTCTCAATCAATACTGGATAAATTTAATTCATTGAGGGTGGGAAAAAAAAATCAACCCCCTGTCTCTGCTTTTCCGAGGAGGTTAGGAGTTCCGTTATAATCACCCTTCTTTAAGATTCTCTTTTTTTTCGATTTTTTTTTCTGGACCCCTAAGGGGGAAGGTTAAGTCGTTAGATTTTTTACATTCTCCCTTGCCTTCTTTTCTCTCCTCACCCCCCACCCCTTTCCCAAACACTCCCGCATTCACCAACCGCAATGAAACACTAAAAAAAGAAAAAGAATTTCCAAGTTTTAACTTTGCATCTCTTAATCAACCCTCCAATGTTAAAGGCAACGAATTTTTCCAGGGCTTAAAAATTTCCATACTATGGATAATTAATTCTTCATCAAAATGCCTTTTTTTTAAAGCTCAATGATTCATTTTGTTTAAATAATTTGATTTCTATGTAGTTGTATGTGTGAAGTTGAAGATTGCAGTCTACAAAAGTATTAATTTAATTTTTAAAAATATTTTTTATTTTTTTTTTTTTTTTTTGAATATATAAGACTATTTTCTAGATTATATTTCAAAAAGAATAGAAGATTCAATATAATTTTTATATATTATATATATGTAAACCGGGACAAACGGTTTACCTTTTTTTTTTTAGGACCAAATTGAAAAAATTTTTTGAAAAAAAGTACGAAATGTCCTAAATATTTAAAAAAAAATAAACGGGGCACTATGCTGTCCCGAACACATTTTTCGCAACGCCGGGACAGAGCACCTAAAATGGGACAATCCCGAAAAATGTCTTTGGGACAGTCTATTGTCCCGGTTTTGAAATATCTTGGATAGAATAGAATGAATAGATTGGATATAAATCCAAATTTAAAATTTAGTTAATTTAATAAAATTTATTAAAAATTTCGGAAATGAATAAGATTTAAGAGTTTAGTCCAGAAAAAACGTTTTACCTTTTTTTTAGAACCAAATTGAAAAAATTTTGAAAAAAAGTACGAAATGTCGTAAATATTTAACAAAACGGGACACTAAGGAGTCCCGAAGACATTTTTCGGGACGCCGGGACAGAGCACTTAAAAACAGGACAATC
This sequence comes from Labia minor, assembly GCA_963082975.1. NCBI lineage: Eukaryota > Metazoa > Arthropoda > Insecta > Dermaptera > Spongiphoridae > Labia > Labia minor. Next base: position 118,921,350 of record OY720344.1, on the reverse strand, counting down.
CCGGACAAACGGGACGTTTTATTGTATATATATATAATAATTTATTTATTTGTTTTTATTTTTTAATTCATAAAATAGATATGTTGTACTTTGTAATAAAAAGACTTTTTAATTAACATATAAATATTTTAAGATTAAAAAAAAAATTTACTCATTAATGATAATGAGTAAATTTTATAATTGGGCTGAATATGAAATTGGGCTCTTCTCTTTCTTTGATCTCTCTCTCTCTCTCTCTCTCTCCCTATAACATACATATCCAATTAAAAAAAAAAGAAAAAAAAATTCAAGAGAGAAAAAAGAAACATTGGGGTAAATAGGACAGAAGAGAGCGGGATGGATGGGGTGGGGGTGGGGTGGGGGCAGGAAAGGTAGTGGTGGTATTAAAAAAAATTTAAAGAACTCCATTGCACTGGTTTTTGTTTAATAAATAAAATTTCTAATAAATTTCAAAATTTTTGTTGTTGTTTACGTTGTTGTTATTCATTCACAATTGTATCGATACAACTACAAATTACAAATTACAATTACAAATTGAGAATCTAGTTAATTTATAAACAAGAGATATTCTAGTTCTCGTATTAAAATCAGAGTACAAACAGATTAATTAAAAAGACATCCAATCTTAATCTTTCTTAAGAATGTAATGTACCATGTAATGTCATTATTTTTCGCTTGTTTCATTTTAATTTTATATTTTTAAAATCACGTCTATTAGCCATGTTAATAGTTAAGTGGGTGGATTTTAAGTATAATGGGGGGAATGTATGTATATGGTATACCTAAGGGAATCAAATCCCACCCTCATTGATAATATGAACCCTTTTCTCCTTTGAGGAAAAAATCGTTTCAAATATACCCAGAGGTCAAATAGAAAGTAATGTAATTAAACGAGAAAGGCTTAATTAAGATGAGAGAAAATCGAACATAAACGAGAGAGATTATATACGTATATTATATTCTCTTACTTCTTCTTCTTCTTCACAAACCTTTCTTTATAAAAAAAAGTAAAGTCAATTAAATTAACAGATTTAAATTATCTTTATTGATTGTTTTATGTTTTTTTTTACAAAAATAATCATAATATTATACATATTACATATTAAAATAATGGGAGTGAATTATTGAAAACTTTTTCTTTAACTAAAATATAAACTTTACGCTTTTTCTATGAAATCAATGAAAAAAATTAAGATATCGATGAAATATGAATTCGTGTTTAGAATCAGAAATGGAAGAAAATGATGTAAAATAAATATATTTATCCATTGTATTTAAAAAAGTAGTATTTTGCCTAAAATATTAATAAAAATTCAAGCTTTTTCTATGAAATCAATGAAAAAAATTAAGATCTCGATGAAATATGAATTGATTCGTGTTTAGTTTTTTTAATAATAATAATAATAATAATAAACTCCTTTCCCACATCGACCGAGTCTAGGCCTTAATAAGACCTGAAAGTGCTAGGTAAAATTTTTCCAGCAGCAATGCTGAAAATGTGCAATAGCTCGGATAATAATAATAACATAATTTATAATAATTATTAAACTATATTGAAAATTAATAATACGAGGGTGGGGTGAAAAGTTTCCGGCCTGACCAAGAAAAACGATGTTTTTAAATATTTTTTTTTGCTTTTTTTTTCAACATTCAAGAAAGCTGAGACCTGTACGATGTCAGCTGAACGTGTGCGAAAAATATTTTGCACAAACATTTGAATATCGAAAAACCATTTCTACCGACAATTTGTCGCTGGAGGCGTAATCCAAACGAATTTTTGCGTCGATTCATAACTGTTGATGAGACTTAAATTAAATTAAATTAATTAGAACACTGTTATGATAAATGTATCACAGTGTTAATGGAGATTATGTTGAAAAATAAAGCAAAAAATAAAAATTTAAAAACATCCTTTTTCTTGGTCAGGCCGGAAACTTTTCACCCCACCCTCGTATATAAAAGAGAACGAGAAAATTTAGTTGATTTCAAGGAATTTCTTGGGAAACATATTAGAAGTATTTTTCTTGGGAATAGAGAATTTGTTGAATAGAAAACAAAATTGTATGATAACGCTTTCGTATCAGGAGAAAGAAGGAAACTTTTCCATCCAACTGAGATTACTTATCAATAGCAATAGTAGGTACTTTATCTTATTTGTCCACTTTCTTTAGTCACTAGACTCTCTTCTTAAAACAATATTTTTAATGTTTATTGTTTTTGTATTTATTTTACTCGAACTTGTAATTTTATTTTCAAATATGAATTTTTAATTTTAAATTTTAAAAGACAAACTAAAATGACAAAATTTCATTATTTTTATTTTTAGTTTAATTAATCAATTATTAATAACTATTATTTTTAGGGGTAAAAATTATTTATAGATTTTATAGAAATTAAAATACTTATGATTTTTTAGAAAAATGAGTTTAATTATAATAATTTAAAATATTTGTATATTTAATTATAATATTAAAATGTATATTTATTATTCGAGAATATTTAAGAATAAAATTAGATATATATATAGATAGATAGATATTGATAAATTTATATAAAAATACTCATATTTGTAATATTTTATTTAAAATATTCATTTATTATATTCTCCTGCTATTTTAAATTTTTAAAAAAAGAAGTGTTTTTTACGAAATTTGAATTAGAAAATTTAGAAATAGATTTAGAAAATGTATAAGTTTTTTCTATTCTTATGAGAATATTAATGCAGATTCATGCCAAATCGGACAACATTATATCTAATCTCCCTAAGAATATTCAATATTTCTGTACTTATTCGGAGATTATGGCAAAGCTTATGACTCATTTTAAATTAAATTGTATATAAATTAAATTGAGATAAAAATGAAAAGAAAGGAAAATAAGAAATAGAAAGGAAAAGAACATGAAGGAGAGAGAGAGAGAGAGTGGTTTTAGAGGGTGAGTATCCCGCAATACATTAAAATGCTATAGAGGTGGATGGATTTTTCTTCTTCTATAGAAAAAATTAAAAAATGTGTTTAAATTTAAATTCAAAGAATCAATTAAATGTAAATTAAATATATAAAGTGCGATTGGCAAATCATATAATTGAAGAGCGAGAAAGACAAGCAAGAAACTTGATTGGTTGTGGGGTGACCAATTGAGAAGCGTTAGATTGGTACAACAAGGATAAAGGAGAAGTTGAGAAAGTTGAGAGACAATAGGAATTGGATGGAAGTGGCTCAGGACAGAGATAGTGCACCATTTAAAACTGATCGTCATAAAAGAGCTCGTTAGATTTCTAATAAGCTAAAAATTAATCAGTCAACAGTTGTGAGCCAATTACAGTAATTGGAAATGATCATGACTTTTCGCAAAAATTTTTGATTGATAAAATCCTTGATTGTGATTTTTTGCTGAAACATTTCTTGTTTTGTAATTAAACATGTAAAACATATAAATGTTATTTTAATTTGTACATATTTTCTTTTTTCTTTAGACATTTTTAAAATATTATTTATAGTAGCCCATATTTGCACCACCATTTCTCGAAAATCGATTATAAACAAAAAAAAAAAAAAATTAAAATTAAAAATCTTCATTTAATACAAAATTAAATGATTTTAGATGGAACTTTACTATAAAATACCTCGTAAACTTGTTGAATTTTAATTCAAGTTAATTTTGAATATCTGATATTGATATTATAAAAATGGTTGCCCATATTTACATCTTCTACTCTACGAGTATATTACGAGTACATAGTACATGTCAAAGTTGTAATTAGTAGAAGAACGAACCATATATAACGTTCCAAAAATAAATTTATGAAACATGGATAAAAAAAACAAGTATCGTCATTATTAAACCATCCATTTTTTAATATCTGTATTCTTGAATCCATATTTTATATTTTTACTTAATTTTCAGTAAACCTTTGTCATTTGTTAGTAAAGTTTTAATGAAATTTCGATATTTCTCATTAAAGCTCATGTCACAACTGGCAATGAGAGATGATATATCTTCGTATTATACATATATTATAGATCGAGGAGATATATATAGATTATAATACATTAGGCACAAAGTGCTGTAGCTTTCAACAAACATCTGGGACAGCAGAGTAAGATAAGCGTTAGAGTCATATTTATACAAATATTGATTGAATTGAATATTGTATTATATACATTACCTCTTTTTTACTAAAAAATAGAATAGAATAGAATAGAATCACATAATAGAAGAAAATGAGTTAATATTCTATTAATATGTATGATTTAATTTGATTTATACAATACAAATAAAAAAGAAAGAAAAACAAATTATAATAAAACATTTAGACTTTAATTTCCTATTTATTAAAATTCAATTAAATTGAATATAAAATTCTTTTAAAATTTATTAAAATAAATATGATATGTACAAATTTTAAATGCAATAAGTAATATAATAAGTAATTATTATAGTTTAGTTGAAAATTAAACTTTTAAAAGAGTTTCTTGGAAGAACTATCGACCGTCTACCATCTACTATAATGATTTTAAATAATGTATTAATTTTCATAATGGAATAATTACTATAACAATTGTTTAGTGTAAGACATTTATGATCAATTTGACGGATTTGGATAAAACTTTACCAGTGGATTCCTTTTTTGATTCAAAACAAACTTTCCTTAAACAGTAGAGTTGCCAACAGCCAATTTCAAGAAAGGCAACATTTATTAAAAATAAATTTAGAGAATGTTTAGAAAAAACATTTATTTTTAAAAATTGCATACATTTTATATGTTAAAGTACATTTTTTGAAGGCGCCATTGGGTGTGTGGGTAGCGAACCTGCCTCACATTCCCATGGTCCCGTGTTCAAGTCCCGTGCCTGGCAAAGGAATTTCCCTAGCTGGGGTCTATGGGACGGAGTCAACCCAGCCTCCGGGAACAACATTGGGGAAAAGCTACTTGATAGCGCCTCCGATCAAAAAAATCAAGGTAAAGGTTGAGAGGACCCGTTCTACCGATCACCTCATTGATATAACCGGCTTGATAGGCGTTGTCCTTGCGTAGAACATACAAAAGTCAAAGTACATTTTTTGATACATTAGTATTAAATTAAACATGTTTTAAATAAAATTATGTAAAAATTATACATAATACATAGTACGGTAGTAGTAAAAATTAGTATAACTAAGTTAAAGATGATAAAAAGAATAAATAATCACTGTACTTCTTATATTTCTTTACACTACTAATAATTTTTTGCAGTATTTTAGTGTTTTCCTTTATTTCATTATAAAAATCAATAGATGAAACATTCTTATAATTATAAACATCTTTTTAAATTCCCCTTTTAGTTGAAAGAAAATTTTTAATCTACTTATTTCTTTTCTTAGTGCTTAGTTTATTGCCCGCCGATCATAGAAAATACCTTTTCTATATTTGCGTTTTGTCCAGGTATTGCAAAAAGAATTCACATATTTTTATAAATTCAGAATGAAACTCAATAGAATTAGTTTCAAAATATTCTACTCATTTTCTGCATGAAACGAGTTTTTTAAAGACGAAAGAAGTTTGCATAGTATAAACCCATTGATATTCTTTTTAGTTGCTATGTTTTATTATTTGACCACCAGAGGGCTTTTTTTTTATAATTTCGGTTTGGATATAAGATGATTAAAAAATGAATTAATTAAATAATTTTATAAACCGAAAATTAGTGAATAAGTTAATAAAACTGGCTAATAAAAATAGCTATTCATAACTAGTTTATATGCAAATTTTAATAATTTTTATCTCGTAAACTAGAAACGACCGCCAGATACTTCTTAAGGAAAGTTTGATTTGAATCAAAAAAGGAATCTACTAGTAAAGTTTTATCCAAATCCATTGTACATCCGTTAGACTAAACAATTACCATATTATTATAAAAGTAATAAAATATAAAATGAATTTAAAATGAAAAACATTTTGATTAACTCTTCTGGGATAATAATAAATTTGAATTTATCTTATATTTATAAAAATGGTTATTATAAATTAAAAATAATAATCATAAAACGAGTACAATAAATACAATAGTATAAAAGTAAGACAATGTGGAAACTTTTTAAACATAAAAGGCTGATTAATTCAATGATATCGTTGTTTTGATGTTTCAATTATTTTCCAATTAAAGTATTTTTAATTTTTTTTTTTTTTTTTGTATTTTTTATATTTCTTTCTAAGAGGGAAAGCGAATAAAAATGTCTGTTGCGCTGGATAGATTGGAACATGAACATGAGATTTTTTCCTCTACTATTGGGCTTCTCTTGTTTTTCAAATCAATTCATTCATCAATTCTCTCTCTCTCTTTTCTTTTTATTTATTTTGTTTAAAAATCATTAGTACATATTTCTATTTTATCATTAAAACAAGTGTCGGACTGATTGGGCCATTCATTTTGGCATTTGCAATTGACAATCAAAACAAAACAAAAAACAAAAAAATGAAACAAACCCCTCCTATCTACAATAAATAACAGAAAAAAAAATTACAAATAATAAAATTGATGTCAGTCTGTATCTAATGATAGTTGATGTGTCAATTCTGTTTTTGTTGTTTATATACATTTTTTTCATTTGATAGTACTAACCAGAATCATCACTTAAAAATGATTACATATTCATAATTATAATGTAATATTTTTAAATCATCAATATACATATATATATAATTTCCAATATATGTATGAAATGTCAGTAACATTATGAAGTCAGCTACAAATTTAGAATTTTACAATTTATAATTTTTATAGATTTTAAAATAAAAATAATTTGAAATACAAAATGAAAAATTCTAATTTTTTTGATATTAATATTATTTTTTTTTTTATTATAAAAGAGAATTTATTAAACATAATAATAAGGCGCCATTGAGTGTGTGGGTAGCGAACCTGTCTCACATTCCCATGGTCCCGGGCTAAAGTCCCGGGCCTGGCAAGGGAATTTTCCTAGCTGGGGTCTATGGGATGGAGTCAACCCAGCCTCCGGGAACAACATTGGGGAAAAGCTACTTGATAGCGCCTCCGATCAAGCAAATCAAGGTAAAGGTTGAGAGGACCCGTTCTACTGATCATAGGACACCTCATTGATATAACCGGCATGATAGTTGTCATTGCGTAGGACGTACAAAGTCAGAGGTTTTTTTTTTATTAAACATAATAAACATTAAACGAAATGTATCAAAATTATTAATTTATTGCAAACTTCATTTTTTTAAAATTTTATTTTGTTATTATTAAATATTAAAAAAAAATAAAAAAAATATTATGATATTATTATATTTATATTTAAATAAGTATTTGAAACAAAATTTCCTAAAAATTATTATTATTAATCAATCTGGTGCTGCTAGAAGCCGCCTACCCTCTTAAGAAGAGTTTTATACATCCAGCAGCATATGGTGCCGGGAACGACTAGTTTTAAAATAAATTCATAAATTTGATTCAATCTAATTGAAATGATTTGATTAAAGTATTTAATATTTTTACCTGATGTTTTTAAATTTTTTCAAAATTCAAGATAGCTGAGACCTGTACGATGTCAGCTCAACATGTGCGAAATATTTTGCATAACCATTTGACTATGGAAAGCTGAGTGCAACGTGGGTGCTGCGTTTGCTAACCAAAAACTGATTCGAAAAACCATTTCTACCGACAATTTCGTGCTGTATGTGTAATCCAAACGAATTTTTGACGTCGATTCATAACTGTTGATGAGACTTAAATTAAATTAAATTGAATTAAATAATTAATTAATTAAATTAATTAGAACACCGTTAAGAGAAATGTTTCAGTGTTAGATGGAGATTATAATTATTTTTGCTTTATTTTTCAACATAATCTCCATCAACACTGATACATTTCTCATAACGGTGTTCTAATTAATTTAATTAATAAATTAATCTTTTAATTTGATTTAATTAAAGCCTCATCAACAGTTATGAATCGACGCAAAAATTCGTTTGGATTACGCCTACAGCGCAAAAATGACGGTAGAAATGGTTTTTCGAAGCAGTTTTTGGTCTAAGATTAGCAAACGCGGCACCCACTTTGCACACAGCTTTCCATATTCAAATAGTTGTGCAAAATATTTTGTACACGTTCAGCTGATATCGTACAGGTCTCAGCTATCTTCAATGTTGAAAAATAAAGAAAAAAAAAAATTTAAAAACATCGTTTTTCTTAGTCAGGCCGGAAATTTTTCACACCACCCTCGTATTTATGACAATTCCATTTCAAATAAAATATTTTTTTTTAAATTTGAAATTAATTTAATTTGAAAAAATGAAAATGAAAAAAGAGAATATTCCAAAAGTATAGAAATGAATTTTTTTTTATTTTTCTTTTCTCTATAATTAATAATTTTCTTTTAAAAAAAAAAAACAAATTAGTGAAAAATTCTTTTGGTAATTATATTTTATTTGAAAGTTTTAATCTAATTATTAAACCCAAGTAAGAGAGAAGAGGATACATTTTCTTTTAATACTTTTTCTCTCTCTCTCTCTTTCATTTTGGTTGTGTTGAACTGAAATGCCATCTTAAACGGCAGCAGCCTCCAATTAATTTCCATCCATTAAGAGGAGTCCTCTACATTTGTGCCGATCGAATAATGGAGTATGCGGCGTGCATCTGCCAGCGTTAATTGGCGTTAATCATGACAAATAATCGGCCGGGGACAGCGTGTCACCTACCAACTGATTTATTCGATCGAAATTCAAAAAGGCGTATAAATATATATATAAATGAAAAAAAAACGAGATTGAGAAGAGAAACGACATCACATAGAAGCACATTCATTTATCATTCATATTCGTTTTAACTTACAACGATGTGTAAAAAAAAATGATCCCTTTTTTTGTAGATAAACCTATGAATAATAATAATCATAATAATTTAATATTAAATTGGATAGTCATTAATTAGAGAGTAGATTCGTTTATTGATATGTTTTAAGAAATAAGCTGGAGTGTCTCCACTAGAATATCTCGCAAATTTGAATTGGATTAAATAACATAATATATTATATTTAAATTAAATGTAATTAATTATAATTTATTAATTAAAATTAATAAATAATATTTATTAAACCAGCGCATGTTTGGCTCTTTGTTGATGGGACTACGTCACATGTTGGCGCGTGATTTGCAGTGTTAAAAAATGAATTCTGGTACTTTCAGCGGTTCAATTAAGCTGAAATTCTAGATATAGCAGTTTTATACAATTTTTAATCATGTGAAAAACTATCAAACATATATCTTTATTTTTACGGTCACTTTAGAGGAAAAAAAATCAAAACGTTGTAGGTAATGATCCTCTTCCGGTTGAGCTACATTTCTCAAAAGTTGATAGAAAACTACGATTTTTGAATAATGCCCGTATACAAAATTTCATGATTCTAGCTCAAAACGTTTTTGCGTAATCTTGTCTACATACAAACACACACACACAGACATTTTTCTCAACCTTAGGGAAAATGACTCAGGAACCTTGTGAGCAAAACCTTCACATTGGATCGAACTTGGCGTGCTTTTTTTATTCCTTATAAACATTTTTGTGAAATAAATTTACCTCGCCGTATGCCACAGTCAACACTTTAAATGCGTTGGAGCACTTTATTCCATTTTTAATGCAAATTTAATACCGATTATTTGATCTATTTTTTTTAAGTAAAAAATCGAAGAACACACAACAACGTGACTAACTTTTTCAGTTGACAAAAACAAATTACTAATCCAAAATGACTGATAATGTCAATATATGATATCTGGAGATCTTGACTATAAAATAAGAAAAAAATATTAAATTTATCATTTCCGGTTGAGCTCCATTTCTCAAAAGTTAAAAGAAAACTACGAATTTTGAATAATGCCCATGTACCAAATTTCATCATTCTAGCTCAAACCGTTTTTTGCGTAATCTTGGTTACATACACACACACACACACACAGACATTTTTCTCAACCTTAGTGAAAATGATTCAGGAACCATCAAAACGTATAAAAACATCAAAATCTCATCTCAACATTGAAAATTTTCGTGATCGCAATACTACTTATCTCTGGCGAGATAGTAATAATCCAATAAATTAATAAAAAATAAAATTAGATATTTTAAATTGAAAATGGATTGAAATCCCAACATAGATAGGGATGACTTCTATTAAAATTGATAAAGATAGAAATGGAAGGGCGTATGAGTGGGGAAGAAGAGGGTTTTGTTTGTTATCGTTTTGTGTTCTAGTTTTTCAAGACACGGTGACATCCATTCTATGTCGACTAACTGTCCCTATAATTTTGATAATTTGATTACCATCCTCGTGCTAAATGATAAGAAACGGAGATGATCGTTAGAAAGAAGGTGGAGAAGTGTGTGGTGTGCGAGCCACTGATAAAAGCAATGAAATGAATGAAAAAGTGTCATAATTTTTTTTTCTTCTCCTCCAATGGGTGTACAATCGCGGCTACTCTTTCTCTTGTTCACGTTGCTTGTTATCGCATCCAACGTCCAGGCAAAGAAGATCAAAAAACCACATCGACATGGTCTTCGTAAGTAACGCAATGCTTTCCCGCATTATGCATTTTGATTAAATATTTGGATTTTTAATTTTACTACCATAAACATAGATTTTTTTTTTTTAATAGATCGGAAAATAGATTTTTATTTAATAAATTTATACTGTAATTTTTTTTTTATTTTTCTTAAAAACAAGATAAATTATTCAAAATTAATATAAATTTTTTTAAAGCACACACTCCCACACACACATATATATATATACACAAGGTGTGTCTAAAAAGGTGAATGGTATAATAAAAACATAATAAAAGAATGTTAATTGTAAATACCTTTATTAACCTTCAAAATACTCTCCACTAGCCACAAACCACTTCTGACACGTTCGTATAACGCTTGAAAACTGTTGGAGAAGTCTTGATATGGAATCGTTCTCAGAGTAGCCGTCACAACGTTCAGGCCGGAAACCCATAAGCAGGATACCAGAAAACACTACTTACTGTGTCTTTGCTAATACCCAATTCTTCGGATATTAGTCGCATGTCAATCGCCGATTTTTTGTTAGCATCTCTCGTACACGCTCAGTGTTTTCTGGTGTCTTGCTTGTGGATTTCCGGCCTGAACGTTGTGACGACTTCTGAGAACGATTCCACATCAAGACTTCTCCAACAGTTTTCAAGCGTTATTTAAATTATTTTATTGTTTTCGAAATATGGTCACCCTAACTATAGATATAGGTTATAGTTAAATCTTTGTTAACCTACCCATCATCTGCTGTCTGCAAATTCCAAAATAGAAATTCACAAATATTATTATACCTAGAAATCCCAAATGTCGTCATATCTCCAGAACATTCTCTCATGTCAGTTAAGAGTAGGGTGACCATATTTCGAAAACACCAAACCACCAAATTTTGAAAAAAAGTAGGAAATGTTCAAAAAATTAAATTTGATTCCAATTCGAGATTTAAAGGAAATAAGTTGACCTGTGGCCAGGTCCAAACCGACCGACTGTTTGAAGTAAATTAATTAGCAGCTACAGAAACAATTTCAAATAATTTTAATATATCTATTAATGTAATAAAAAACAGATATGGATACATAAATAATAAATATAAATATTTTTAATTTTATTTTATTTATAATATATATGCAAGACCAGGCTGTGACGTCATGAATGGCTGGATGACGTCACATAATTTTAAATCGAGAAAAAACTAATAAATATGAATTTCCCGAGGATAAAACTAATACAAAGTGTATGATTCGTGATCATATATAAAAAAATCTCCTCATGTGAAATTTGGTGTGAAAATAACCCTTCCCTTCCTATCGTCGATTGCTAATACTACCACTTCCGGTTTCCGGATTTGCACCAAAAGTTGATCAATTCATTCCACTGATGCATTAAGTAAATATACCAAATTTCATCAAAATCGGTTGAGCCGTTCAGGCTGTACACATCTATACGGACGGACGGACGGACGGACGGACAGACATCATGCTAAAAATACTTTTTTCTGTTAAGAAAATGCATGATTCGTGGAGATATGTAAAAATCTCCACATGTGAAATTTGGTGTGAAACAATACCTCCCTTACTATCGTCGGTCGGTAAAAAAATATTATTTTTTTTAGTAGCTATATTGATCACATAATTATTAGAATTATTTTTCTAATCAATTTGAATGAGACGATTGATCTAGATCTAGAATAATAAAATAAATAAGCAAATAACAACACAAAACTTAATGTTGAAAGGTTAAAAGGTATAAAGAGCGATTCACAGGTGTTATGCTATAAATTGTTTTCTCTGTCATGTGTATGGGGATACATTTCAACCCTTATATAATTTACACTTTCGGTTTTAGGGAATAAAATAACCCCCTACCCACTGCTATTCAATCACATCTTTTAGTTTATTTTAGATATTTATATACCCAATATTCATTTCAAATTCGATTTATTTTATTATTCAAACCCATAAATAAAGGACTCAGGGAAGGCCTAGTGTGGCTGGAGATAAAATAAAACAGGTAATGAATTAAATCATGATAAATGAATAAATAAATCAATTATTAGTTATTAATTCAAAAGAGAGAAAGAATGAGATAAAAGGACATTTATAAATATGAATAACATTTAATTATTTATTTAATGAATAACTCTTTTTCTCTCCCCTATATATATATATATTAATATTTTAATCAAATAATTAAAAAAAAAGAAATAATGTTTATATACTTAATATAAATACAATGAATCAATCATTTATTATATCTGTATAAACATTTGTTTAATTATTAAGTATTATAATATAATAATAATAATAATAATATGAATGAATCCAATCAAGTTTCAGAAAATTGATTAACAAATAAATTAACTATTATACAAGGGTGGGGTGAAAAGTTTCCGGCTTGACCAAGAAAAACGATGTTTTTAAATTTTTTTTTTTTTGCTTTATTTTTCAACACTCACAAGATAGCTGAGACCTGTACGATGTCAGCTCAACGTGTGCAAAATTTTTTGCAATTTTTTGAACATGGAAAAGCTGTGTGCAAGGTGGGTGCCGTGTTTGCTAACGTTAGACCAAAAACTGCTTCGAAAAAACATTTCTACCGACAATTTGGCGCTGTAGGCGTAATCCAAACGAATTTTTGCGTCGATTCATAACTGTTGATGAGACTTAAATTAAATTAATTAGAACACTGTTATGATAAATGTATCACAGTGTTAATGGAGATTATGTTGAAAAATAAAGCAAAAAAAAAATTTAAAAACATCGTTTTTCTTGGTCAGGCCGGAAACTTTTCACCCCACCCTCGTATAATTGGCTATTATGATTAACGATCATATGAACTTTTGTTTAAAATTTTTTTTTTTCAAACACTTTTTTACTCTTTTTTTTTATTTTTTATTAGTATCTCGCCAGAGATAGTATTGCGATCAAGAAAATTTTCGATGTTGAGATTTTGATGTTTTTATACGTTTTGAAGGTTCCTGAATCATTTTCACTAAGGTTAAGAAAAATATCTGTGTGTGTGTATGTGTGTATATAGAAAAGATTACGCAAAAACGGTTTGAGCTAGAATAATGAAATTTGGTACATGGAAATTATTAAAAATTCATAGTTTTCTATCAACTTATGAGAAATGGAGCTCAACAGGAAGAGGGTCATTACCTACAACGTTTTGATTTTTTTTCTTCTAAAGTGACCATAAAAATTAAGATACATGTTTGATAATTTTTCAAATGATTAATAATTGTACAAAACTGCTATATATAGAATTTCAGCTTCATTGAATCGTTGAAAGTACCAGAATTAATTTTTTAACACTGCAAATCTCACGCGCTAACACGTGACGTGGTGCCATCAACAAAGAGCCAAACATGCGCTGGTTTGATAAATATTATTTATTAATTTTAATTTATAATTTAATTAATTTAATATAATTTAAATTAATATATGTTATTTATCCAATTTAAATTGCGAGATAGTCGTGTGGAGACATTCCAGATTTTTTCCTTTAAATCTCGAATTGGAATCAAATTTTTCTTTTCAAATATTCAATCATTTATAATATATATATATATATATATATATGTATATATGGTTTAGAGAAAGAAACCCCTTTTTTTCTTTCTTTCTTTATTTCACAGATGCCATCATCAATAGGATATCAATAATCTTAATCCCCCAGTTGGTGATATTTCTACCCCTCAGTTAAATACATTTTACCAACTTTCATTTCCTTTTTATGATAATAATTTTTCTTCAATTTCTTTTTATTATAATTTTTTTTTTATTTTTGGCAAAGTATAAAGGAGGTTTTTTTATATTTAATTTTTAAAATTGGATACAATCATAACTTAAAGAGAAAATATGACCCAAATATTTTACAAATTCTTTCACTACTATATTTAATTGTCTTTTTCTTTCTTTCTTTTCATTTCATTTAATTTATAGTATAAATTGGAATGTATTGGATTGTTCAACATTCTTTGCCAGAGATGAAAATGAAAACCTTTTATCATAATTTATTATTATTTATTTTGAAGAAATTATTATTTGTAAAATGAAATTAAATGATTAATTTAAAAAAAAACAAATCTATAACTTTTGTCCATCCTACGCAAGGGCAACGCCTATTAATAGGTCCTATCAACTTTTACCTTGATTTTCTTGATTATAATAGGAATATGATATAAAAACTATTTTTTTTTCTATTTATATCTATATTTATATTAAAAAATCATTTTAAATATTTTTATAATTATATTAGTGTGTGGATGGAAGGGATGATGTTAATTGATTGTTTGGTAGTTTTGTAGTAGATTGAATAATCATAAATTGGTTAGAAAAGTCACTTACAGTTTTCATTTAGGCAGAGCGTCGCCCGGCCGGCGTCTTTCCTACTGCGCACTCACACAACGACATCGACTGACTGACTGAACTTTCACTAGGCTAGGAGCCCCTGGCATGTAGGCAACCGGCAATACCAGCCACCCAATTTCAATTGGAAATATTTAAAAACAGATTAGACTTATTATATCAAATTAATTAATAACAAATTTTGAATAATAATTATAATTTATAAAAAAATAAATTAATTAAAATGATAATTCGATTTCTGTAATTTGAAAACGTTATTTTAACTACAAAATAATGTTAAATCAATGGTAATACAACCGTATACGAACTTAGTAGATATTATTTTAGTAATAAAATTAAATCTCTAAAGACATTTTGAAAGGTCTAATCATGAATTTTAATCTTTCAATTTATAGAAAAGAATCATAATAAGATGGATCACTAGTTTTTTTTTAAGCATACACATTTTATTTCAGAAATAAGAAAAACGGGATCCTTCCCGAAATAAATAACAAAATAGAAAAATAATCAACTTTTATATTTAATTGCTGACGTTTTGAGTGCGCGACGCACTCTTCTTCAAGGCAAAGAAGTAATTAATAAAATATTATAAATATTTAATATATATCTATTTTATTAATATATGCATTAACATAAATAAATAAATATATATATATAAACTTTACTTTAACACTGAAATCTAAGAGAATAAAAGTATTTGAGTCTACATACAGAATTTTAATCATAATTGCACTTATCCCATTCTTGAATATATGAGGCGCTACTTTTTATCAAGTACGTTCCCAATTTCGATCTCAGAGGCTGGGTTGACTCAGTTCCATAGGACTTGAACCCGGGACTACGAGAATGTGAGTCAGCTATGCTAACCTGTCACCCCGTGGCGCCTCATGATTAATTAAAATAATTGTATTAAAAAATATTGAATTTTTTTTTTAATTTCATTTATCCTTTTTTTATCATTGATATTTATATTTATTATTAAATAAGAATAATTCTATCGATAATTTATTTTTTATTATTATTATTTTACGAATATGTCTTTTAATATTCTGAATTTTATGAACACTAAAATTTCTAATTATAAATTTCATATGTCTATGCACGTAATTTAAATTAATTTATTCAGAATGTAAATATTCTTTAGTTGGAATTATCTTTTCGCATTATAGAATTAATTTCAAATAGATGAATTTTACTAGTTTAAATTTCATTGTCAAAAAGGAATTTTGTATTGTTAATCCCGTAGGGTTGTTTGTTGTCTATTTAGGGCGCGATGAAGGGATTTAGCATCGCCCCTAGTGGGTTGGAAGGATATAAAACCAGAGCCTCGACACCCTTAAATCTTTATAGGTCAACTTAAATGACTATCTGGACATGGCTAATATTATGTTTATATCCCACGAGGGAAAAATAGAAGAAAATAAATAAAAGATGGATATGAGAGTTGGTTTGTTGGTTGATATTAAAAAAAAAGAAAAAAATAAATGAAAATAAAACAAAAATTACAATTAAATTTGTTAATTTTATATGATAAACTTTATTATTTTATTAATTAATATAATATAATTTTTTTTTATAGAATTAATAAAAAAGTTTTTTTGTTATTATAAATTTCATTATTAATTAATAGAGTTATTAATTAATCTTATAAATATATATTCTTTAAAAAATAAAAACCACTAACTTTTTGTACGTCCTACGCAAGGACAAAGCCAATCAAGCCGGTTATATCAATGAGGTGTCCTATGATCAGTTGAACGGGTCCTCTCAACCTCTACCTTGATTTATTGGATTGAAGGCGCTATCAAGTAGCTTTTTCCCAATGTTGTTCCCGGAGGCTGGGTTGACTCCGTTCCATAGACCCCAGCTAGGGAAATTCCCTTGCCAGGCCCGGGACTTGAACACGGGACTATGTGAATGTGAGGCAGGTATGTTACCCACACACCCAATGGCGCCTTTATATATTGTAATGATTTTTTTGTATAGGGGGGGGGGGGTATATCTAAGAAAAAGAAGGGTTGGTCTCATATGTGTAGTGGAAAAGGGTGGACTTTCAATCAGCGTGGACTGCCCTGGAGATCTGGACGACAAAAAAAGAGAGAAAAAATTAAATTTATCATTAAGAATAAAATTTATAATAAGATTTATTATATTTATGGTTAAATATAAATTTTCAAAACCTTTAAAGATTTAAATATAAAGATTTCTAATTATAAAATTATATACAGTAATTTTATATATTTTTTATAAAAAAGAAAAAAAAAAGACGTTTTATAAAAATTATAAATAAACCAATATTTGTTGGGAAACAATTTTTTTTTAATTCTTTGATTAAAAAAATAAAAAAAAAACAATCCTTCTTGGAAAACAATATTTTTTGTTAATAATGTAGCCGGTCCTATTGTAAGCGATAGTCCGTGGACGACCGAGTGCAATGGTGGTCCTTTTTTTTCTTCCAATAAAGTCCGTCTGCTCTCGACGGTAGCCCACGAACGACTGCCCTTGTCTCTTTTCAACAACTAGTCTCTTACAATAATAATCCTTTCCAAAAATAAATTTATTTTTAAATAAATATTTTTTTTTTTTTTTTTTTTTTCTTAAGGATTAATGATATTTTTAAAATATCATTACAATATATTCTATATGAACTTAAATACACACTTTTCTTTTATCTCTTCCTTACATATATCTCTAATCAATAATTATAATAAAAGATATATTTATATTAATAAAAAATGATCAAAGTTAAAGAATATATTATATCTTTTACTAAGTACAAATATAATAACATACCTACACATACAATTAATCGATTAATTAAAAGCATACCGATTTTATTATTTTAAAAGAGTTAATTACAAGAGAAAAAAAACAAGACAAATCAAAAGATTAGATAATTAAAAAAAAGAATGGCTCTTTGGGGAATAAAATAAAAGGCAACAAAATAAGGGATCTCCAGGGAACTCAATGGACAAAAGGACAGACGGACAAACAACCAACTTAATTGAAAGTGCGACCTTTCCAAACAAGAAAAAGAGTGAGTGAGAAAGACAAGGAACATTCTATTGACTATTAAACCCTTTTACAAGTAATTAGAGGGATCCTCAATGTCACCGTCATACTTTTACTTTTATCTTTTTCATTCCAACCATTCATTAAGCATTTCTTTTATTTATAATAAAAATAAACTGTATAACATACATCTCCTAAGTAGTATAATTATTTTTTTTTCGTTTTTAGTTATGTATAATTATGTGCATATAAGAAAAAAAAATTTTATTATAAAATGAATTTTAGAAAATTTATATTGTAATTAATTTAATTGATTAACATGTAATTAAAGATATTATAGGAAAATAATTCCTAAAAGTATGCAACCAAATATAAATTATCATAAAATGTACGAAAATAAAATAAGCTGGAGAGTCTCCACTCGACTATCTCGCAATTTGAATTGGATTAAATAACATAATATATTATATTTATATTAAATTTAATTAATTATAAATTATAAATTAAAATTAATAAATAATATTTATTAAACCAGCGCATATTTGACTCTTTGTTGATGGCACCACGACACGTTCTGGCGCGTGAGATTTATAGTGTTAAAAAATGAATTCTGGTACTTTCAGCGATTCAATCATGCTGAAATTCTATATATAGCAGTTTTATACAATTTTTAATCATAGGAAAAACTATCAAACATTTATCTTTATTTTTACGGTCACTTTAGAGGAAAAAATCAAAACGTTGTAGGTAATGACCCTCTTCCGGTTGTCCTACATTTCTCAAAAGTTGATAGAAAACTACAGATTTTGAATAATGCCCATGTACCAAATTTCATCATTCTAGCTAAAACCGTTTTTGCGTAATCTTGTCTACATACACAGACACACACATACACAGACATTTTTCTCAACCTTAGTGAAAATGACTCACAAAGGAACCTTCAAAACGTATAAAAACATCAAAATCTCGACATCGAAAATTTCTCTGGCGAGATAGTAAAAAAAGTATTACGTATACATTATTATTTTATTAATAATAACTAGAATTTGATTAAAATAAAATTTCTATTAAAAATTATTGTATAATTTTCATTAAATACTTACATATGTTTTGCCAATTAAAAGCAATTTAAGAAATATTATTAATTAATATCTAGGTATGTTTACTTGTGTATTGTATAAATAAAAGTTAAATAATTTTCATTGAAAATATAATATTCCTATTGATTTTTAAAATATATTATTTATAGAAACAATAAATATTTTGAAGGGAAAAACAGAAAAAAGTCAAGTCAATATATTCGAGAACAATAAAAATATAATTGAATGAGTTTTTTTTTTTTTGGGGGGGGGGGAGTGAACTGCTTGCTGATGATATTTCTATTCTAATAAATTTATCCTATATAAATGAAATATAAATGTTTTTTTTTTTTTTAAAAATTGATTGAATGATATTAAATTAAATTTTTAAAATTAAGTTGACTATAAATAGCTTGAGTACTTCACAAAGGAACAACATCAACATTACCAGCCATAACAAAACAACAACAACAACAACAACAACAGCAGGTCTAACCAAGAAGTTGTCTATTGTATCCATTGGAGAACACTTGGCCCGAGGATTTCAGACTTGCAACTTAAAACGAGATTAGCCAAAGCGACCATTTCACTGGCAAAGTCTTTCAAACAGGAACTTAAATTTACAAAACACACCCCACACTCCACTTCCACTTCTTTTAACTTTCCACTTGTCTATCTAGTTACAACATTAGTCCATCTTTTGCTTATAAAATTATTAAATTAAAAAAGAAAGAAACAATAAACTACTTTCATGCTGTAGTTTCTTAACATTTTTACCGACCGACGATAGTATTGTATTGTATTGTTTGCACACCAAATTTCACATGTGGAGATTTTTACATATCTTCACAAATCATGCATTTTCTTAAAAGAAAAAAGTATTTTTAGCATCATGTCTGTCCTTCTGTCCCTCCGTCTGCTGTGTGTACAGCTTGAACGTCTCAACGGATATTGATAAAATTTGGTATATTTACTTAATGCATCAGTATGACGAATTGATCAACTTTTGGTGCAAATCCGGAAACCGGAAGTAGTAGTATTACCGATCGACGATAGCAAGGAAAAGGTTATTTTCCCACCAAATTTCACAGGAGGAGATTTTTTTTACATATCTCGACAAATCATGCACTTTGTATTGGTTTTATCTTCGGGAAAAATCATTAGTTTTTTCTTAATTAACATTTATATGACGTCACCCAACCCTTCATGACGTCACAGCCAGCTCCTACTTATATATTATAAATAAAATAAAATTAAAAATATTTATGTTATATCCATATCTGTTTTTTATAGTATTAATAGATACATTAAAATTATTTGAAATTGTTTCTGTAGCTGGAAATTAATTTATTTCAAACCGTCGGTCGGTTCTGTGGCTGGCCACAGGTCAACATATTTTTAATGGTGATGATCTTATATTAAATAAAACCATTAAAATAATTATGATAAAATATCTTGATTAAAATTTGCTGCATTCTTATTTTCAAATAAACTAATTATATAAGCCAACATTTAATTATACAAAAAGCAATGAGAATAATAACATTCAATGTTTGCTTAACATATATTAATTCATGTAGTTACGATATAAAATTTCGTGACTTTAAGCTATAATAAATATTATATTAAATCATTTAAAAATTAAAATATTTCAAATTAATTGAGTTGTATTTTTTTTTATATTTCATTAAATAAATATTATACAAGATTGAAAAATCAATATTTTTTTTAAATTTGAATGATGATTTCTAAGAAGTTTCATGGTTTTATAACATTTTTAAACTTGAAGAAAAGACATCAAAAATGATGTTATTTTTAACTATTTTATAAGTTTTTTTTATCTATCTATAATATCTTATATTTAATATTATAATACATATATTAAAAATAATTGATCGAATAATGCTTTTTATTTGATTTTAGAAATCTATTTTTTTATAAATTTCATCACTTATCACACTCATTTAACTTTCTATAACGTTTTTCCCAACTTCACTTGGCGTCTGTCTGTCTGTTCACTCTTTTGACAAATTGAAATCGATTTTTCATAGACTTTTTATTGAGACAGACTTTTGAAAATTTTTATAGATATTTCAATGGATCCCAGGAAGGTATAGAATAAATATATAATTGAATTATAATTGAATTATAATTAATTAATTTTAATATAATTAGCGATTAATTAAGTATATTACAGTGAAAAATAATTAAAGATTAATTTCTTAGGTCTTAACCTATCAATTTTATTGCATGATAAAAAAAATTGTCAGTTTATGTGTTTAAGAAAATTTTTATTATTATAAAAATTTGACTTGATTTTTCATATGAATAAATAAAACTAAATGCGCCCAACGTTTTTCGCTGAATATGATGCAATTCATCCATAAACTTTGTCAGGCTTATAGAAAAATTATTTTATTCTTTTTACTCGATGAGAAAAACGTTATTTTATAAAAAAATTTTATATTTATATAATTTTTTTATAATATTTTCACCACATCATCAACACTATGAATTTTTTATATTATATTAATGTATTCTGAAGATACAGATGAAGTCATATAATAGTATACATTTATTTTATAAAATAGATTTTAAAAATGTGTCGCCAAATTATTACAAGTGTAAAGAGGCTCTTAAACATTTCCGACTTTGTTTTACTAAATTTTTTCAATTTGGTTCTAAAAAAAAATAGGTAAAACGTTTTTAGGACCACTTTTTTTCATTATGGTAAACTTTTACACTTATCATTTTCTTAGTGTGCCGCCAAATTTTTAAACCGCAAAAAGTATGCCGCGGGAAAGAAAAGTTGAGAATCACTGGGTTAATATATTGTTTCTTCTTCAAAAAAAAAAGGGGGGAGAAGAAAAACTATAAACTCTAAATATTAAAACAAATAAATAAATTAAAAAGATTTTCAATTAAATTGAATAAATTCGATATCGTTTTATAAAACACACACACACCAATCTCTATTTTTAAATTGCGTTACATTTTATTCCTGAAATTTTAATAACAAAAAGTATAAAAAAAAATAAAATGAATATTAAAGAATTTTCCATCCCATTATAATATAAATATATAATATATACAATATAGTATATTTTATTAATTTGAGAATTTATTTAAAAAATAAATAAGGAAACAAAAAGCATATATAAACTTGTTAATAAATTCTTCAAATATTCAATAAAATACCATTAATTAGAAGATTCAGGTTTTTTTTCTGACATTTTTAGTTTTTTAATTGAAAGTGATCGATTTTCCTCATCATATTATTTTCAAAATGTTCAATATATATAATATAGTATATTATATCCATATTAAAAAAAAGAAGTGAAAAAAAATATTGAAGACAAGTAATTAAATTTCAATTATTATTATTATTTCATAGAAAATTGATGATATTCAACCAATATAAAAAAAATGCAATTCAGCTTAAATTTTATTCCATTCTTTTTATATTATTTTCATTATTAATAAAAAAATATTTGATCTTTTTCACAAAATCCTATCATTAAGGTGTAATTATTTAAAAGAAAATGACATTTTTATTCATTTAATAGTGAATTTGTTGATTTCATAAATTTTAAATGTCAATATTTTAATTGAAATGAATAGATAAGATTTTTTTCAATTTTTTTTTTTTTGATATTTATTATTAGCCTATATTAAATGGAAAATTCAACAAAATGGAATTTAATACAAGCCAATTAAACCAACCTGTTTTTATCAATTTACCAATATTAGGTGAAACCTTTGAGTCGTTTCGTTTCGCTTAATTAGTGTTAATTTTCACTGTTCGTCGTTAGATTTTCGAGGTTGTGTTGTTTTGAGTTCGAGTCTTTAATTTTTTTTTTATCTGGAAGGAAATCGTTTTGTTTTCTCGCCAGAGATAGTAATTGCGATCATGAAAATTTTCGATTTCGAGATTTTGATGTTTTTATACGTTTTGAAGGTTCATGAATCATTTTCACTAAGGTTTAGATGTAGACAAGATTACGCAAAAACGGTTTGAGCTAGAATCATGAAATTTGGTATATGCGCCTTATTCAAAATTCGTAGTTTTCTATCAACTTTTAGGAAATGTAGCTCAACCGGAAGAGGGTCATTACCTACAACGTTTTGATTTTTTTTCCTCTAAACTGACCGTACAAATAAAGATAGATGTTTGATAGTTTTTCACATGATTAAAAATTGTATAAAACTGCTATATATAGAATTTCAGCTTGATTGAATCGCTGAAAGTATCGGAATTAATTTTTTAACACTGCAAATCACGCACCAACACGTGACGTGGTTCCATCAACAAAGAGCCAATCATGCGCTGGTTTAATAAATATTATTTTATTAATTTATAATTTATAATTTATAATTAATTAAATTTAATTTAAATATAATATATTATGTTATTTAATCTAATTCAATTTGTGAAATAGTCGAGTGGAGACACTCCAGCTAATTTATTTTATTTTTATTATTAGTAAATTTGAATATTTTTATATCAAAATGGATTATTTGCAATATATATATAATTTTTTTTTAAATTCAATTTTTCTAATTTGATGGTTTTTCACGTGATCAAAATTGTATAAAACTGCTATATATAGAAATTCAGCTTGATTGAATCGCTGAAAGTACCACAATTAATTTTTTAATACTGCAAATCTCACGCGCCAACACGTGACGTGGTGCCATCAACAAAGATCCAAACATGCGCTGGTTTAATAAATATTATTTATTAATTTTAATTTATAATTTATAATTAATTAAATTTAATTTAAATATAATATATTATGTTATTTAATCCAATTCAAATTTATGAGATAGTCGAGTGGAGATACTCCACCTTATTATTATAATAATTATATAACTAATAAACTAATTGATAAGAAAAAAATATCAAGATAGTGGAGTCAATGTGTTGAATCATTCGTCTCATTCACTTTCGGGTGTCTCAAATGAGAGTCTTTGATGGGGTGTCGGGGATATATTAGTGAGGGGATACTGTGAAGGTGGGACTTTGGAGTGGGAATCAATTAAGACGGAATAGTTCGGATCGAATTGCTCTGTTTCCCTCTCTCTAGCTCGCTATTCAGAAACGAGATATCCGATGAGCCTCCAGGCAATAGGTCTTGATTAATCACCCCTCCAAACGCACCCTGAGCCTCTCGCCACCTCACCACCCACCTGCTTTGCTAAAACCCTACCAATTAAACACTTTTTTACTCTTTTTTTTTATTTTTTTACTATCTCGCCAGAGATAGTATTGCGATCACGAAAATTTTCGATTTCGAGATTTTGATGTTTTTATACGTTTTGAAGGTTCCTGAATCATTTTCATTAAGGTTGAGAAAAATGTCTCTCTGTGTCTATGTGTGTATGTATGTATGCAAGATTACGCAAAAACGGTTTGAGCTAGAATCATGAAATTTGGTACATGGGCATTATTCAAAATTTGTAGTTTTCTATAAACGTTTGAGAAATATAGCTCAATCGGATGAGGGTCATTACCTTCAACGTTTTGATTTTTTTTTCCTCTAAAGTGACAGTAAAAATAAAGATATATGTTTGATAATTTTTCACAGGATTAATAATTGTATAAAACTGCTATATATAGAAAAACGTCCCGGTTTTCTGGGATTGTTACGATTTTAGGTGCTATGTCCTGGGGTCCAAAAATTTTTTTGATGTTTTCGAAATATGGTCACCCTATAGTTAGTTAAACTCTTAACTAAGTTTGTATTATTTTCAAATATGTTTTGGATCAGTTTTGGAAACAGGACAAATGCATAACAGAAATACAGTTCTTTTATTACTTGATCAATGAACCGTTGTAACGTTTCCTCCTATTTAAGAGATGAATAAAATTAATAATTTAATTTGTGATCAAAATCTAACATTGCCTTTTTATTTTTGTTAGATCACCATTACTACGAGCTACTGGGTCTGTTGGCATTCAAAGCAAAAGCTGCATTTGTTGTTGGTTCAGTTGTTGTTCTTCTATTCCTGATGAAAGGTTTTGGAATGTTCAAAGAGTATCGTTGTCCAAAATCAGATGTCAATCATGACATTATTCATTATTCTTCATCACCGCATGACACTTCTCCACCACTTTACCATCATGACTTTGATAGGTACTCCAAAGGAGGACTACAAGGGCGAAATTACAAAATAGGTCAACAGGATGATCTAACAATGTTTGGGTAATTATTTTAAGTTTAAGACACACACACACACAAATTCATTTTAATATATTTATTCTATTTTATTGAATGTGAGAAAAAAGTAAATTACTTAATATACAGTATATAAAAAAAGTATAACGAAATGAAAGAAAGAGAGAGAGAGAGAGATACTTTTGTATTTTTATATTTTATATGATCAATCATTGTAACTAAAGTATTTTTAGGTAAATACCTTACCAATTAGCGGTTTGGTAATAAAACTATACTTTCTTTGAGACCTACTGAATATGCATAAAAAATTTCATAAGAATCGGCCCAGCCTTTTCGGAGGAGTATCATTTCATAGTTTTGTGACACGAGAATTTTATATATAAGAAGATAATAATCGATTAGATAGCGTTTAATAAACAAATAAATACAATTTAATTTTAATTTTAATTTTAATTTTAATATAATATTATTATATATTTTATAAATATCATTATAATTATTTAAAAAAAGATATCTTTTTAAATACTTATTCAACTTTTAAATGTAAATGCATTTTTCCCAAGATTAATTATAATTATTAATTCTAATATTTGAATAATTTACACATTTATATTATATACTTATTATATTTCAGTTAATTTTTTATAGATAAATTCATGAATTAACAAGATTCAGAAAAAAATATTCTCTCTAGAGGTTATATTCAGGTTACTTGTCTGACTTTTGAGCACAACAAAATTAATGTTTACTTTTAAAAATTAAAATCGAAAAGAAAAGAAAACCAACAACGACATTTAAATGGATCAAATGGGAATAACAAATCATCGAAAAGTCTAGAAAATAATAATAATAATAATAGTAATAATAATAATAATAATTTTCTCCTTATGAAATTAACTTTTTTTAAACCACCGGTTCTCATACACTCTCTCTCTCTCTCTTATCTCCCTTTCATTTTCTATTTTATCCTCTCTCCAATTGCTTTTTCATTCTTAAAAAGAGAGAATTTATAAAATAAATAAATAAATAAAAATAGTAATTAAGTAATAATAACATAAAGTGAATATATATTTAAATAAATTGTTATTAATCTTACATTATATTACTTCGTATATTAAATTTCATGATTCTAGCTTAAACCGTTTTCGCATAATCTTGTCTACATACATACACACACACACACAAGACAGACATTTTTCTCAACCTAAGTGAAAATGATTTTGGAACCTTCAAAACGTATAAAAACATCAAAATCTCGACATCGAAAATTGGTAAAGTTTTTACCAATTCCATGACCGAATGACCATTTTGTATAATTAGGGAAAGAAATGTTTAGATTTTAATCTTTCATTGATTTCGAAATCATTAGAATGATGTAATTTTCCAAATCATAAACATTAATGCAATGACCATTAAAGAAATGTAAATTAAAATATTATTCTTATTTTTGAATCCTAGAATCCCCCTAATTTATTTTTTTTATAATATATTTAAATAATATAATCTCTAAACATAATTCTAATTAGAATTGTGAAATCAAATTTATTTATTATGCATATTAGATAAGTTCCATTATTGGAATTCATAAAAAAAACCTCTGACTTTGTAAGTCCGACGCAAGGACAACGCCTATCAAGTCGGTTATATCAATGAGGTGTCCTATGATCAGTAGAACGCGTCCTCTCAACCTTTACCTTGATTTTCTTGATCGGAGGCGCTATCAAGTACCTTTTCCCCAATGTTGTTCCCGGAGGCTGGGTTGACTGCGTCCCATAGACCCCAGCTAGGGAAATTCCCTTGCTAGGCCCGGGACTTGAACACGGGACCATGTGAATGTGAGGCAGGTATGTTACCCACACACCCAATGGCGCCTTTATATATTGTAATGATTTTTTTGTATAGGGGGGGGGGGGTATATCTAAGAAAAAGAAGGGTTGGTCTCCTATGTGTAATGGAAAAGGGTGGACTTTGAATCGGCGTGGACTGCCCTGGAGATCTGGACTACAAAAAAGAGAAAACAATTAAATTTATCATTAAGAATAAAATTTATAATAAGATTTATTATACTTAATGTTTAAATGTGAATTTTCAAAACCTTTAAAGATTTAAATGTAAAGATTTTAAATTATAAAATTATATACAATAATTAATTTAAAAAATAGGACTTGAACTCGGGACCATGTGAATGTGATGCAGGTTTCCTACCCACACACCCAATGGCGCCTTATTGGAATTCATACCATTATTAATTATGTATATCGACTTTAGCTTACCTATTATTTTTTTTTTATTAAGTTTTATTTTATTTCATAGTAGTAGTATGTATATGCATACGAGATTTTAAAGATAACATATAAATATATGATTGTTTGTTAATTTATACATTCAAAATATTTATTCAACGAAATTAACACGATATAGATTTATTTATTATTTGCGCAAATTTTATTTATTTATTCAACGAATTAGATTCATAACAATTTTAATGATTAGAAAGAGAAGGTAATATAAATGTCTGTTATTTTCGCTGTTGTTATTGTTATTGTATACTTTAGAGTGGAGTGTGGGGGTGGGTGTGTGTGAGGGTGGGGTTGGTTGCATTTTGTGAGAAAGGGTAGGCGTGAGTGCTTAATCTTTATCCCAAGACAGGTGTTTAATTTATTAATATGAATATCGTTGCTATTAGAGCTGCTACTTAATGCCTGGTAAACATTTTATCCTCCTATAAGAGCGGAATTGATAAATAAATCAAAGCAAACCCAGAATAATGTGGGGAAAAAGTAAATAAATATCATGTATTTTTATACAGACTTGTTGTATAAAATATAAATTCTACCAGCAAATTATTATTGTTATAATTAAACTTCTTAATCTATTTGATTTTTAGACTAGATTAGAAATATTTTCAAATTTATTGGAACATTAATAAAAAAAATTCTTATTTTTTTTTTTTGTTTATTTACAATTATGATATACTTACTTAGACCTAGAGCAGTTCTCAACCTGTTTTGTTTTTACCGCGGCACACTTTTAACGGTTTTAACGGTTTAAAAATTTGACGGTCACACAAAAAAGATAAGTGTAAAAGTTTACCATATTGAAAAACCTGGAATGTCTCCACTCGACTATCTCGCAAATTTGAATTGGATTAAATAACATAATAGATTATATTTAAATTAAATTAAATTAATTAAAAATTATAAATTAAAATTAGTAAATCATATTTATTAAACCAGTGCATGTTTGACTCTTTGTTGATGGCACCACGTCACGTGTTGGCGCGTGAGATTGGCAGTGTTAAAAAATTAA
The DNA here is from genome assembly GCA_963082975.1 of Labia minor. Taxonomy (NCBI): domain Eukaryota; kingdom Metazoa; phylum Arthropoda; class Insecta; order Dermaptera; family Spongiphoridae; genus Labia; species Labia minor. Next base: position 118,892,854 of record OY720344.1, on the reverse strand, counting down.
TTCTGGTACTTTCAGCGATTCAATCAAGGTGAAATTCTATATATAGCAGTTTTATACAATTTTTAATCATGTGAAAAATTATATCTTTATTTTTACGGTCACTTTAGAAGAAAAAAAAATCAAAACGTTGTAGGTAATGACCCTCTTCCGGTTGAGCTACATTTCTCAAAAGTTGATAGAAAACTATGAATTTTGAATAATGCTCATGTACCTAATTGCATCATTCTAGCTCAAACCGTTTTTGCGTAATCTTGCCTACATACATACACACATACATACACACACACACACACACACACACAGACATTTTTCTCAACCTTAGTGAAAATGATTCAGGAACCTTCAAAACGTATAAAAACATCAAAATCTCAAGATCGAAAATTTTCGTGATCGCAATACTATCTCTGGCGAGATAGTAAAAAGTGGTCTTTTTAGAACCATATTGGAAAAATTTAGAAAAAAAAAGTCGGAAATGTTTAAGAGTCTCATAATCTCTTTTGAAAATCTTGCGGCACAGTCTCTGAGAATCACTAACCTAGAGAATAAAAAATAAACTTTTGTACAACTATTTAATAAAAACAATCTTAGAGTTTGTCATAAAGTATAAATTAAAAAAAAAAAATGATTTCATATTCCTATAAAAATAATTGATTGGTCTTTAAATAACTCGTTTCATTATAAAGATATTATATTTACAAAAAAAAAATAAAATTTTTTTTAACCTGTACCATATTTCCTATTTTCCTTTTCTATTTTTACAAATAACAACCTGGTCACCGAGCAGCGGTAACTAAAAAAATATTCCTTATTATTGGGTATATATATTGAATATTTAGTATTTAAGGAAGCGCTCAGTCTAATGTAGTTGCTGATGTCATTTATATTTCCTATTTTAAATGAAGAAAAAACTAATAAACGTTCTGAAACAATTACAAATAATTTAAAAGTACGTATTAATTCACTGAAAAACAGATATGGATATAACATAAATATTTTTAATTTTATTTTATTTATAATATTTTGTATTTAAGGAAGCACTGTCTGACGTAGTTGCTGACGTCATTTATATTTCTTTTTTTTAAGTTAAGAAAAAATTAATAAATATGATTTTTCCCGAGGCTGAAACCAATACATTGATTTTTCTTTATAAAAATTATCTATGGTGTGAATTTCAAATTCAAATTATATAAGTATATATATATACCATTTTTGCTAGTATATTTTTAAAAATAATTTATAAAAACAAAAATTCCTATTTTTTATTTCACACATTGTTAAAAATTTTCATCTCTTCCACTAATGTAAAAGCATGATTTCTCCCATATATATATATATATATATATATACGAGGGTGGGGTGAAAGGTTTCTGGCCTGACGATGATTTTAAATTGTTTTTTTGCTTTATTTTTCAACATAATCTCCATCAACACTGATACATTTCTCATAAAGGTGTTCTAATTTAGTTAATTAATTTAAAAAATTAATTAATCTTTCAATTCGATTTAATTAAAGCCTCATCAACAGTTATGAATCGACGCAAAAATTCGTTTGGATTACGCCTACAGCGCCAAATTATAATTAGAAATGATTTTTCGAAGAAGTTTTTAGTCTAACGTTAGCAAACGCGGCATCCACGTTGCACACAGCTTTCCATATTCAAAGGCTTGTGCAAAATATTTCGCACACGTTCAGCTGACATCGTACAGATCTCAGCTATCTTCAATGTTGAAAAATAAAGAAAAAAAAAACAAATTTAAAAACATCGTTTTTCTTGGTCAGGCCGGAAACTTTTCATCCCACCCTCGTATATATATATACGAGTATAAATAAATTATCTAAGATAATTAATAAATATCAGTCCTCGTGAGTCATTTAAAAAAAAAGAATTCATATTTTAATAATACATATAAAGAATAAAAATTAAAAAAAAAATATCCAAATCTTTAAAGGGAGAGGGAGAGTCTTTTTATTGAAATAGAAAGAAATGAAAAGAGGGTAACGAGAAAGAAAGTGGGATTTAGATTATTTTATTCTTAAGAATTTAATTAAAACCTTTTGATTAAAGAGAATATTAAAAGACGACGTAAGAGCTAATTAAATACTTTAAACATTTGATCATTTGAAAATTTAAGCAGAAAGAGACGCATAATAAAATAATATGGCGGAATATTCGTTATACGGAGACCAACCAAGTTTAATCGAAACGCCTTGCCTTTCTTCCATTGTTACTACATCGATGCTGAAAACTCCTCGTTAATCCTCAATAAGTTATATATTTTATTTTAAATATCCCCTTTCATTCATTCTCATTGATTTTATTCTCGATTTTTTTAAAGAATTCAAACTTTCCGCTTTAATTTTTTCCAACATACCTTTTGTTTCTATGTACCAATAGAGATTCGTAATTTACTGTTTGATTTTAAAAATATTCGTAGTTTTCGATCAACTTTGGACAAATGTAGCTCAACCGGAGAGGGTCATTACCAACAACGTTTTGATTTTATTTTCCTCAAATGTAACCATAAAAATAAAGATATATGTTTGATAGTTTTTCACATGATTAATAATTGTATAAAACTGTTATTTATAGAATTTCAGCTTGATTGAATCGCTGAAAGTACCAGAATTAATTTTTTAACACTGCAAATCTCACGCGCCAACACGTGACGTGGTTCCATCAAAAAAGAGACAAACATGCGCTGATTTAATAAATATTATTTATTATTTTAATTTATAATTTAATTAATTAAATTTAATTTAAATATATAATATATATAATAAATATATATGTGTGTTAATCAATCCAATTCAAATTTGCGAGAAAGTTGAGTGAAGACACTCCAGCTTATTTAATTCCAAATAAGCTTTTCTTATGCAATTGTTGCGGGTCGCTTCTAGTTTACGAGATAAAAATGATTAAAGTATGTCAGATTAGTTTATTATGAACCTCGAAATAGGATGTAGTTAAGTAATGTTTTATTGACTAATTCACTAATTATTCACTTATTCCTAATTTTAGGTTTTTTTTTGGCTCGGTTTGGATATAGAGAAATTATTTAATTAATTAAGTTTTAAATTTTCTATATCTAATCCGAACTGAACAAAAACACACACAGAAAATTAGTGGAGCCCTCTGATGGTCAAATTAATAAAACATGGTAGCTAAATAGAGTATCAATGGATTTATATGCAAATTTTAATAATTTTTCTCTTGTAAATATAGAAGCGACCCGGAAAAATTGCATAAGAAAAGTTTATTTGGAATTAAAAAAAGGAAAGGAAAGAGTAAAGTTTTATCCCAATCCATGACAGAATGACCAGTAGGTATAATTAACTTTCTTTCTTTCATGGAGCATTATTATTTATTTATTTATTTTAATCTATCTAATTTTATCTCATTCGGATACGATTTTATTTTTATTTTTTTTTTATTTCATTCAACATCAACCCTCACAGTAATCATTCCTAGCTCGGTTGCATAACGAAAACAGAACATTCCAGATGCGTTTCTAAAAAGAAACTTTACCATCCATGGTTTTGATACCATTTAGTTTTGGAGGTGGGCGAATGACCTACCTTCGTATAACCCACCCACCACCACTACCTCTTCCGTCTCACATTATTTCGATTTGATCCCCTTGGATATCTTCATCGTTGAAAATGGAACCAGATGGGAATAGAAACCTCAAAAAGCTTTTAAATATTACAACGAAACTGATAACATCCAAAAACTATAAATAAATATAAATTATCTAAAGAAGAGATAGAAAAAAATGTAAGGTTAACGTGGTTATAATTTAAACAAAACAAAACAAAAATAATGTATTTTACTTATTACTTACCCAAACCCAAAGACTTTCTTTATTTATGAACTCATTTTTCAACAATTTTCTCTAATATATACAATAAATAAAAATAAAGATTTTCTTTTACCTTCATCCTCTTCCTTTGAAAGGGCAGATAGACAAATATCAAATCGTTTGTTGTTTAAACTAGGTAGAGGTGTTGTATAATCAGTAAAACTCTCCAAGAATCTCTCCAATTTTTTTATTTTAAATTTCTTGGACGACAGTCACTACTTTTTATTTACTTTAAGTTACTAGAAATTAATCATTAGATTGTTCTTAGATATCAGTTATATATTTAAATTAAATTAAATTAATTAAATTATAAATTAAAATTAATAAATAATATTGATTAAACCAAAGCGTGTTTAGATCTTTGTTGATAACACCACGTTACGTACTGGCGCGTGATTTGCAGTGTTAAAAAATTAATTTCGGTACTTTCAGCGATTCAATCAAGCTGAAATTCTATATATAGCAGTTTTATACAATTTTTAATCATGTGAAAAACTATCAAACAAATATCTTTATATTTACGGTCACTTTAGAAGAAGAAAAAATCAAAACGTTGTAGGTAATGACCCTCTTCCGATTGAGCTACATTTCTCAAAAGTTGAGAGAAAATCGTGAATTTTGAATAATGCCCGTATACCAAATTTCATGATTCTAGCTCAAACCGTTTTTGCGTAATCTTGTCTACATACACACACTCCCACATACATTTTTCTCAACCTTAGTAAAAATGACACAGAGGTCTTCAAAACGTGTAAAAGCATCAAAATCTCGACATCGAGATAGTAAAAAAGATATCAATTCTACTGGTTTTTAATTGTTCACTAAAAATTATAGGATAACTAGAATATATCGTTTAGTTACAATCGTGTTAAGAAAATTATTGATTTGGTTGCAGATTCGACCTGGTAGACACAAGCTTCAACATTGTGGATATTCGATCGGATATTTGTCGACGAAAATTTGTCTGTGACGTGGATCGCACCGCAGAAAACACTCCGATACTCCAATATGTATTAAAATACTTTGCGTAAGTTAAGTTTAATCGATATACATTATTAAATTTATCAATAAACTTGAAATTATTATTAGTATTAGTATTTTTTAAATACAAATTAATTTTCTTTAAAAATTAAATTTACTATAAAAATTTTACATCCATAATGAAAATACAGTAGAACCTCGATAACTCAAACCTCGGTAACTTAAAAACCTCGATAACTTCAAAAAATAATATGTTCCCTTCCCATCAGAGCACAAAACCTCAATAACTTAAAATACGCATCCTCGATAACTTAAATAAGTAATCTCTGTATTGGCCCTCAGAAGCTGAAATCTTGAAGAAACAAGAATCAGGAGAAAGTTTTCAATGTAAAAGACGAACAATTGCCGAATTGCCTAATTTAAGTGGTTCATATAGTGTCGAAAACAAAACATCAGTGTTAGTGAACCTATATTGAAAGAAAAAGAGTTCGCTAATTCGCTGAAAATCAAAAATTTTAAAGCCAGCAATGGCTGGTTAGAGAATTTTAAGAAACGACATCATTTAACCTTTAAAATAATGTTATTAACCTATTCGCCCATCCCTAACATAGCCCCCTTGATAACTTAAAACCTCTATAACTTAAAATATTTTGTGTTTCCCTTGAACTTTAACTTATCGAGGTTTTACTGTATATATTATAAAAAAAAATAATAATAATAATCATTAGTTGTTACAAAAATCCTTTTTTTTAATATGAATATAAAATAATCATGTCTGTCTATTCTTGAAAACTAATTTTTGAAAAATATTATTATTGAGTACATAATTGCAAGTTGTTATTTAAATTTGTTATTTTAGTTATTCTAGTTATGATATAATATAATACTCACCGTGGTGTCATTTTCTTTCAAATAATTTAAACCAATCAGCTGTTCTTTGCAAGATTGTTTATCCCGCCACTGTAGAAGAAAAATAATTGTAAAACACAAATTTATTTAAAAAGGTTTCATTCCAATTATTTCATTAAGTGTTTGAATAAACCAAGAACATGCATTTAATTTAGACAATGTTTGTTTACATGGTTCAAACAGTGTCGAAACCAAAACATCATGGATCATTAATGGACCCATACTGAAAGAAAAAGGTGAAGAGTTCGTTAATTCGCTGAAAATCAAAAATTTTAAAGCCATCAATGACCGGTTAAAGAATTTTAAGAAACGACATGATTTAGCCTTTAAAAAAATGTTATTAACCTATCCGCCTATCCCTAACATAGACCCTTGATAACTTAAAACCTCTATAACTTAAAATATTTTGTGTTTCCCTTGGACTTTAACTTATCGAGGTTCTACTGTAGTATATATTATATTATTGCTTTTATTTATTTATATTATATAAAATTTATTGATGTTTTTGAGTATATGAAATGCCTTTAAACATCATTAGGTATATTTACTTGGCAATAAGTGGTGATACAAGCTTAGGTACACTATTTTACATCAATTTCTTTTTAAATAATATATAATAAATTTATTATAATATTATTTCAAATTCAATATAAATGTATATACAAAAATTTAAAACAAACTTCTTTAATAGAAACATATAATATAAATATAAACCAATTGAAACTTTGCAAATTAGTGCAATTTTTCAATTACATCCACGTTCACTGAATTTTTATAAGAAATTCGATCGGAAAATAAAAAAAATATGGATTTAAATATTTTTAATTGTGTTAATAGATTCGTTTCTCAAATTTAAAAATTTTAATCTGAATTATGGTAAGCACTTGCACAGTTAAGAACTACTGGGATAAAGTGAGATTTAATAAAATTATACTGATTAGTTTTTTATTAAATTTATTCAAAATTGTTAAATAAAAGAAGAAAATGAAATTAATGAAATAAAAATATAAATATTAATTTTTAAAATTAATGGTGTTTTTCAATAAAAAAAACTTTCATAAAATAATAATAAAAAATAAATAATTATTACTAAAAAAATGTTATTAACCTATTCGCCTATCCCTAACATAGACCTTTGATGTCTTAAAACCTCTATAACTTAAAATATTTTGTGTTTCCCTTGGACTTTAACTTATCGAGGTTCTACTGTATTTAAATTTACATTTTTAGTTATTTTATATCATTGATTTACATTTTGTTGTAAATTATAATTTAATAGTAATTTAAAAACATCTGGGAATGCTAGGAAGCATTACTATCAACCAACTTTTATTTATATTTTAATAAAATTGCATAAAAAATTAATAATAATTAATATATAAGGGAATTTTGTAAATAAAACCACATATTGATATTTGTTATTGTAAATTTATTCAAAAAATACAAAAAATATACACAACAACAATTGCAGAAGTAGCAATCGAAACGTTGTGTATATATTTTTTGTATTTTTTGAATAAATTTACAATAACAAATATCAATATGTGATTTTATTTACAAAATTCCCTTATAAATAAAAACAACCACCAAAGCTTTAATTAATATAATTTATATAATTTATAATTATAATAATAATGATACGATCGAAGATACGCTGAAAACATCGCTTATTTATAATTATGCGCTGAAAATATGGGAAATTTTCAACTTTGACAGCCAATTTGATTATGTTCCCAACCGAATTTTAAAAAACCAAGACCACTTTACAATTACACTTTTCGTTGAAAATCTCAATGTTACATTTATATCTAATATAATATGTAATAGTAAGTACCATCTGGTAATAATTACTTATCAATCAGTGACGTCGTTTTTTAAAAATCACCTACCTACATGCAAATTATTTAGATTTTCATTGGTTCTTAATACAACATGTTTTCGCTTTCACTGTTGTCGTTGTTAGGTCTGTTATTGTTCACTCACTCTATTTGGTTCTAATATTTATAAATCAATCAATTAGGAAACACAGGAACATCGTTGTTCTCTGTTCATTCAATTGAACACAATGTTTAATCGGTTCCCGCTTGATTACTTAATAAAATTTCCAACATCCGACAAGATCAAATATAATACAATATTTAATTAATTTCTCAATTCTTAATGAAATATCAATAAATTATTAAGAATTATTTATGGTGTTTATGATTAACAAAAGTAAAAAATTGAACAGCTATATAAATACATTTTTATATTTATAAAATCGCGATTATATGTATCATACAAGGTCTGTTCAAAAGAAAAGGTGAATTTTGAATTTTTGCGGGCTGTGTACATTCGATTATTGAATTTTTTTTTGTTATGTTGGTACACATATGTTTCTCATATGTTGGCGTTATCAGCCATTTTGGATTAGTAGTTTGTTTTTGGCAACTGAAAAAGTTACGTTTTTATGTATTCGATTTCTTACTTTAAAGAAAAAGTGGACCAAAGAATCGGTATTAAATTTTGCGTTAAAAATGCACTTAAAATGTTGACTGAGACATTCGGCGAGTCTACTTTGTCTCAAAAAAAGCACACCAAGTTCGAACAAATGTGAAGGTTTTGCTCACTGTTCGATTACAATGGCGTGGAGCATTTTTTATTATATTGGTACACATAGGTTTCTCATATGTTGACATTATCAGCCATTTTGAATTAGTAGTTTGTTTTTGAAAACTTAAATTAAATTAAATTAAGGAATACTACAAGTAAGTTATGTAACGTTTGCGTGAAACAATACGGCTCAAACGATCGAAATTGTGGAAAAACAAATCATGGATAATGCACAAGCTCACACATCATTGCTTGTTCGTGACATTTTGGCCAAAAACAACACCGTACATCATACCTTAACCACCGTATTCACCAGATTTGGCTCCCTGCAACATTTTTTTATTCCCAAAACTGAAGAGACTAATGAAAGGAAACCGTTTTGCCACAAATGATGAGATAAAGAGGAACGAGCTGATACCAAAAAGCGCATTTCAGAGTTTTAGTGCTTGGACGATTGGAAGAAACGCTGAAATAAGTGCATTCTATCTGAGGGGAATTACTTTGAAGGGGACAACATGAATATTGATGAATAAATAAATACTTTTCGAAATAATTCAAAAAATTAACCTTTTTTTGAACAAACCTCGAATCTATAAAAATAATAACTTTAGATTACGATAATAAATAGATTTTTTAATTATCAGAATATTATATTAAAATTGAGAAATACAAAAAGGAAAAAATTACAATATTCATTTTAATATTCTAAAATGAATATATTTTATTAAATGTGTTGTAACAAATTATTTCTTTGGTTTATTAAAGCTGTTTTTATTTATAAGGGAATTTTGTAAATAAAACCACATATTGATATTTGTTATTGTAAATTTATTTAAAAAAAGTTGACCTGTGGCCAGGTCCGAACCGACCGACTGTTTGAAATAAATTAATTTCCAGCTAGAGAAACAATTTCATATTATATCTTTAACATATCTATTAATGTAATAAAAAACAGATATGGATACATAAATAATAAATATAAACATTTTTAATTTTATTTTATTTATAATATATATGCAAGACCAGTCTGTGACGTCATGAATGGCTGGATGACGTCATATAATTTTAAATCAAGAAAAAACTAATAAATATGATTTTTCTCGAGGATAAAACCAATACAAAGTGCATGATTCGTGGTGATATATAAAAAAATCTCCTTTGGTGTGAAAATAACCCTTTCCTTCCTATCGTCGATCGCTAATACTACCACTTCCGGTTTCCGGAATTGCACCAAAAGTTGATCAATTCATCCCACTGATGCATTAAGTAAATATACCAAATTTCATCAAAATCGGTTGAGCCGTTCAGGCTGTACACATCTATACGGACGGACGGACAGACGGACAGACGGACGGACAGTTATCATGCTAAAAATACTTTTTTCTGTTTAGAAAATGCATGATTCGTGGAGATATGTAAAAATCTCCACATGTGAAATTTGGTGTGAAAACAATACCTCCCTTACTATCGTCGGTCGGTAAAAATACAAAAAATACACAACGTTTCGAAAGCTACTGAACGTTCGGAGAGTGCAGTCGCTTGATAACGATTGCAGAAGTAGCAATCGAAACGTTTTGTATTTTTTTTTTTTTTTTTTTTTGTATAAATTTACAATAACAAATATTTCTTTGGTGTTTCGATAAAAATTTTAATTTTCCTGAATATATTTTCAATATATTCTCATATATATTAAATATACAAGAGACTTAGTACGGTTTTATTAATGGATCTTGAAAATATTTTAACGAAATGTCAGTTACCCGGAAGAGAGATAGCAAGATGTTTTTGTCGTGCGTTTTTTTTTATTCTGTCTCTTTTACTCACACGCGGCATCTCTGACCATTAGTTGGAGTGACCCTGACATGCTCCGACCCCACCAGCACCTGTCAACTTACCCTCTCGCTATCCATCTCCAAAAGGACCACAAAAAAGTGTTAAGCACAAGGAGAGGTCCAAAAGAAAATGTAACATCTACCTGGGCATCGAAAGAAAAAGCAAATGGATATATTAAAGTGATAGATAAGGCGAATGAATGAATGAATGAAAAAAAAAAAGACAAAACAAACAAAGATGGATTCATGAAATACAATTAAAGTTCAACATTCTTTAAATCGATAAAAGGTAGAAATGTAGAAATTTTTTAAGTAGATAAGAATAAGTAACAAAAATTCAAAAAAAAAAAAAAAAATACGCTGGTAGATGACTGAACAAGTAAAATGAAAATAGTAATAGAAAAATAACTATAAAAAATTATTTAATGAGAAAGTAGAAAACGTATCAAAATAAGAAAAATATAAAAAAAAAACTTTTTAAAAACACGCTTTTATTAAATAAAAGCACCAAACATGCATGGAATAACGTAAATTCTACTTCAAATAGACATAGTTATCAATTATAAGAGAAAAAGAAAAAAAAACAGAAAGGATTGTGGATATACAATGAAATGTCCTTCGTATTATTTTCCTTTCTCTGCATATTTGGCGTCCACGCTTTCATTTTTTTAGATATGATTAATTATAAGGAAATTGTGGTGTGTGTGGAGAAATTATTTTCTCCTTTTTAGTGCATTTAAATAAAAGAGTGTTTTTAAAAAGTTTTTTTTTTATATTTTATTTTATTTCCTAATTTTTAGTCTTGATAGAAATTTCGCCCGATTTATGATTTCAGGTTATAGTGTGAATGTTGAAAGAATCTAATTCAAGTCGATTCTTCACCTCAAAATACTATATATCAAATCGGTGGTATAGGGGGCTGATTATTATTATTATTATTAGATTATTGGTTTATATACACATGGATGGATGCTCTGTGATACACATATATCTTTTCAAAAACAATATCGCCATTATTTTAATTGATATTCATTTGAATTAAAAAATATTTTTACAAAATAATTAAATATGATTTAAATTAATATTATATTAATATTTAATTACTATTTTTCAATATTATACAATATATACTTACTATTTTTCAATATTATGCAATATGTAATTACTAATTGATAAATATAATACCTCGTAGGTCACCTATGACTTAAGTTCAATCAGAATATTGCATTGTCATCGGAGTTACATATGTATGCAAAATTTCAGCTCTTTCGAACATTGGGAAGTAAAAATTCAAATGAATTTGATATTTTCAACAAGCTCCCATGATTAATTAATTGGTTGGAATATCAACAGAAAGAATCGAAAATGTTCTCTCTCACTGATATTTGGTTAAATTTTTAAAAGTAAAGATATTATAAAATAAAAAAGTATATTAAAGATAATAATTTAGAATATATGAAATATTTCACAATTATTATTTATTTATTTATTTTCATTTTTTTTTTTTGCTTTTTCGGAATATATCTCCAGCTTTCTCAGAATTGTTTATTATTTTTATTTTTATTTAAATATCGATGCACTCGGCGAGGTTCGATGCCTCGAACTCGAGTCGGCGGACCAGTCAGTTTAACCGCGCGGCTAAGCTCTCGGTCTTATTATTTATTAAAATCAATAAAATTAGGTACTATAGAAAAATCCAACCATGGAATAATTTTAATTAATTATTCTATATACTAAACAAATTCTATACTCTATCTCTTGTTTAAATAATATTAAAATATTTACTGAATGAAAAAAATTATTTTAAAATTAATTTTTTTATATTTATCTAGCAATAATAATAAAATTAATAATATTTAGTTTAATATTTGATTTAATTTTTTATTGGAATTTACATAATTTTCAAATAATATTTTTGTTTTAGGAAAGGATTGAATCGATATCGAGATGTGAATGATCCTAATCGTCCATGTAAGGATTTGTATCCTGAATGCCCAGGAATGATGCACGAGGAAGAACCAAATGAAACAAATTAATTTATATTTGTATAAACTTATTTATATATTTATGTAAAAATTTTCAATAAATTATTTTTTCACTTGAAAATATAACAAAAAAAAACAAATTATTCAAAAAAAAAAAATTTGGGAATTTTTTTTATGTTTTTCGTGGTTTCACTTTGCGTCTTGTGGTCTGTTGCGGACCGAGTATGCTTTCGATAATTGCGGCATCATCTCTAGCTGATCCGTTATTACTAGATGATGATCCTCTTCCAAATTGTGGGTTTGGCACATTTGTTACTATCGAATTCACTATTTTGGAAAAAAATGGTAAAACCTAAAAAATCATTAAGAAAAATAAATTGTGATTTTATGAAATTGTAAATTATATATATATATATATATTCAGGTAATATAAATACACTAGTAAATATGATTTACACACACATATATACATATATATATTTATATAAAATTTCGAATTTTTTGTTCTTAAAATATGAAAAAATTATATAATATACACTATTGTATAGAAATAATAAATGTTATAATTACGAATCTGAAAAGGATGAATATACGAGGGTCATTCAACAAGTAATTAGTCTCACCGCCCGATGGCGCTGCTATCACAAAAGAGTTTTACCATCATGTAGTACATTCTTTTACTAGCCTACTGTCAAAGTTGTAGAAAAACCATTTTTTGTTGTACAGAACCAATTTTTGAAGATCGACATCAAAGGAGAAGAGTCACCGTACACACCATCCAAGCGATCTTTGATTTCCCTGCGCGATTTCCCTTCCAAAAATAAGAATTTATTCACCGAACGATATAGTTCTTTTTCCATTTTTGTACAACTGATTGACACGCTCGCTTCCAAAGGCTGTCAAAACAAAACTAGTGAAGGGAATTGACTGAAACTTTGACAGTAGGCTAGTAAAAGAATGTACTACATGATGGTAAAACTCATTTGTGATAGCATCGCCATCGGGCGGTGAGGCTAAGTACTTGTTGAATGACCCTCGTGTATATATATACATGTATATATGTAGTAAAAAATAGATAATAAGCTGAAATAGTATAGTATATAGATATTAATTAAGACAAGAATACATTATATATGTTTAAATTTCATTTAAATATGCCTGTTAAGCACACTATCATCTAAAAATTATTTTCAGTTTTGCTAATTAATAACAGAAAAATTTTTTTTTAAAATTAATTTTTAACTCACTTTGTTATGATTAAAAACAGTAATGATGGCTAAAATGATGATAGGTAATGCATAATAGGAACTATGATTAAGTTCTTGTTCTATAACTTTGGGTTCCGAACGAAATGTAAGTCGTAATTGTTTAAAAGTTCCATTCGCCCGGAAAGACACAGGCCAAGTCTTAAATGTATGGGTAGATTTCGAAAGAGTGGTTTCTAATTGAATAAAATAACTTCTTCCATCAATTGGCAATTGTGGGAATGTGACAAGAGCGACTGATGTGCCTTGGTATTGTTTCGGGCTCGTTGGCGGATTGGTCGTATCTAAACGTGACGAATGGATGGGGGAATCGCCAAGATCATCTCGGCAAAGTTTCACTTTCAAGGTACGAAGATCTTCTGGGGTACCAGCATCAATGAACGCAGAAACAACCATATGAGTGAGACGATGGAATACCACCAAACGAAGATCATGGACATCGCCATCAATTGTCTAAATAAAATCAAATACATTCAGAAAATTATAATTTATTTTATATTTATAAAAATTACTTTTACTAATATTCCAGTAGGAGTTGCACGTTCCACTTGTTTATTTATTTCTATCCCTTCTTTTAATCGAACAATATATTCACACTAAAAAATAGTAATATTTCATTTGAATGAATTCATTATTAAAAGAAAATAAACAACTTATTTATTTTATACTTTAGGTTGTAAACCACGAATTCTAAATTGCCCGTTAGCCTCTGTGGTGGTTTCTTCTTGGAGGGATTCACAGGGACCTTTCGAACCATCAACAGTTACTGCCTCTACAACAACTCCTTCTTCTGGTGTCCGATTTAATGAAGTGACAATTCCATAAGCAGAATAAGCTACCCGTTTTCCTCTAAAGAAATAAATAAATAATTAATAAAATATTATTTTTTTGGATTATTTAATAAATAGAATACTTACACAAGTTCAACATTATAAGTAGAGATGAGAATATCTTCAGAAACTTGAATTTTCTTTGAAGATGGTTCAAAACGATATTCTTTCATCATTGGCCTTAAAAAATACTCTCCAGGTCGCAATGAATTGAAATTAAATGTTCCGTTTATGCCAGTTTGACTATTTTGACGGAATCCTTGCTCACCTGACAATGAAAGTAATACACCTGAGATAGGTAGACCTTCTTTGCCAGTTTCGCGTACCATTACTTTAATTTCGGCAAGTATCGAGGCCCGGAGGACTCCTTCTTCGTTTGGTTCTGAGATTGAATAGCCATCTTTTTCAGCTGTCACTCTTGGATAAACAATAGATTAAAAAAAATAAATAAATTTTTCATCATAAAATATATTATTTTGAAATCTATTAATTTTAAATTATTATACACCTAATTCTGTTTTTACACGATAATTGGTTCCAGAAAAAACCGTATAAAAAAGACATTGATCTTATGCAAAAATTGGTGATTGGTTCCTTATCTCTAAAACCTATTAAAATTAGAGAAAAATAAGGATTTTTTTAAGAATATGTATTCAGGTTTATTTTATAAAATCACATATATAATGTGAATTTAAGCATAATTATTAAAGAAAAAAAAATAACCACTCTAAATATGTAATGTAAATTAAATGTATGACAAGTTCAGGAACTAAAAACAGTAATCTATGTATGCAAAACAGCTATGTTGTTAGCAAAAAGAATAAGTTATTCAATTTTTAAGACAAAAATAAATTTAAAAAAAAAATTAAATGATAATCATAAATTCAGGACCATAAGTTTAGTCATCATCAGTCAAATTATTACCAAACAGGTGTGATTCCATTGATAAGTTCACAAAATACTAAAACGTTTCTATATATTGAAAAAAGGCAATTCCTTTAAATTTTTGCCATTTGGAAATTCTCTGACCAGTAAATTTGCTTGAATGTATGTACACACAAAAAACAAAAGAGAAACAAATACATACATATAATCTTTATGATCTTTATTAAGGGAATTTTTATTAAAAGACCAAATTGTTTATAAAAAATTATTTATTAAATTAAAATAACTGTACAACGTTTCGACTGCTTATTCTGCAGTCCGCTTGAATCGGAGCAAGTGTACGGTACTTGAAAAAGACTGCAGAATAAGCAGTCGAAACGTTGTGCAGTTATTTTAATTTAATAAATAATTTTATACAAACAATGTGGTCTTTTAATAAAAATTCCCTTAATAATTATCAAAATAACCACAAAAGCTTTAATAAATGCATTTATGATCTTTCTTTTTTTTGTATGGATTCTAGCTGTGTGTGTTTTTATTTATGTGTGTTTAATAGTTTGATCCGTGTTAAATCGAATAAAATCGTGTAAAAAAATAAAATTCTTGATTTTCAAACCGTGTTAAATCAAATTCGTATAAAAAAAAACCGTGTAAAAACAGAATTAGGTGTAGTTGATTTTAATCATACAATATATGATAATTTTATATAAAAAATTAGATTATGAAACAATGTAAATGAGATAATTACTTATATTCAAGGGTGCTTTGCAAGGGGCCAATTTTAAAAGTGCCATCGCTAGTCTCTGTGGCCACAATAATATTATCACTATGTTTATTCGTGATAGTAACTTTTACTCCTGGAAGTGGAGGTTCAATTCGACCTTCGATAATTCGACCTCGCTCTGCACGGAATCTAACAACATTGATCTGACAATCATCAGCACCAAGAAGACTCGCTTGAGTTGGTTCGAAAAGAAGAACGGAAGCCGATGGCTCAAATGAAAGTATTTCTCCAGGTTTCACTTGTAATGAGAAAGGATATCGTATTTGCCCATCGCTTCCTAATTCGGATTTTAATGGGCCTAATCTAGAAAAGAAAAACTGATTCAGATAAAAAAATACAATTATAATATAATTTTCACAATGTTTACCTTTGTTTTAATTTCCCATCATCGGTATTGATAACATTGATGTGTATGTCGTTAACTCGTTCCTTAGAAAGGACTTGTCCAGAAACGCTATGCGAAATAGCGTTAAAGGCCACAACTGAGGGAGGCAACCACTGCTGAACGGGAGTGTCAAATCCATGGCAGCCCTCTGGACGGAATTCAAAAGGTCCAAGCTCTGTGAGACAGATACGTGACGAGCCTTGACGAAGATTGATCATTTTTTTAGGGGAATCCACAATATCAATCAAACGATATTGAACCTGTTAAGCAATTCATAAATATATTTTCAAAATATTTATTTATAAATAAATTTATATTTTTTAATAGAAAAAAAAAATCTGACTTTGTACGTCCTACGCAAGGACAACGCTTATCAAGCTGGTTATATCAATAAGGTGTCCTTTGATCAGTAGAACGGGTCCTCTCAACCTTTACCTTGATTTTCTTGATCGGAGGCGCTATCAAGTAGCTTTTCCCAATGTTGTTCCCGGAGGCTGGGTTGACTCCGTCCCATAGACCCCAGCTAGGAAAATTCCCTTGTCAGGCCCGGGACTTGAACCCGGAACCATGTGAATGTGAGGCAGGTTCGCTACCCACACACCCAATGGCGCCTTTATATTTTTTAGTAGTTAAAATAAATTATAAGAAAGTATTGTTTAATAGTTTATGACGAACAATTAATAATTATAATAGTGTGGAGAAAATACCTGAGTCTCATGTGAGGATACAAAATCAACATAAAATCCAGTTTGTACAAAAGGTTTTGCTTCAGTTTCTGGTTTTGTTCCAACTGTGATAATTTGATATGTGGCCTCCCAACACCAATCAGATTTATCAATAGTTAATCGGTATCTACCGGGCACAATATCACGGAAGGCATATTTTCCACCTGAACGCAAAATAAGGTTATTTTAAAAAGTAAATATTACATTATTTTATAAATAGTATGTTAACCAATGATCATAAGAATACCGCTATAATATTTAAATGAAAATTAAACAAAATTTTTAAACTATTAAAAAATAAAACACGGAGGTTTACTGGTTTAAAATTAGTCTTACCTCTTTTGAAAATTCTTATTATTTATTTTAATACTTAAATTTACATAAAATTATTTGATAAAAGAAAAATTTTAAAAAAATGCTTACTTGAGACAACTTGTGTTTGGATAGTGTTATCACCACTTGGATCACTTAGACGTATAATTAATTTTGTACAAAATTCTGGTTTTGTACATATTACAGATCCTTTAAGAGATACTTTTAATTGAGCAAATTCTACACCAGTCAGAATAGGCATAGTCGTGATTTCTATAACATGCTTGATTGGATAAAATCTGAAAATATTAATATCAGATATTAAGAAAAATATTTCGGCAATCGTAAATTTTATTTATTTTACATTGAAATTTTTCCTTAAATAATTAAACAGGAATTATAATTATAAAAAGATTATTTGGAAAGAATCGTATTTTCGGGTTATTTTTCTTAAAAATAAAATATAGAGAATAATCATCAAATAGATGATATTTTTTTAAATTTCAAATAAAATAGATGATTATGAAATGTAGAATAAATACTTACTGAAGTCCATTAGTCTTTTCTTCTTGAGTTACAATGGCACTTATATGATATATTCCTGATGAAAGAAAAGTACAAAATTTACCACCCTCCTCTGTTACTAGTTCAAAAAGCTGCTCTGTCTGGACATTTAAAATGTTTATAACTCTAAAAAATATTTATATATATATATATATTAGTTGAATATAATGAATATAATGTTTAAAATGTCTTCAAATAATTGGATACTGAAAAGAGATCATTTTATTGTATACCTAGTTTGAGGTTGAGACTGAGCCCATGGTAGAATTCGACCACAAAGCTTAAATGCAGATGGATATACTGCAGGTATTTTTGGGTTGGTAGGGGAAATAAGAATTCTTGAATCAGAAAATTGATAGTTTTCTGCAGTAAAGCTAAGATGATATTCTTTGGATTTGATATTTTCAAGAGTATAAATGCCTTCAAGATTTGTTTTTCCAGCCAAATTACCGTTTAACCAAACATTCACTCCAGCAATGCCTTTTCCCTTCGAGCCTTGTTGGCTTACCACTGAACCAGATATTGTGAAGCCTCTAACCTAGAAGATAAACAAACAGTATTAAAATCATGATTCTTTTCAGTATATTAAATAAAGAATAAGAAAAAAAAAATCAAAGAAAAAACCTCAAATTCAGTTTCAAGATTCAGAGAGCCATGACCAAGTTCAAATTCCAGACGGGGTGGATGGACATCAAATTGAATGCTAATATCACGTGCCTGATAATGAGGGACTAGAAAATATCTACCAGGTGGTACACTTTTAAAACGTACCAGACCTGTAGAATCAGACATTGAATGACAAAGAGGAGGTGGGGAAGATGGTGTATATCCATAGAGAGGTGAAACACTACAACCGGATACTTTAGGCATTGGTCCTGTCTGAAAAAAAAAATTTTAAAGAAAAGTTCATATGATCGTTAATCATAATAGCCAATTATACGAGGGTGGGGTGAAAAGTTTCCGGCCTGACCAAGAAAAACGATGTTTTTAAATTTTTTTTTACTATATTTTTCAACTTAATCTCCATTTGACACTGAAACATTTCTCATAACGGTATTCTAATTAATTAATTAATAAAATTTAGTTTAATTTAATTTAAGTCTCATCAACAGTTATGAATCGACGCAAAAATTCGTTTGGATTACGCCTAGAGCGCCAAATTGTCGGTAGAAATGGTTTTTCGAAGCAGTTTTTGGTCTAACGTTAGCAAATGCGGCACCGACGTTGCACACAGCTTTCCATATTCAAAGGGTTGTGCAAAATATTTTGCACACGTACAGCTGACATCGTACAGGTCTCAGCTATCTTCAAAGTTGAAAAATAAAGCAAAAAAAAATTTAAAAACATCGTTTTTCTTGGTCAGGTCGGAAACTTTTCACCCCACCCTCGTAATATTGATATAGTATAATTAATAAAAATTTAGATTACCACAGTGATATAATAAGATTGATAAAATAATCGAAAACAATATACTTGCCGTCTTATGAGAAAAAAGGAGTAAATTAACCCCTTCAATTGGTAGTCCATCATTTATTACATGAGCTGTGACATCATAACCACTTACAATAAGATCATTAGCTTGTACATTGCCATTGTTTAATTTAACCTATACACAGTAAAATAAATGTAAATCAATAATAATCCAGTAAAAATGAGATTAATAAGCTTACTTGAACAACATCTTTTTCAAATTTCCATATAGGATGGGTGGCTAAAACCCAATACACGCCAGAGTGGACAGGAGTGAATAAATAAGAACCTCCATTTTGTGAAAAGGTTTCCTGAATAGGGGAACTAGAAAAATCTTGAGTCTGATGTAGATGTAAAACAACGCCAGATGGTCCTTGATCTGTACCAGAACTCACAACCTAAATTAAACAACATACAATTTCATTCTTTTTTTTCTTAAATTAATAGATATCATAAAGAAAATTGAATTATTCAAAAATATTATTAAGAAATGTATGATAATCTGAATAAAAAGAAAATTGATAAATTTTGATATTTACCTGTTAAGAGAGACTAATATTTCATTTATTTATAATTTCTACATTTTTTTAAAATTATTAATATAATTTATCCAGGTTATTTTATTTTACAATTATCATACAATTTGTAAGGTTTATAAATATCAGATTTGTTTTAGAGAATAAAATATATTGTGCCAATTATAAAGGGTCTTTCAAATTAGACGGTTTTTTTAATCCTTAAATAAAATACCCAATTTGCATGATTTCAAAAATTTTTTTGATTTGTTATTAAAGTATAGGGTATGACATTGAAACACAAAAATTAATATCCGCCAAATGTCCACCTCGTGCAGCTCCACAAATGCGCAAATTTTTGTCAAAATTTTCAATTTGACATTTTGGCATAATTGCAGTTCCAATTCACCAATAATGTGAATAATTTTGTCCAGCTCAGGCATCGATTGTGGATCATTCTTATAAACCTGGTTTTTCACGTAACCCCAGAGAGAGAGTCTAATGGTGTCTGATCACATGATCTTGGTGGCCAATGGACATCACCATTTCTCGAGATTACACGTCCAGGAAATTTTTCTTGTAACAATTCGATAGTTTTATGAGGAGTGTGACAGGTTGCACTATCTTGCTGAAACTACATGCCTTCCAGGTTATTATTGTTCAGTTTAGGCCAGAAAAAGTTAGTTATCATTTCACGATATCGGAGGCAATTGACGTTAACGCATCATTTTCGAATTAGCTCGACTATCTCGCAATTGGAATTGGATTAAATAACATATATCGAACATATATCTTTAAAAGTTGATAGAATCTCTGGCGAGATAGTAAAAAGTATGGACCAATGACATCTCCTGACCACAAGTCACACCAAACAGTAACCCGTTTTGGATGTAATGGTTTCTGATGAATCAGTCGTGGATTTTCCTCACTCCAAATACGGCAATTTTGTTTATTCGCATAGCCACCAATTTCAAAATGTGCTTCAAGCGAAGAAATGATTTTTTGAGAAAAGCCATCCGTTTCAATGTCATACACTATAAATACACTTTATACTATACACTTTAAATGTAATACACTATACTTGTTTGGTCAATAAAAATGCAAATTGTGTATTTTATTTAAGAATTAAAAAAATCCTATATTATTATATATAAATTCTTCACATACCTTTCCTGTAACAGCAAAACCTTTAAATTCAAAATTAATATCTTTACTTTGTGTACATGGATCAGAATGTCCGTCTACATTAAGATTGACTTTTTTAGGTTCAAAAGACCACCCTTCAGGAGGATCAATCTTAAAAAAAAAGAATAGCACATAAAAATATAAATATATGATATAATATATCGCTTTAAAGTAAAGCAACAAATGAATAGAATAGTGACTTTATCTAATCACTAATTTCGTTTTAACATTTCAAGTAATTAATTTGTTAAAACAATATAAATTCATCTAAAATTAGGAATATTTTATTTATAGCCTTTATTATGGTTCATTTATACATATTTTTACAATATTTACATTTATAATTTTTTGAAATTGTGTAACCAGGCCCCGTAGGGCATAGACCTATTTCAAATCAAAATACATAATTAATAATTAATGAATTGAATTAGAATGAAATTAACAAAATATTAATAAAAGATAATAATGACCAACTCTAATAAAAGTTGATTTAAAGAAAAAAATTAGTAATATATATAAATTTTATAAAAGTACTAAATTAATTTTATACATGAATTTTAAAAATTTATTTATTTTAATTTTGATTTTAGATCAATTTCTCAATTAATATATTGTTTATTACATATATATATATATATTTTAATGGTTTATAAATATGTCTCAACCCTTATTATTAATGTCTATTTCTATAAATAATATAATTGAATATAAAATTTATATTATCTTAAACTAATCACTTTTTTAAGTGTCAAGGTATTTATAATAATTTAATTTATCAATATGTTTATATATAATTAATAAATAAATATTACCTTTAAAACATAGTCTCCTTTATCATATAATGGGAGAAAATAATAACCGTTTGGTGCACATTCAGTTTGGTCTTTTAAACTTCCTTGTTTTGTAAATCTGTCAAAAACAAGACATATGTCAATTAAGTTTAAATTCATTCAATACTTATAAATCAAATAAATAATTCGAATATATAAATTAAATATCTAAATATTTACAATTTAACTACTACCCGTGAAAAATCTATATCAATTTTACTCTGTATAAAACCACCACAGCCGAGGATATCTTTTGATCCTTCACATAATTCTATTACGAGAAATAATATTAAATAATCTAATAAATATTTTCTAGTTTTCATTATTAATTTATTTCATGAAAATACAAATATTAATAATTTTGAAAATGACTAGGCTTAATTCAATTTACATAGATGTTTAATCATTTGCCATGTGACAGTAGGAAGATGTGTCAAAAAAGCAATGAATTTCAAACATTTAATATAAATAAATGTTTAATAAATATTAGTATAAATAAATATAAAATATAAATATTTTTATTTTCTGTTTGTTATCTTATAAGTGTTTAAAATTAATCAAATGTAAAATAAAACTCTAAGCGCGTTTTTTGAATTTAGCAACGTGAAAAACTTGAGATATAGGATTTAAAAAATATATATATATAAAATTAAATCAACTTTTATACTAACATTGTATTATTATTATAATTATTATTATTATTGTTATTATTAAATATGATTTTAATTAATTCTTCTTCTTACAAATTCTTTATTTATTTAAAATATTAAAATCAATTTATCCATTTTCATATGTGACTTATAAATAAAACTTACCAAATATACCTTGCTATATATACTTATATATCGACTATTAGAATGATATCTAAGTATATAGCAAAAAAAATTCCTATTTTAGATATATTAAATGTATTAATATCTACATCCAAAACTTATGCTTAAGGGCGGATGAGAGAGCAATACGTATCCCAATTCGTGGATTTTCAAGGAAATACACTTTTATTCTTCACAAATTACGATGGATGTCTAACAAAAACTGTCGTTTGTTGTCTAAACTAGGTAGAGGTGTTGTATAATCAGTAAAACTCTACAAGAATCTCTCCAATTTTTTTTATTTTAAATTTCTTGGACGACAATCACTACATTTTATTTACTTTAAATAACTATAAATTAATCATTAGATTGTTATTAGATTTCATTTAAAAAATCTGGAATGTCTCGCAAATTTGAATTGGATTAATTAACACACACATACGAGTATGATATATTTAAATTAAATTTAATTAATTAAATTATAAATTAAAATTAATAAATAATATTGATTAAACCAAAGGGTATTTGGCTCTTTGTTGATAACACCACGTTACGTGCAGGCGCGTGATTTGCAGTGTTAAAAAATTAATTCCGGTACTTTCAGCGATTCAATCAAGCTGAAATTCTATATATAGCAGTTTTATATAATTTTTAATAATGTGAAAAATTATCAACATATATCTTTTTTTTACAGTCAGTTTAGAGGAAAAAAAATGAAAACGTGGTAGGTAATGGTCCTCTTCCGAATGAGCTACATTTCTCAAAAGTTGATAGAAAACTAAAAAGTTTGAATAATGTCCGTTTATCAAATTTCATTATTCTAGCTCAAACCGTTTTTGTGTAATCTTATCTACATACACACACACACATATACACATACATTTTTCTCAACCTTAGTGAAAATGACTCACAAAGGGACCTTCAAAACGTATAAAAACATCAAAATCTCGACAGTGAAAATTTTCGTGATCGCAATACTTTCTCTGGCGAGATAGTAAAAAAGTATTTACTTAATTATTAAGTCTTTAAATAAAATTGTTAATTAAAATAATTTTAATTCTAATATTTATATTATTTCACATGAAAATTATTCAAATATTATACTTAAAGTTATATTATCAATCATCCATTATATTAATTAAAATAAAAATATAATTTATGATATTTTAAGATTTTGACGTTTCAAGTTTTATTTCCAGTTTATATTAATAAAAAAAAAGATTATTAAATTTTAATGGAATATAATCAATTAAATGAAATGATTCCAGTTTTCTTTTCTTTAATCTAGCCACTCTTTCATTTATTATGACTTGCATTATGTTTTTAGATGCATAGAGATCATGCAATTCTTCATTCTGCGATAAGCCAAATGATATTCAGTAAGAAATAATTTGTAAAAAAATTATAACACCAGAGGCTGACTAATACCTATTGTGTAAATGGAAACATGTAAATTTCCAATCAATCATTTGTAGGTACTTATTATATATTATATATATAATTATTTAACATTCCCTCTTTTTAATATTGTTATGTATCTTTCCTTATTTATTTATTTTTCCTTTTTTTGGGGGGAAATTTGTTAGAATATTTGTTCTTATCCTTGTTATTGGTTGATAATCTTTTCCTTATTCCTCGTTATGATACTTTTTCCTTATCCGTTCATTAAGGATAATCATGATCTTCTTCTGCTTCCACACTGGTGATATTCTTATTAAGGGAATTTTTATTTAAAGACTACTTTCTTATTAATCAATTATCTTTTGGCTAATTTAAATGATTATATGTATGAATTCTATTCCACTCTGATAATAAATATTTTTTTATCTTAGCATACTATTAATTTCGAATCCAACCAGTTTTATTTGAAATTATTATATTAATTTTTGTATATTATTTCTAAATGAATTTGTTGTATCTGTTATTTGACTTCAAATACTTGAATATTTTTTTGTCTAATTAAATTTCTTTTAATCACGAAGTATAATAATATTCGAGAAGAATTTAAATCGGGTAACGCCTGTTATCATGCAGGCTCATCAAAATTATTAAAACAATTATTTTGTCGGTTGTGTTATATGACTGGGAGACGAGAGAAGATTTCGAGTATTTGAGAATTGAATTCTTCGCAGCATTTATAAACCAAAGAAAGATGAGGTTACCGGGAAACAAGGAATTGCGTGATCTCTATGCATCTCCATATAGTTAGTACATATTATAAAATCGAGATGGATGCGATGGACAGGGCACGTGGCTAGAATGGGAGAGGAAAGAATGGCGAAAAATAGGACAAAGGGACGTTAGATAGGTAGGAGAGAGTAAGAGTTGGATGATTGTGGCTCAGGATAGGGATACTAGGAGAAATGTGGTTGCTGCAGAGTTCCGTAGAGCCACAGAGATAGATAGAATTGGATTTCGTTTCGATTGATTTCTATTTCAATGCTAAGTTAATTAAAATTGATGATAGCACGTCTCCTTGTTTAAATTATTTCTTAAATACTTATTTATTAAAACTTACTTAGTAATTTATATATTTTTAAAAAAACAAAAAAAAACAAAGCATAGTTGAAACGGAATATATATATGACTTACTTCTTATCATACTTCATATAAGAAGATTCGTAATTTATTATACTTAGAATTTTTTGTATAATTTAAAGGAACTTTTTTGATATTTATATTCTGTTTGACTTGATGAGATAGGGGGAGGGGAGAGCTTTTTTCCTACAAATTTAAGTAACAACATTGATGAAATTTCAATATATTTCAATTTGAAATTTCACTTTTTTTTTTGCTTTATTTTTCAACATTCAAGATAGCTGAGACCTGTACGATTTCAGCTGAACTTGTGCGAAATATTTTGCAAAACAATTTGAATATGGAAAGCTGTGTGCAACGTGGGTGCCGCGTTTGCTAACGTTAGACCAAAAACTGCTTCGAAAAACCATTTCTTCTGACAATTTGGCGCTGTAGGCGTGATCCAAACGAATTTTTACGTCGGTTTATAACTGTTGATGAGACTTAAATTAAATTAAATCACATTCAATAATTAATTAATTAATTAAATTAATTAGAACACTGTTATGAGAAATGTATCAGTGTTAATGGAGATTATGTTGAAAATATAGCAAAAAAAATTTAAAAACATTGTTTTTCATGGCCAGGCCGGAAACTTTTCACCCCACCCTCGTATTATAGATATATATTACTATTATTACTGCTATTTTCACCATGATTTTAACAATATTATTGCTAAATTTAAATAGATAAAGTTAAATTACATTATTAATAAAATAACTATAGAATTAAAAAAGAAATAAATTATAAAATAGATAATAAAGATAATAAAAAGTCAAAGTACTCTGATTGTAACACAGTTACTATCGCTTTATTTCTGTACGGCAGTACTCTAAGTTACTTTTGTACATTTTTTCAACACAAAGTAAACTTGAAAGTACAGTTGATCAAAAGAAATTTATGGAAAATGTAAAGGAGTAAAGGAGATTATATTAGTATAAAATAGACAATAGAGAAAAAGGAAAGTCAAAGAAAATCTATCGATCTATTATATTAAACTGCAGGGTGTTCATTAACCTTAAAAACCCAAGAGGCAATGACTTTTGCCAAAATTTTCAGGCCTCAAAATGAAATTCTCAAGATTCATCTTGATTTATCACATATTGTAAAAGTTGTATTAAATAAAGATTTTAAAATATACGGTTTTATATACAATTTATTATAGTTTCTATTACAACATTATAAAATTTACATAAAATATCATGATTATGTGTTACTAATATATTAAATATTCATCACATCAGCATAAACACTTTTTAATTGTATCACATGATATTAAAGTTTCACTTGTCACTGATCTGTCATTGTTATATTCATTTGTGACGATCTACCGATTCAAAATCTTGTATTTTTAAAACTTTAACAAAAATGATTAAATTATATAATCTTGGCTTTTACTTTTAGTTTAATTACTCAATTATTAATTACTATATTTTAAGTGACGAAATTCCGACAATGAATATAAAATTAATATTTTGTAAACTACCACTTCCGATATCCGGATATACCTACCTACACCAAAAGTTGATGAATTCATGCTGATAAACTGATGCATTAAGTAAATTTACCAAATTTTATATATATCCGTTGAGCCATGGGCACACAATGTAACGGAGGGACGGACAGAAGAACAGACGGATAGACATCATGCTAAAAATACTTTTTTCTGTTAATAAAATACATGATTCGTGGAGATATGTAAAAATATTCACATGGGAAATTTGGTGTTAAAACAATACCTCCCATATCGTCAATCGGTAAAAATTGAAAATATACAAAAGATTTATTTTTTTAATGCAAAAATTATTAAGTAATATAATTTGTATTTTATTTTATATTAATACAAGTTAAGATTTGAATTATAATTGAAATTTTTAAAGTGATATTTTATGCAAAGATCTCCAGATATGAAATTTGGTGTAAAAACAATACCTCCCTTACTATCGTCGGTCGGTAAAAATGAATAAAAATTCCGGTTTCCGCATATATACCAAAAGTTGATGAATTCATGCTACTGATGCATTAAGTAAATATACCAAATTTTATCAAAATCCGTTGAGCCGTTCAAGCAGTACACATCTATACGGACGGACGGACAGATGAACGGACGGAGTGACATCATGCTAAAAATACTTGTTTCTGTTAATAAAATGTATGATTCGTGGAGATATGTAAAAATATCCAAATGGGAAATTTCGTGTAAAAACAATACCTTCCCTTACTATCGTCGATCGGTAAAAAAAGAAAAAGACAAAATATTTCAGGTCACCCCATTATTATTACTTCTCTCCCCTTTCTTCTTTCTAAAAATCTTTAATGCCACGCCTTTTTTTATTTAGCTATGGAAAAATAATAAAATCAATAAATGATATTTGAAAAGATGATGCGATTGATTGTTATACATATTACAATTTAACTTAATGTAGTAATTGATTATGAAATAGTTTTCATTTTTTTGTTATTATTATCTCGCAAGAGATAGTATGGCGATCATGAAAATTTTCGATGTCGAAATTTTGGTGCTTTTACACGTTTTGAAGGCCCTGACGTGAGTCATTTTCACTAAAGTTGAGAAAAATGTATGTATGTGTGTGTGTGTGTGTGTGTGTATGAGTGTGTATGTAGACAAGATTACGCAAAAACGGTTTATGTTAGAATAATGAAATTTGATACACGGGAATTATTCAAAATTCATAGTTTTCTATCAACTTTTGAGAAATGTAGCTCAACCGGAAGAGGGTCATTACCTACAACGATTTGATTTTTTTTCCTCTAAAGTGACCATAAAAATAAAGAAATATCTTTGATAATCATTTACATGATTAAAAATTGTATAAAACTGCTATATATAGAAGAGTCAATTTTCTCATCCTTAGTGAAAATGATTCAGGAACCTTCAAAACGTATAAAAACATCAAAATCTCAACATCGAAAATTTTCGTAATCGCAATACTATCTCTTACGAGATAGTAAATATGTGTACCAACAAAACAAAACAAAAAATTACGATAATAGGATGTACATAGCCAGCGAAAATTCAAAATTCACCTTTTCTTTTGAACAGACCTCGAATAAACAGAGCTGTGAAAAATTAGAAGAAAATGGATATTATTCGTGGGTAATGATAGTGGTTCCAAATAAATATACAAATGTTTAGAATTTAATCTGAATCATTGATAAAATGGATTAAATCATTCATACTGATTTTTTTTTATATATTAAGTAATATTTTATCAATAGAAAGGTATCATCATTTTCTTTTCAAATTATTATATATATATATAACGTTAAAATAAATAATACATATAGAAAATGAATTATAATATTTTATTTATAGGTAGCTAACTAACTATCTAGTATTAAAAAAAATTAAATTGTAACCTTAATAAATTAAATTAAATTATACTTTTTTTATTTATTATTTGTTTCTTTTATACAGGAATATTGGTTTATATTACTTCTCTCTTTTCTTTTTCTCTTGAATATTTTACTTCCTTATCGTTAGAATAAAAATTGGGTTTAGGAAAAAAAAATGAATTATTTATTGTAGGTGTACTTATAATTTTAAGTAACCTCGTATTTTTTTTAACTTTCACTTATCTAATGTAAATATCTAACATAGACTCACTAATGAAATACTTATCTTATTATTTTATTTTATTTTTTTTTTAAATACATTATTCTTTCTATAAAACAATTTTTATAAGAATGAATGTCGAATAGATAAACTATTTATTATGTATTTAATTATTTATTATCAAAATAAATTTGATTAAAAGTGTTGCTTTTTTATTATTGTACTAATCATAAATTACGTATACTTACAATACAAAAAAAAACAAAACAAATTTTTATTTAAAAAAAAATTTTTACAAACTATTAAAGATTATATAAGGCGCCACAGGGTGAGAGGTTAGCGTCGCTGACTCACATTCTCGTGGTCTCGGGTTCAAATCCCGGGCCTGGCAAGGGAATTTCTCGAGCTGGGGACTATTGGACGGAGTCAACCCAGCCTCCGGGATCAAAATTGGGAAAGCTATTTGATAGTGCCTCCGATCAAGAAAATCAAGGTAAAGGTTGATAGGACCCGTTCTACTGATCATAGGACACCTAATATATATATATAACTGACTTGATAGACGCTGTCCTTGCGTAGGACGTACAAAAGTCACAGGTTTTTTTTATTAGAGATTTTATATATATATATATATCAATTTTGGATAATCTTATCAATTTTAGTTATAATTATTTAATTATTAATTTTTAATGATAATTTCCTTTCATGTTTTAAGTATTAATGAAATGTTAATAAATTTTCGAGATTATCAAATATAAATTGAATTTACATAATATGCAGATTATACCTTCATGAGACAGATTAAATTTTAATATCTAATAGCATATTTGCATGTTTCTATCAATTTATCTAATCAAATTGATTTTTATTTATATAGGTTTAAAGAAATTGCGAAAGATTTGAGATTTCATCCTAAAAATAAATCTCGCCAGAGATAGTATTGGGATCACGAAAATTTTCGATGTTGAGATTTTAATGTTTTTATACGTTTTGAAGGTTCCTGAATCATTTTCACTAAGGTTGAGAAAAATATCTGTGTGTGTATGTGCATGTAGGCAAGATTACGCAAAAACAGTTTGAGCTAGAATCATCAAATTTGAATTATTCAAAATTCATAGATTTCTATCAACTTTTGAGAAATGTAGCTCATTCAGAAGAGGACCATTACCTACCACGTTTTCATTTTTTTTCCTCTAAACTGATCGTAAAAATAAAGATATATGTTTGATCGTTTTTCACATGTTTGAAAATTGTATAAAACTGCTATATATAGAATTTCAACTTGATTGAATCGCTGAAAGTACCAGAAATAATTTTTTTAACACTTCAAATCTCACGCGCCAACACGTGACGTGGTGCCATCAACAAAGAGCCAAACGCGCTGGTTTAATAAATATTATTTTTTAATTTTAATTTATAATTGATAAATGATTAAATTTAATTTAAATATATAATATTCGTATGAGTGTGTTAATTAATCCAATTCAAATTTGCGAGATAGTCGAGTGGAGACACTTCAGCTAATTTTTGTTTGTTTTATTAATTTCAATAAATGAATTAAAAGTGTTTTTTGCATATTTATTAGTTATACATATATAAATATTTAAGTATGAATATTAATATATATGTAAATATAAATATTTTTGATATATTTTTAAATTATTAACATCCAATTATAAAAATTCTACTATGTACAAGTAAGCAAAATAGAATTTAGATTAGTACTAAGATCAATATAAATCATTAGTACAAGTACATATATATATTACAATATAATGTGATCTAATCTATATTATATGGATTTCGTAAAATTAATTACGAAAATTCAATACTTAATGTAGGTAATTTATAGGATGTATATCCTTAGATATTATTCTACTTAATTATTACTTTATTGCTAATTTTGCAATCCAATTAAAAGACAATTTTATATTTAATTTTAATATTTAATATTTTAAAAATATTATAAAAAATTGAGCTGTGTCCAGGCACAGAACCGACCAAAAATAATTAAAAACAACATCACATATATATATATATATATATGTGTGTGTATGTGTGTGTTTGTAAGTATTTTTTATTTTACCAGTTAGTTTAATGTAATAAAAAATTTCCGACAATGAATATAAAATTAATACTTTGTAATCTACCACTTCCGGATTTCGGATATACACCAAAGTTGATGAATTCATGCTGATGTACTGATATATTAACTAAATATATCAAATTTTATCAAAATCCGATGAGCTGTTCAAGTTGTACACGTCTATACAGACTGACAGATGGACAGATGGACAGACGGACAGACGGGAAGATATCATGCTAAAAATACTTTTTACACGCTTTTATTTAGTTTCTCATCGTGTCCTGTAGTTAAATCTTGCAAGGTGAATTTGACCCACGTCCCAATATTCAAATGAGCTGAAATTTTGCATACATATGTAACTCTGTACACAATGCAATATTCAGGGTCATCTCAAGTTATAGATGACCTAGGACCTATTATTTTTATCAATTAGTAATTACATAATTCATAATATCGAAAAATTGTAATTATCTCTAAATATATATGAGAGTATATTAATAAGAGCTAATTTAATTTTTTATCAAAAAAGTTACGGACTTATTGACCTATACTCGTAATTAATTTGAATTAAATAATTTATTCTAAAAGTTATCATTTTAATTAAATTAATTTAAATCATGTTCACAAAGGATTTTGATAAAATTTGGTATATTTACTTAATGCATCAGTATGAAGAATTGATCAACTTTTGGTGTATATCCAGAAACCGGAGATGGTAGTATTAGCGATCGACGATAGGAAGGGAAGGGTTATTTTCACACCAAATTTCACATGAAGAGATTTTTTACAAATCTCCACGAATCATGCACTTTGTATTGGTTATATCCTCGGGAAAAATGATTTTCATTAGTTTTTTCATAATTTAAAATTATATGACGTGACACCGCCCTTCATGACGTCACAGTCAGCGCCTCCTTATATATTATAAATAAAATTAAATTAAAAATATTTATGTTCTATCCATATCTGTTTTATATTGTATTAATAGATATATTTAAATTATTTGAAATTGTTTCTGTAGCAGGAAATTAATTTATTTCAATTCGTGGAGATATGTAAATAGTGTATCCCCACATATGAAATTTGGTGTGAAAACAATACGGTAAAAAATTACAAAAAAATAAAAAACGAATCTTTTTTAAAAACTACCTAACTATTTTTTGAAATTTCATTAAAAAAGTTCTAATGATTTTGTTTTGTCAATTAAAAAAAATTTTGAATATTATTGAATATTTTCAATTAAATTTATAATTTTAGTTTTGATTGCCAGTAACAATTACAAATACTTAAAAATGATTTGCTATAAACTACGCTTTTTTTGTTTATATCAATATTTAAATTAATTACAAATCTAAAATATAAATATAATATATTAAATATGAGCTGTGGACAGTCACAGAACCGACCGACGATTTGAAATAAATTTATTTCCAAACAACATTATATATAAATTATCAAAAAAAAAAATATATTTTTAAAACTTGAATTAAAATGATTAAATTATATTATTTTAGTTTTTATTTTTAGTTTAATTAATGAATTATTAATTATTACTATGTTTTAAGTAAAATATTTTGGAGCAATGAATATGAAATTAATAAATTACCACTTTAGGTTTCCAAAAGTTGATGAATTCATGTTACTGATGCATTAAGTGAATATACCAAATTTGATCAAAATAGGTTGAGCCGTTTAAGCTATACACGTCAAGCTATACGAAAACAACAATGGACCGACGGACGGACGGACAGATATCATGCTAAAAATACTTTTTTCTGTTAACAAATTTAATGAATCGTGGAGATATGTAAAAAATCTCTTAATATGAAATTTATGTGTGAAAATAACCCTTCCCTTCCTATCGTCGATCGGTAATACTGCCACTTCCGGTTTCCGGATATACACCAAAAGTTGATGAATTCATGCTACTGATGCATTAAGTAAATATACCAAATTTTATCAAAATCCGTTGAGCCGTTCAACCTATACACATCTATCTATACGGACGGACGGACAGACGAACAGACATGATGCTAAAAATACTTTTTCCTGTTAAGAAAATGCATGATTCGTGGAGAAATGTAAAAATCTACAGATGTGAAATTTGGTGTTAAAACAATACCTCCCATATCATCGATCGGTAAAAATTGAAAATATACAAGAGATTTATTTTTTTAATGCAAAAATTAATTTTATTAATAAAGTTTCACTTTTAAATTATTATTTGGAATTAAATAATATTTTATTAAGTAATATAATTTTTATTTAATTAAAATAAAATAAAATACAAATTATATTACTAATAATTAAAATAAATTAAAGATTTGAATTAGAATTGAATTTTTTTTAAAGTGATATTTTATACTTTTATAACTAGAAATGATAGTTTTATTATTATTATTATTATTATTATTATTATTATTTTAATAATAAAATTCCTATTGTAAAAATTAAATTTTAATTTATTATATACCTATATATATTAGCCAAAATTTTAAATTTTAAATCAGTATATTATTTTTATATAATCAATAGAATTTTTTTTTTTTTTTTTGGTTATTTTTAAAGTGGATATTATTCATTGAATGGGTAAATAACAGTGAAAGAATGCAATTAACAACAACGACAACATCGTCGACAACACACACTCTTATCAAATGACAACAGAGACACTTGTTAATGATAAATTCCTGATCTCTAAGACATGCTATAATCTAATTTGTTTTAATTGCTGTGATTGATTGTACTATATAAGGCGGAGTGGGGACGATTAAGTGGACCCGAGAGAGAAGGGGTAGTGTAGAATATATACCTGTTAAGCAGCCGTCGTTAAGGTCTCCAGCCGCTCGACTCAACCTCACCGGTCAACATGCACTTGCGTTTATTCATTTGGGTTTCGGTGCTTTTTGCAATTGTGGCATGCCATTATGGTAAGTGATTTTTTTTTACATTTTTTATTTTTTATTTTTAATAATAACAACAATATCTATAATTCTTATTTATTTACATATTTTATAAATATATATAATATAAATAATTTGATAATTATTATATTATATATAATTTAAAATTATAACGCATATGAATAATTTTTCAAATTCAATAGAAATTAAAATAAAAATCATTTTTGATATATTATATAGATATGTATGCTATATACATATATGCTATATCCTATATGCTAGTGATTCCCAACTTGGGCGATATCGACATCTTAAAGGGGGCGATTATTTGACTATACGATTTTGAGAGGTGATAGTATTTTTTTTTGGGGGGGGGGGGGCGAAATAATATTCAATTCTAAAAATAAAAGGTAAGATGATTTTGCGTACAGGCTTTTTCCGCTTTTTGCGATTTTTACTTTCAATATGTTTCTAAAAAAAAAATAAGCTGGAATGTCTCCACTCGACTATCTCGCAAATATGAATTGAATTAATTAACATATATTATATTTAAATTAACTTTAATTAATTATAAATTAAAACTAATAAATAATTAATTATTAAATTAGCGCATGTTTGGCTCTTTGTTGATGAGAGAGATTTGCAGTGTTAAAAAACTATAATTCCGGTACTTTCAGCAATTCAATCAAGCTGAAATTCCATATATAGCAGTTTTATACAATTTTTAATCATGTGAAAAATTATCCAACATATTTTTTTTAATATGGTTCTAAAAAACAAAAACAAAAAAAAGGTAAGATGATTTTGAATATTTATCTGTTAAAATTTATAGGGGGGGGGGGGGGGGCGAATTATGAAGCCGGCCTTACGAAGTGGGCGTTTGGTCCAAAATGGTTGGAAACCACTACTATATGCTATATATAATTTGATACTAAAACGAATATTATTAAAATTTATAAAATTACAATCAATAATTATTATAGCTTGCTTTATTCACTGATTTCTATATTAAAAGAATATATATATATATATATATAATAATAATAATAATAAAATTTAATATTTCAATATAACATGAATTCGTTATTTTTCTTTCTATTATAATTTTATTCAATTGAATATTATCATAAAAATTAATAATTATTTTTTTACAATTGTGAGAATATTATTATTTTACCTATATATATAAAAAGATTTTTGTCTGCACATTGCTCAGAATTTGAAATTTTTTGCATAACTTCGCGTTTCATGATCTCTAGAATCCAAAAGTGACTTTAGAATTTTTCATGTCTGTCTGTCCGGAAATTCTTACGTTATAGACTCAAAAATGACTAAACCGAAATTACACCACAATATTCTTGCATATCTCTATTTGTTCGTAGGATAAATTTTATTATTATCAATAACCGCAGAAATTATTTTTTTAAAATTTGATATGTAGACGTTCTTTTTATTGTATTCTTTGCGCTAATGAATCACAACATGTACATATAATCTTAAAAATTAAAAGAGAAAATTTAGTCACAATGTGAATGTTTTCAGTGTGTTAAATAAGTTAAAAAAGCCAATATGATTATTGTAAATATTAGAAAAATCAAAATATAAAAATATAAATAAAATATAAAGAAATTAGCATAATACTAAACTACTATAAAAATAATATTAAAAAAATATATATTAAAATCTTAAGTGAAAATCCAATTATGAGATAAAATTTTCTTAATTAAAATTATTTACTCATATAATCTTAAAAATTAATAGAATTAAATTTTAGTCGTAATATAATTATATAGATATGTATGCTATATATAATTTGATACAAAACGAATATTATTAAAATTTATAAAATTATAATCAATAATTATTATAGGTTACTATATTCACTGATTTCTATATTAAAAGAATATAATAATAATAATAATAAAATTTAATATTTTAACATAATATGAATTCGTTCTTTTTCTTTCGATTATAAATTTATTCAATTGAATATTATCATAAAAATTAATAATTATTTTTTTTTAACATTGTGATAATATTATAATTTTATATATTTAAAATATACCAAAAACAAATTAATGTTAAATTTCTGTTAAAAGATGTATAAATAAAATTTTTTTTAACAAAACACCCTAATAGAATTATAAGTAAATAATAAATGAATTTAATTAATTATTTTTATAAATTATAAATAAATAAATAAAAAATATTTTTTTCTATATTTATATATAATTAAATCTAAAATTAATAAAAAAAAGAAAGAAAAATGGATGAATACAATAATTTTCACATTTTCAAACAGAAATTCATATTTTTCTTTAACGGGTTTGAAATCTCGTTCAGGTATTCAGTGAAAGTACAATATTTAAGATATTTTTAACCACTCATTTATATAGAAACTTCCTTTTAAATTTAGATAAGAACTTGACAAAGAAATCTTTTCGATAGGTATTCTTGTTAAACATCAAGAAGGTAGATTGATAAAAATGTGTATACTCTCTGGTATTGTCCTTTTCAATCAATATATTTTGAATAATATATATTTATATAGGATATATTATATTGAATTCAAAAAATATTAGCGATAAGAGAAGTAATCATTGAATTATTTATATTATCGTATCTGGAGTGTCTTAGATATGAAAATTATTATTATAATATACTTAAAATAAAATAAATAAAAATGGATCCATTTAGACTCTTTGTATTTATTATAAGAGTGTTATCTTAGTAAGTTTTTGCTAAGAAATATATATATAAAAAAAATTATCATTATTAAAATTTAATCAATCAATTTTTAGTAGTTTTATCTAATTTGTGTATCCGCCAAAATAGTTTATTTATTCTTTTTTACTATCTCGCCAGACATAGGATTATGATCACGAAAATTTTCGATGTCGAGATTTTGATGTTTTTATACGTTTTGAAGGTTCCTGAATCATTTTCACTAAGGTTGAGAAAAATGTCTGTCTGTATATATATCTATATCTATATCTATATCTATATATGAGTGTGTGTGTGTGTGTGTGTGTAGACGAGATTACGCAAAAACGGTTTGAGCTAGAATCATGAAATTTCGTATATGGACATTATTCAAAATTCGTATTTTTCTATCAATTTTTGAGAAATGTAGCTGAACCGAAAGAGGGTCATTATCTACCATGTTTTGAATTTTTCACCTCTAAAGTAAAGATATACTTTTGATAGTTTTTCAAATGATTAAAAATTGTATAAAACTGCTATATATAGAATTTCACCTTGATTGAATTGCTGAAAATACCAGAATTAATTTTTTAACATTGCAAATCACGCGCCAGCACGTGTCGTGGTGCCATCAACAAAGAGCCAAACACGCACTGGTTCAATAAAGATTATTTATTAATTTTAATTTAAATATAATATATGTTATTTAATCCAATTCAAATTTGCGAGATAGTCGAGTGGAGACACTCCAGCTTATTTTATTTTTGACTAGTTTTTTTTTTTTTTTTTTTTTTTTTTTTAATCAAAAAAAAAGTTTATTATAAACATGATTTGGAAAAAAAAATCTTGACTTATAAATAATCGATATTTATAGATATTATAAACAAATTACATTTTATTTTTATTCAGTTCTATAGATTTAATTTTATCTAAGAGTAAATAAAATTTCAATATTATTTTCTTTTTAAGTTTATTCTTTTTAATATAGTATTGCGATGTGAGATTTTGATGTTTTTATACGTTTTGAAGGTTCCTGAATCATTTTCACTAAGGTTGAGAAAAATGTCTGTGTGTGTGTATGTATGTATGTAGACAAGATTACGCAAAAAGCTAGAATCATGAAATTTGGTATACGGGCATTATTCAAAATACGTAGTTTTCTATAAACTTTTGAGAAATATAGCTCAACTGAAAGAGGGTCATTACCTACCACGTTTTGAATTTTTTTCTTCTAAAGTGACCGTAAAAATAAAGATATATGTTGGATGATTTTTCACAAGATTAAAAATTGTATAAAACTACTATATATAGAATTTCAGCGTGATTGAATCGCTGAAAGGACCAGAATTAATTTTTAAACACTGCAAATCACGCGCCAGCACGTGACGTGGTGCCATCAACAAAGAGCCAAATACGTTTTGGTTTAATAAATATGATTTATTAATTTATAATTTAAATATAATATATGTTATTTAATCCAATTCAAATTGCGAGATAGTCGAGTGGAGACACTCCAGCTTATTTTATTTTTGACTAGTTTTTTTTTTTTTTAATCAAAAAAAAAGTTTATTATAAACATGATTTGGACTTATAAATAATCGATAAAGAGAGTGAGATAGAGAGAGAGAGGATGAAATTCTTTTGTTTTCGAAAAAAAGTGCATTCATGTTTACGTTTGACAGTCTGTCAATCCTAGACCTATATTTCTATATTATAATAAGCACAGAGTAGTATTATTTTGTCCAAATTTCCTTGTTTATTTTTTTTTTTCAATTAAGGTTATTTTATATATAGAATTACGAAAGGATTCGTGTAATTCTGAATGAATGTTAAATGAAAGAAAGAGAAAGAGAGAGAGAGAGACAGAGGAGGACAAGTGGATAGATAAACCCTTCGAAAAGAAACAAATCAATCGAGTGTGCAATGAATTATAATTAAAAGTATTGTGACCTTCAAATGATTGGTCTCTTTCATTCGTTCAATTCTTATATATATATATTTTATAAACCAGAAATACGAACTAAAAATTTTTAGTTTTCTGGGTCATTAACTTTTTTCCTAGATTTACAAATATATAAAAATAAATAAAAATCAATTCAAGGATTAATTTTATATAAATGAAAATTTTTCCTTGATCCATTAAAAAAAAAATATATTAGAAAGAGAATATTTTTCATATTATAATTTTTACATCATGAATGAATTATCAATTAATAAACAACACTTGACATAGAAAAAAAAGCTGGAGTGTCTCCACTCGACTATCTCGCAAATTTGAATTGGATTAATTAACATATATTATATTTAAATTAAATTTAATTAATTATAAATTAAAATTAATAAAGAATATTAATTAAATCATCTTTGTTGATGGCACCACGTCACGTGTTGGCGCGTGAAATTTGCAGTGTTAAAAAATTAATTCTGGTACTTTCAGTGATTCAATCAAGCTGAAATTCTATATATAGTAATTTTTAATCTTGTGAAAAATTATCCAACATATATCTTTATTTACGGTCACTTTAGAGGAAAAAAATCAAAACGTTGTAGGTAATGACCCTCTTCCGGTTGAGCTACATTTCTCAAAAGTTGATAGGAAACTACGAATTTTGAATAATTCCCGTATACCAAATTTCATGATTCTAGCTCAAACCGTTTTTGAGTAATCTTGTCTAAATACACACAGACTCACTCATACACACATATATATACACACAGACATTTTTAGGCATGATTATGGTGTTGTTTTTTGCCAAAAAAATCTTGACTAAGCAATGATGTGTGAGCTGGTGCATTATCGTGATGCAGAATCCATTATTTGTTTTTGCACAATTTCGATCGTTTGAGCCGTATTGCTTCACGTAAACGTTGTATAACTTCCTTGTAGTATTCCTTAATTTTCTTTTAAGTAAAAAATCGAAGAACACACAAAACGTGACTAATTTTTTAAGTTTTCAAAAACAAACTACTAATCCAAAATGGCTGATAATGTCAATATATGAGAAACATATGTGTACCAACATAATAAAAAAAAATCTAAATTCTAAAATCGAATGTATACAGCCCGCGAATTCATCTTTTTTGAACAGACCTTGTATTATTAAAAATTGATATTAATTAAATTATTGATTAAATTATTAAATTAATTACAAATTCTATTCTCTACTGAAAGATAATACTTACAATAATATACATTTATGAATTATATGTAAATGAATATGTAAGTTGAATTTTAAATAGGATTAGGTAGGTATATCTTATTATATTATATGGTAGATATGGTAGATAGTGGTAACCTTACTGACTGAGGAGAACGTATTACTCATATCAATGAATTTCCAAAAAAAGAAAATGCCAAAGGAAATCAGAAGAAAAAAAATAATGCAATTTTCACGGTCCAGTGAATTTGTTGTATGTGTATATGAAAAGGTGAATAGTGGGTGATGGAGAGGGGGTAGAGGAATGGAGAGAGTGGGGAGGGGGACAACGAGGGGGAGTTAAAGGCAATTTTTCATATCAGATGAAACAATAAAAGTTATTTATATTCGATTTGATATACGAATGATTTCTAAAAATACAAATAAAGAAGAGTTTTCAAAATAATTAATAAAATTGAAATAAAATAATATTTATTTTAATTATACTAGTAGGTATTTATTTTAGAAACTAAGTACATAAGTCTAAAAATTTTATTTATTTATCCTTTTAATTTTTTTTTTTTTTTATTTATTAAAAAAAAAATAAAAAATTTATTTCAATAATATTTTAACATTGATAATTTTATAATTAAATTAATAGAATATACTTATACAAATATACGTATACCTATAGTCGATGAGGTAAGAGTTGGTGCATGAGGGGCTACTCCCTCCTCCTAGAGTGATTTCCCCTCCACCAGTCTTCTACTCTCTCAAACGTTCCGGGTGATAAAAGAAATAATTTTGACAAAGATTTTTATTTTATTTATTTATTTTTCTATTTTTCTATTTTTTGGAATTAGACATCTCATTAGTTGAGATTCCCCCACCTCTTAGGTTAGGTTAGGTTAGGTTTTGTAGGAATGGTAGGGGCAAGCGCGTCAACTGCTTGGCCGAGGGTGGGGGTTGGCTCATGCACCAACTCTTACCTCCTCGACTATAGTACATGTGTATATGTGTAAATATTTTAATAATTGTACTTGTATTAAATTTCAGATGATCCAATGCATCCAAAACATCATCTGAGTGAAAGGAGTGCAATTCCTCTTTCCAATCCTGCTGAAAAGGGTAAATACATATTATATATATTATACCAAACAAAGATAGTGATATAAAATATTATTATAAATTAATGTATAATAGAATCAACTAAATTAATAATTAATTTTTTTATTTTTATTTTAGAAAGTGATTATTGGTTTGATGTCTCCAAACAAATTTTAGCTAATCAATTGAGTAAAGTTCAATTGAAGGGCCGAGCGAAAAATTTGATTTTATTTTTGGGTGATGGAATGTCGTTACCAACTGTTTTTGCTGCACGGGTTCTCAGTGGACAACTCAAAGGCCAATCGGGTGAAGATTCGCAATTGTTTTTTGAAACCCTCCCATTTCTTGGTCATAGTAAAGTGAGTATATTTCATACCAAAGAAATTTTTTTTTTATTTTTCCCCCTCCCCCTCCAATACTTTTATTGATCTTTACAATTGTTTTTTTTTTCAGACTTATGCAGTGGACCGTCAGGTGTCTGATTCAGCCAATACAGCTACAGCTTATCTATGCGGGGTCAAAGGCAATTATGGGACAATCGGAGTTAATGCTCAAGTTCCACGAGGCAATTGCACGGTATCCATTTTTCTAGTCGTATTTCATATTTGATTTAATTTGAAAAATAATGTGACAAATTTGTTATATAATTTATGAAATTTTTAATATAATGATTTTAAAATATTGTATAAAATTTTTTTAAAAATATTTTTTTTTTAATATTTGGTCAAGTTTTCATTTTGATTTTTACATTATCATTAATATATATATATATATATCGAAGGATAAATGTACCAGTAGTTGACATTTGTACATTTAATATCGGATAATAAGATAATATCTGTCTAAACCACTGATTCTCAACCGCTGTGCCGCTATATTTTCAAAATTGTGCCTAGAGATTATAAGGCTCTTAAACATTTCCGACTTTTTTTTCTAAATATTTTCAATTTGGTTCTAAAAAAAAGGTAAACCGTTTTTGGGACTACTTTTTTCAATATAGTAATCTTTTACACTTATCTTTTTCTTTTAAACCGTTAAAAGTGTGCCCCGGTAAAAAAAAGGTTGAGAATCACTGTTCTAAACATTTCTAAATGTGTGTTAAATGAAAGTAATTTCTTTTCTATTGAAGATGTGTAAATATAAGTATAAGTTTTGAGTCACCGTCTGAGTAAACGACACTTTTACTTTTATAGAATCTAACAAATGGATATTTTAATATTTTGTTCTTTAAATGTTTAAGGAGACAAATCACTAATTTGGATTTTTATTTTTATTTTCTAGTATTGACATCAATATTAAATATTAATAATTGAATATCCAAATTACCTAATTTTAAGGGTGACAACTTCTAGTGTTTTTAGATGCGAATGTTAAAAAAAATATAAAAAATAAAAGAAATAGAAAATTGCATTGGTTTGCAGATAAATTCTTCATTATTAGTTAATGAACCATATCACCTAAAAGTCGAATTGATATTTGATAAAAAAAATAGAAGATATCAAATTTTTCTCATAAAGTTGTCCTTGGAGTGTCAACTACTGGTACATTCACCTCTTATATATATAAGAATATTAAAAATAATTTAATTAGTATAGAATATATAAATGGTAAATGATTAAAATTATTTATATTGATAATAAAATAGAAAAATTTCAAATTTTTCATTTTTTCAGTTGAGACTTTTTTTAGTCTCGTTCCTTCTTATATTTTCAAACACTCAAACTTCATCGTTCAAATTTGTTCGAATAAAGTACAATGTGTATGTCTGTGTGTGGAAGGCGCCATTGGGTGTGTGGGTAGTGAACCTGCCTGACATTCACATGGTCCCGGGTTCAAGTCCTGGGCCTGGCAAGAGAATTCCCCTAGCTGGGGTCTATGGGACGGAGTCAACCCAGCCTCCGGGATCAACATTGGGGAATAGCTACTTGATAAAATGTAGCGCCTCCGATCAAAAAAATCAAGGTAAAGGTTGAGAGGACCCGTTCTACTGATCATAGGACACCTCATTGATAAAACCGGCTTGATAGGCGTTGTCTTTGCGTAGGACGTACAAAGTCAGAGGTTTTTTTTATGTGAATTATTTTCTGTTTGATAGGCAATGAATGATCCTGAAACACACGTGTCATCTTTACTTCGTTGGGGGCAACTTGCAGGTAAAAGATCAGGTTTTGTTACAACAGCTCGTGTAACACACGCCTCCCCAGCAGGTAATTGAATTTCTCATTTAATCTGTCTATGTTATATATTTTTGTTTTTGTTTTTTATATATAATTTCTTTTCTTTTCTTTTTTGTTGATTATTTTAGGAACTTATGCACACACAGCAGAACGCAACTGGGAAAGTGATAATAATGTGATTAGTGATCATCAAGATCCTGAATTATGCGATGATAATGCAAAACAGTTGATTCGAAGTGAGACTGGAAATAATTTCAATGTGATTTTTGGTGGTGGCCGATCACGATTTCGATCCAAGACAGCAATCGATGAGGAAGGCTTCAAGGGGGAAAGAGAGGATGGACTCGATCTTATTGAAGAGTGGCTTGACAAACATCAGCATGATAAAACCGAGTGAGATTCAATATTATTATGAAAATATTCAATTTTACTATAGAAATATACAAAAATTAATTCCTAACTAACATATGTATCTATCTCAGTGATTCTCAACCAGTGTGCCGCGAGATTATGAGGCTCATAAACATTTCCGACTATTTTTCTAAATTTTTTCAATTTGGTTCTAAAAAAATCTGGAGTGTCTCCACTCGACTATCTCGCAATTTGAATTGGATTAAATAACATAATATATTGTATTTAAATTAAATTTAATTAATTATAAATTAAAATTAATTAAAAATATTTATTAAACCAGCGCATGTTTGGCTCTTTGTTGATGGCATCACGACACGTGTTGGCGCGTGAGATTTGTAGTGTTAAAAAATTAATTCTGGTACTTTGAGCGATTCAATCTAGATGA
Source organism: Labia minor (assembly GCA_963082975.1). Classification (NCBI taxonomy): domain Eukaryota; kingdom Metazoa; phylum Arthropoda; class Insecta; order Dermaptera; family Spongiphoridae; genus Labia; species Labia minor. The sequence continues at coordinate 118,849,066 of OY720344.1, read as the reverse complement.
AATACTATATATAGCAGTTTTATACAATTATTAATCATGTAAAAAATTATCAAACATATATCTTTATTTTTACGGTCAGTTTAGAGGAAAAAAAATGAAAACGTGGTAGGTCCTCTTCCGAATGAACTACAGTTCTCAAAAGTTGATAGAAAACTATAAATTTTGAATAATGCCCATGTACCAAATTTCATCATTCTAGCTCAAATCGTTTTTGCGTAATCTTGGTTACATACATACACACACAGACAGACATTTTTCTCAACTTTAGTGAAAATGATTCAGGAACCTTCAAAAGGTATAAAAACATCAAAATCTCAACATCGAAAATTTTCTGGCGAGATAGTAAAAATAGGTAAAACGTTTTTGGGACTAGGCTCTTAAACATTTCCGACTTTCTAAATTTTTTCAAAATGGGTCTAAAAAAAAGGTAAACCGTTTTTGGGACCACTTTTTTTTCAATATGGTAAACTTTTTCACTTATCTTTTTTTTTGTGTGCCGCCAAATATTTAAACCGTTAAAAGTGTGCCGCGGTGAAAAAAAAGGTTGAGAATCACTGTTCTATCTAGAATTAGAGGAAATATAAAAAATCAATGATGTAAACTATAAATAAATTGAATTTTTGAAAATGCAGATATGTATGGGATAAAGATACCCTCAATGCAATTGATTTGGAATCGACCGACCGAGTGCTTGGCCTATTCAATCGCGATCATTTAAATTATGAATTGGAACGGGATCCAAAGAAGCAACCATCGCTTGCTGAATTGGTAGAGGCTGCCATTCGAATTCTTGACAGGCCAAATAGTGATGGATTTGTTTTATTTGTTGAAGGTAATTGACGAAAATAAACAAATTTTATCTAACACATTGTAATTCTATAGAATAATAATTTACAATAATAATAAAAAGTACCTGTGGAACACCGAGCTATCACACGACCCTTTAACAAATTTATACAATTTATTATTATAAACTTTAAAAATTTTACAATTTTTTTATTTATTTATTACAATTGTTAAATGGGTTTTCTAAAAATGACCCATCAAAAATTTGTTTCCTAAAATGGTACAAATTAATTAAGTAAAATAACTTTGATTTTCATTTCAAGATGAAAAATATATTCCAGTTTACTTGATAAAATATTTGATCCTATATTATATATATATACTCGAATATGTTGTAATAATTAGATGGCTTCATATTTTTCAAAGTTACAATAGCTTATTGACTGTTTCGGCCACACAAGGAATACTACTATTCTGAAATTATATTGACACCTGTACTTGGCTATTTTTTAATTAAGAAGGAAGATTATATTTTTTTTCTTTTTATTTCAAATATAATTTAATCTAAAAAACATTTTATTTAATATATTATAATTTATTTAATATTATTAGATCAAATTTATTCAACAATTTAATTGAAATTCCTTCCTTTTATAATTGTTCATATGTATTATATATTTCTAACTTCCTGAATATTTTTTCTTTTCTTTTTTGGGTGGGGGAATGATAAATATAATTCGTAATTTTTTTCTAAAATATTATTAAAATAAATATTTTTAATTTTTTTATTTTTTTTAATAAAAAATTTTAAAATATTTTAAATATAAAAAAATATTAATACAATATCAATTAAAAAAGAATGACGAGAGGCAAATTTCAATATGGATAACGTAATTTGTGACGTCATTTAAATTTACTATTTCAAAATAAGAAAATACTAATAAAGTTGAATTTTCACGTGACTGAAACCAATACTGATCGATTTTTTTTTATAAATATTATATGGTGTGTGAATTTCAACAAAAACCCCTTATATATACAATTTTTGCTAGCATAATAAGATAAGATAAAATATGTGTCAATGTATATTATTGAGTATATGTGTAATTATTTTTTTTATATAGATTTATCTCAAATATTTATATAATTATGAAAAATTAAAATGATTCATTTCCTATTAATACAATCAATATTAAAGAGACAGACATCTTTCTCTCTCTTTTCTCTTTCTCTTCTATTATGCCAAAATGATATAATCATTCTTTTTTAATTGATATTGTATTAATATATATAAAAGAATAACCACAAAATTTCTACCAAATAAAAAAATCTTACATTTTTTCAACTTAATACTACTTATATATAAATATATCTTTTTTTTTATTTAAATTGTTTTGTTTTTTGTTGTTGTTGTTGTTGTTGATCAGGTGCACGAATCGACATGGCACATCACGAAACGAAACCAGTCAAGGCCCTAAGAGAAACAATCGAATTTGATTTGGCAGTTGAGAGGGCAGTGAAATTGACTAACAAAGAAGATACGTTGATTGTAGTTACTGCTGATCATGCGCACACACTCTCCGTTAGTGGATACCCAACAAGAGGACAGAGTATCTTTTGTAAATTAATTTATAAATATTTATTTATTTATTTATTTATTTAAATAATATGGTATAAATGAAAAACAAATTGACTATTACGAGGGCAATTCACAAAGTAGGTTACGTTTTGGAATTAAGACAAAACTACTACAGGAAAATGTTTTTTATTATATACATTTGAAAGAGCAACTAAACTGAAAAGTTGAAACGTATCGTAGCAATTGAACGAGCTTCGAAATTCCTTCCCCATAGAAATCCGCCGCCTGAGTGTTGAGCCAACACACATTCTCCCCAAAAAAAAACCACTAAAGTGTTTACAAACGTTGTCTGCCAGTTGATGGCAACAGTGTTCTGGGACAGAAAAAGTATGATTCTTGTCGATTTTCTGGAAGGTGGTGCAACAATAATCTCTGATAGGCATTGCCAAACATTGCGAAACCTAAGAAGGGCAATTCAGAACAAGCGAAGAGGGAAACTAAGCTCAAAAGTGTTATTTTTTCACGACAATGCGCGACATCACACGACAAATGTCACACAGAATCTTCTTCAAACTTTCAGGTTTTTCTTATAACACTCAGGCGGCGGATTGCTATGAGGAAGGAATTTCGAAGCTATCACTACTTTAAATGTCTCAACTTTTTATATAATAAATAGAAAAATAGTATTTTAGTTGCTCTTTATATATAATGTATATAATAAAAAACATTTTCCTGCTATAGTTTTGTCTTAATTCCAAATCGTAACTTACTTTGTGAATTACCCTCGTATAAAAATTTAATGATGAAAAGAATTACTTACTTATATTGTTTACTATTAAAAAATATTTATGAGCATTAAATTAATAAGTTCTAAAACATAAACAAGATATATTCATTAATTTATTAAAAATAACTTAAGTTGAAATGAAATTTGATAACATTCAAAGGATAATAATAATAATAATAATAATAATAATTTGATATATGAAATAATAAAATCTTTAATGTTTTTTTTTAGCTTTAGCTGGAAATTCTGATAAAGATTCTATGCCTTATTCAACATTGACTTATGCGAATGGTCCAGGATATAAAATGGATAATGGTCATAGACATGATTTGACTAATGACGACATGAATAATATGGATTATCAGTATCCATCAGCTCTTCCAATGGGATCAGAGACTCACGGAGGTGATGATGTTGGGGTATTCTCTCTAGGACCATGGGCTCATCTTTTAACGGGTAAATTATCGAAACACTTATTACTTAATAATATTATTAAAAAAAATGTTTAAAATTCAAAATTTTATTATAATCGATACATTCATTACTTGATTGCTACTTTTCTTTTTAGGTACCTTTGAACAGAGCTTTATTCCATATTTGATGGCATACTCTGCTTGTATTGGCCCAATTGATGAAAATACTTGTCCTTCACTCAATTATATAAATAAATATCATCGATACTTTACAGGTAATAAATAGGTATATATTTTTTATAAAATTTAAATAAAAAAAAAGACCTCTGACTTTGTACTTCCTACGCAAGGACAACGCCTATCAATTCAGTTATATTAATTAGGTGTCCTATGATCAGTAAAACGGGTCCTATCAACCTTTACCTTGATTTTCTTGATCGGAGGCGCTATCAAGTAGCTTTCCCAATTTTGATCCCGGAGGCTGGGTTGACTCCGACCAATAGACCCCGGTTAGAGAAATTCCCTTGCCAGGCCCGGGACTTGAAACCCGGGACCACGAGAATGGGAGGCAGCTTCGTTATCCTCTCACCCTGTGGCGCCTTATAAAGTTTAAATATATTATGTTAATTAATTGATTACTTTTAATTATTAGATAATATAATATTAGTAGATAAATTGTCTAAAATAGTAATTAATTTTAAATTTATATTAAAATAAAAAAAATATTAGAAATTAGACAAAATGATTAAGAATTATTGAATTTTTTTTATAAGGTTTCTATATTCTTTGAGAAATATACATATTTTTCTTTTTTTGTTTTTTTTAAATGGGTTTGAATAAAGAATAATTTGAGATCAAAGTATATATGGATATATATGATATTAAATTGGTAGATGAGAGTAAGAAAGGGTGGGTAGTGATTAAGTCTGGAGATTGATTAATCGGTTGCTAGATCAATTCCTAAGAGAATGACCAAAAATTTCATTTAACTTTTTATAATTAAATAGCTTATGTAATATTGCAATATATATATATAAACAAACAGTTAGCTATTGATTAATTAATTAATTAATTAATTTTTATTAATTTAGTAATTTATAATAAATATTTTATTTTTCTCTTTTAACATTAATAAAAATTTATTTAGATCGGTATGGATATAAACATATCTTATCAAGAGGACCTCGTTAATATCTAGTCAAGAATTCGTATAAAATTTTTTTTTGTGAAATTAAATTAGAAGTGATTATCAAAGTTGATTGATGATGATGTTCCTACTTTCCTAATATGAAAGATAAATATGAAAAGTAAGAAAATTATATTTAAAAAAAATTTCAAGATTAAATCATTGATCGAATTTGGAATTTTATTTCTTTCTGTGATATTTCATGTATTCCTGCTGTTAAAAAAATATAAATTATAATAAATATGTACCTATATCATATATTATGTATATGATGTATTGTATACAATAAAATTAATGGAAGGAATAGAATAAAAATTATTATTATTTGTATTAATTTGTGTTAAAGATTACAATTACTTACACTAAAATCCATCAAAATTGTCCTGTATTATAATATAAGTGAGTGTCTCTCCACTCTTTTTGTTTCCTTTTAGTAATGTAAATTAAAAATTAAATTATTTTATTTGATTCATTTCTAAGGATGGTTTTGTGTCATTATACTTTTAATTTCATCTTGCAGTTAAATAAAAAAAAATGATCAAATTTTATTTAAAATATCAAGGGAAGAAAATTAAATTTTCTTAACAGTATAGTGATTTTCAACCTTTTTTTACCGCGGCACATTTTTAACGGCTTAAAAATTTGGCGGTACACAAAGAAAAAGATGAGTGTAAAAGTTATTTACATATTTACCATATTGAAAACATTGAAAAAAGTCGAAATTGTTTAAGAACCTGGTCCCAAAAACATTTTACATTTTTTTTAGAACAATATTGAAAAAATTGAAAAAAAGTCGGAAATGTTTAAGAACCTGATCTTAAAAACATTTCACCTTTTTATAGAACAATATTGAAAAAATTGGAAAAAAAGTCGGAAATGTTTAAGAGCCTCTTTACATTTGTAGAATTTGGCGGCACATTTTGAAAATCTCACGGCACAGTGGTTGAGAATCACTGCTATAGACTATAGTTACTTATATTGTAAATAAATGTAATGTAATTAATTTATCTACATATATTAATTTGTATTTTTTTGATCAAAACAATATAACTATTATTTATCATAAAATATATATATATATATAATAAAAATTTTGTTTACTCTTTTTTGGATTTCATTTCTATTTAATTTCAACATTAAATTTCATTTCACACACTTTTCGAGGATTATATTTTTTTTATTAAAAGAAAAGTTCATTTAAAAGAAAAAAAACAGAACTAAAAGAATAAATGATTATTTTTTCTTTTAATAATTCTTTTTATATAAAAAATCAAAATTTTCTCTTGTCTTTTAATAAGATTACATTTTTATAATTGAATATTATATTATTTTTTCTATCTTTAAACAATCAATATATAATGTATATTTATATATATATATATTTAAAGAAATTTTATTTTATTTTTCTATGTTTTATTAGTATACTTTCTAAGATAAAAGTTTTTATTTAATAAATAAAAGAGATAATCCGAAAGGATTCATTTTTTGGTGAATTGACCTAAACATCTCAAAATCTTATATTAGTAAGTAAGTAAAAGAAAATCCTTTTATGTACCTTCCCTAAAAGTTGATTGAATAATTCATTTATATAAAAATATATAAAAAAGATTTAATCTGAATTCGTTTTTTTTACCGCGGCACACTTTTAATATAAAAATATTTCCTAAATTTCTTATACTAATAGAAAAAGGTTGCTTTCGAGGAACCAGCTCCTAAATTAGGCTAGCTCAATTTCTCAGGAGATGTAGAGATTAGGCGTATTCTAATGGTCAAAATTTATGAATATAAGATTTTAACTTTAATCTTTTAATTTCTTAGTGTTTCATCAAAATATTAATTGTGATTGAATTAAATAGGCAATGATTTAAAGTTGAATCATTTGTTCGTATTTTGTCAAATTCACAATATAAATTTACTTTTAAACGGATTGACTTTAATGAGCAAATGAATCAAAATAATTATCGAATGAATAAATATCAACGAGAATTATTTTGTTTAAAAACATTAAGAGTGTAATAATTAAATGAATAATAAATTAATCTACAATTAAATTAATGGTAATTAACTTACAATTTAATTAAAAAAAATAAATAAATAATTATAAATTCTTATTGTAACGACAAGATCAGGCCCTCAGTACAGGTGAGTTTTCATTAACATTGAATATTTATTACTTTTGTGTTTAAGTATAAATAAAAAACAAAATAGATATAATAATGTATGTTACTATAGAGCAACCTTTCTTTTTATTTAAAAAATAATTTCTTAAATACTATTTGAAAATATTTTTAAGAAAATGCTTTATATCACATAATATACTATATACCAGTGATTCCCAAACTGTGAACCGAAGCGACGGCGTCATAAGGGAGCCGCTAAAAAATTTACTAATACTTGAAACTTTTGGCTCTAAAAAAGATGATTTTTTGGACAACTTTTGAACATTTTCGATTATATTTAAATTTTTTGCAATATTGTTCTAAAAAAAAAAAAAAAAAAGTAAAAATTTATATAAAATTAAGGGAGCATCGGAAAAAATCCCATTATTTAGGGAGCCGTAAACCAGAAAAGTTTGGGAAGCTCTGCTATATACTATGTTCTATGTAAAGATATAAATTTAATATTTAAAATAGTAAATAAATCACATTAATATTAAATTTGGATACAATCGTACATTTATAGAATATTTTTTTAAAATGAAAAATATAATATAATGAATGATTCATTTGCATTTATAATTTGACTAAAAGTTGAGATGATAATTAATGATAAATAATTAATATTAGTATTGGAAATAATTATAATAATCCTTTGATATTTGAAGAGTTGATTTTTTTCCCCCTAATAATAAAGTTGTTTAATAATATAACATCTTCAAAGTTAATTTATTTAAATCCTTTAAAAGAGATTGGCTGTATATATATATATATATATATATATATATATATATATTAGTAATTTCAAAGAAAAGTGAATATTTGATTGGATGCTGATCACACACAAACAAATGCGTTGGGTGGTGGCATCAAAAAAGGTTCTTAGATGATGTTGACAGAGTGAGGTCGTCCGTCTGTTCATATAATAGAGGAGAGAGAAATTAAAAGGACAACGAATGGGGAAGCAGGAAAAAAGAGAGACAAGGGTGAGAATCGAAAGAGAAGAGAGAGAGGGTGGAAAAAAAGAGGGGATAGAAAGAGAGAATGAAATGATGCGCTCTCTTCTTCTTCTTGTGGGTGTTCAGTTGCGAGGCGTTCGTCAAACAACGCGGACAAAAATGCCTCAACAGGGGTAAGTAATCATGGAAACAAGTGTCTTCCATCCATCCATTACATCCACTCATTCCTTCTTCTCAAGTCACCATTAATAATAATAATAATAATAATAATAATAAAGTTAAGCAACAGGCGGATCAAATAAACCGATAACTAAAGGGGGATGGGGGGAGGTGAAGCAAAAACTCCTCAACTTTGATTAAATCTTGACAAGTGAAACAAACTAAACATTTATATTTATGTGTAGTAGATTGTAAATTTACTTATTTATTATTTTATTTATTTTCTATATTTAAAAATTGCAATTTTTTTTTTTAATTTTAAGTTTAATAGATTTAATTATTTATTTATTTAATTTAAAGACATTAAGCACTTTGAGATTTTTTAGAATAGAATTTTAAGAAGACTTCATAACCATGTTAAAAGAAAAAAAAAAATATTATGTAGGTATATTTATAAAAAAAAAAATATACTTAATTAGTTTTTCACTAACGCAGTGATTCTCAACCTTTTTTTTTATTTTACCGCGGCACACAAAGAAAAAAATAAGTGAAAAAGTTTACCCTATTGAAAAAAAAGTGATTCCAAAAAACGGTTTACCTTTTTTTTTAGATCCAAATTGAAAAAATTTAGAAAAAAAGTCGGAAATGTTTAAGAACCTAGTCCCAAAAACGTTTCACCTTTTTTGTTTTTTAGAACCAAATTGGAAAAATTTAAGAGAAATTTAAAAGTTGCCTTGTAATCTCGCGGCACTGTAAAGTGCCGCGGCACAGTGGTTGAGAATCACTGCACTAACAATATACATATCAACATTCATACATTATACCCTAATATATATATATATATATGTAGAGAGAGAGAGAGAGAGATGATTATGGGAGAAATCAAAAAAACAAAAAACTTTTTATCAAATCATTGACAAGAATTAAAATTAAAATTAATTTATATTTTTATAACAAAACAAAAAAAAATTAAAAATTAAAAAATTTTGAATTTCGAAAAGATTAGGTTTTGAAAGAAAATATCCTTTTAATTATATTATGATACTTTTATTATATATATATATAAACTTAAGGTATGTAGAAGGGGAGTTGGTAGAGAAAAAAAAGGGGGGGGGGAGAGAGAACATTTTAAGATTTGCCAAGAAACCACAAGTTTTTTTTTTTTGTAAATGCAATTTGGGAAAAGGGGGGATAGTTGATTCCTGTTTTAGTTTTCTCTTTTAAACATTCGAACCATGATAATAAATTTGAACTTTTTTTTCAATAAAAAATCCAGCTTGTGTACCAAAATTTAATTCCACTCTTAAAACATTTTGTCTTGTTTTACTAGCCATTTCTACAACCTGTCATTTTATTTTTTTTTTTTTTTTGCTTTGCTTTTATTGTAGTCCCGTTTGCATTTATTTCTGCGATTAGTCCAGGATATGAAATGCCATCATCATAAATTTGATGCTAGTAGATCTTCAAAGGAATAATAATAGTCCTATCCAATGGCTGTAACTTTTTCAAAGGAAGCAGAACGTTCTCATTTTCTTTGGCGTAGTTGAGAACCTCAAGGTATGTCTTAAGTGACAGTCTATGATATTATTTAATGCTTCCATTCAACCTTTGGTTCAACTAAACGAACGAAATACTCGAAGAACTTAATAAAACAGCCACTAGTCATCCATTCTCTTGGATAGGTAGTTTTATTACAAAAGAATCTTAAGGGATCAAGTATCCCCCCAAAAAAAAAACAGCAAGTAAAGCAAATTTGTTATGGAAACAATTTCCTTTAAATAGCTAAATACAAACAATATTTCAGAAATATAAACAATAAATCATAAAAAGTACAAGTATTAAAATTGCTGCGACTTAAATTGCATAAGTAGAAGCATAAATAACCAAATTTTCATAAGCAAAAGCAACAAATTATTGCACATAGATAAAGTAAACAAGGTTTATTAGTCATTATGGCTGCTACCCAATTTGACAAAAAGAATAAAAATAAAGTCCTTGTAAGTCGAATTTTTAAATGAGGACCATAAATCCCACCTTTCCTCTCTATTCTATATAATATTTTATTTATTTATTTATTTATTTATTTAATTTATTGCTATCGATGGGCTGGCTCCTAAAATTACCATTTTAGTTTTGAGTTATTTCAAGTACCAAGAAAGAAACTCTATCATTAAAGGTAAAATTTTAACTTATGTCTTTTAATTTACTATTGTTGATGAACGCAACGTTTCACCAAGATATTAATAATAATTGTTTAATAGTCCAATCAATTGTAGGTATGTTGTCATATTCACAATATAAATTTACTTTCCATCAGCTGAGAATGGCTTTTATTAAGCGATGTCGTGTTAGTTGCCTTGAGTGAGCCCCTGTATCAGCACGCCTTTTCACAAATACCAAGTTTCGTGGCATACAAATTAAAAAGAAATAATCGAATATTAATCATCAAATGAAGTTTAAAAAAATTTAAAGTGAAATAATTAAAAAAATAATTAATTCACAATTTAATTAAAAAATAAATTAATAATAGTCTATTAATTAAAATTCATATTGAAACGATAAGATTGGCCATTCAGTTCTTATTTGTCTCTTGAAATGGGGAAATGGGGAGAGGGGAATTGCCTGGCCCAAACTAGTAAAATAGTCGCCTTAATTGGACCATTTCAAGTTTTTTTATATATATTTTTCAAATATCTCAGTAACATTGAATATTTATATTGAAGAACAATATACGTATATAATATATCTATTGCATTATCAAATACATAAATATATATAAAAGGTTGTTCAATAAGTTCGCGGAACTTAACGCGCAAATCAACACTCAAAATATTGCTTACTATCCCCAATGAAATGCCTAAAGCCTCTGTTAAATTCCTTTCGGTTAATCGATTTTAAAAATAATATTTCCTTTATATTTTGCAAGTATTGTAAAAATAATAAGTATAATGGATTAAAAAATATTAAAATCTAAATATGAAATTTAAATTTACCCTAAAACAGTGCTTCTCAACCTGCGGGGGCAAGCATATTAGTTTTCAAAATTTTCGATTTTTTCTCAATATGGTTCTAAAAAAAAGGTCTGATGATTTTTTGGCCAAACTTTTCGAACATTTCCGATTTTATCCAATTTTTTCCAAATTGGTTCTAAAAATTTTAAATTTTGTGATGCTCTGAAACATTTTCGACAAAGTCGAGTGAGTAAAAATAGGCTCTCAAACAACATTTCCAACTTTTTTTCAATATGGTTCTAAAAAAAGAAAAAGGTAAACTGTGGGGGGGGGGGGGGCGATGAAAATTATGATTGAAAATTGGGCCATCAATAGTAAAAGGTTGAAAAACACTGCCCTAAAAGATCCATTTAATTCATTTTAATAACCCTGAAAAATTTTAATTGGAAGTAAGCAAGTAATATTTCACTTTTATTTTAATGATAAAAATTATTTTACCTACTTTTCGAACATTCTTTACGCGTATCTGTGAAATACTATAAAATTCATTCATTTTTATTTTTATTCATTACAAGATTTCTGATTTCTATTATTTAAATAAATATTATATATATAAAAATAAACCTGTGACTTTTGTACGTCCTACGCAAGGACAGCTTTTATCAAGTCAGTTATATATATATATTAGGTGTCCTATGATCAGTAGAACGGGTCCTATCAACATTTACCTTGATTTTCTTGATTATAATAGGAATATGATATAAAAACTATTATTTTTCTATTTATATACATATTTATATTAAAAAATCAATAAGACATTTTAAATATTTTTATAATTATAAATTTGTGTGTAGATGGAAGGGATGATGTTAATTGATTGTTTGGTAGTTTTGTAGTAGATTGAATAATCATAATTTGATTAGAAAAGTCACTTACAGTTTTGATTTAGGCAGAGCGTCGCCCGGCCGGCGTCTCTCCTACTGCGCACTCACACAGCGACATCGACTGACTGACTGAACTTTCTCTAGGCTAGGAGCCCCTGGCATGTAGGCAACCGGCAATACCAGCCACCCAATTTCAATTGGAAATATTTTAAAGCAGATTAGACTTATTATATCAAATGGATTAATAACAAATTGAATAATAATTTTAATTTATAAAAAAATATATTAATTAAAATGATAATTTGATTTCTGTAATATGAAAACATTATTTTAACTACAAAATAATGTTAAATCAATGGTAAAACAACCGTATACGAATTTAGCAGATATTACATATTTTAGTAATAAAATTAAATCTCTAAAGACATTTTGAAAGGTGTAATCAGGAATTTTAATCTTTCAATTTATAGAAAAGAATCATAATAAGATGGATCATTAGTTTGTTTTTTTTAAGCATACACATTTATATATAGGTATCTAGAAAGATATAAAGAAAAGCAAGAGAGACTCACATACAATGACATAATTATTAGGTTTTACAAAATTAAAAGACAAAAAAATTTTATTAAAATAATAAATTTTCCAAAATGTTCCTCTTTTATTAAAATAGTATATTTAATGTTAATAAAAAAAAAAACCTCTGACTTTTGTACCTCCTTCGCAAGGAGAAAGCCTATCAAGCCGGTTCTATCAATGAGGTGTCCTATGATCAGTAGAACGGGTCCTCTCAACCTTTACCTTGATTTTCTTGATCGGAGGCGCTATCAAGTAACTTTTCCCCAATGTTGTTCCCGGAGGCTGGGTTGACCCCGTCCCATAGACCCCAGCTAGGGAAATTCCCTTGCCAGGCCCGGGACTTGAGGCAGGTTCGCTACCCACACACCCAATGGCTCCTAAATATTATATATATATATATATAAGTATATATTAAAAAATTACAATTACAAACAATAAGATGATGATGATGTTAGGATTGATACAAGAATAGAAAGATATAAGTTAAGAATGATTCAAATCTTTAAAGGAGAGAGAAAACTCAATCATGGATAAACATCCAAAAAGCTATAAAAAAATATCATCAGCATCACAAACACCACCACACCCACATTCACAACAACAACAAACAACAACAACAGCAATATCAACCAAAACAGCCAATCCATTATGATCTTGATCATCGTAACCGATTTATTATTTGCCTTATAAACTTTAATTAAACCAACATCATGATGAGAGGGGGAGAATGTTGACTTTTTCATTACACAGCTCATAAATAACAAATAAATACCCGATGAATATTTTTTATTTTTATACTATTGCAGTAAATAAATATTATTTACAAATTCTCTAATGATTTTTTTTATTTTGATAGCTGTAAATTCTTATACCCACCAAATCAATCCTTGATCTCTGAAAATTACATAATTATACAAATAAATACCTGGTACACTGAGCCGCCGTTCAAATAATTTAAAAAACATAAATTAAAAGAAAAAATATACAGATCTTCCACGTACTTATTAATGCACTGAAAGACAGAAAAGTATGGCCTATGGATACAACATAATATATATTTCATAATTTGATTTAATTTATAGTTATAATATTTTGCATTTAAGGAAGCGTTGTCTGGTGTAGTTAATGACGTCATTTAAATTTCCTATTTTAAATTAAGAAAAAACTAATAAGACTGAAACCAATACAGATCGATTTTTCTTTATAAAAATTATCTATGGTATGAATTTTAAAAAAATCCTTCTAGTGGTTTAATGTTTCAAAAATACAAGTATATTTGCATATATATATATATACAATTTTTGATAGTATAATAAGATAAGATTTAATCTTTTTCGAAACTTTCTCAAGAATTTTTAATTCATAATAAATATTCTAACTGTAGTTTGTGTCTGTCAGAAAGAAGTAAATCAATCTACATACGAGGGTGGGGTGAAAAGTTTCCGGCCTGACCAAGAAAAACGATGTTTTTAAATTTTTTTTTTTTTAGCTTTATTTTTCAACATTCAAGATAGCTAAGACCTGTACGATGTCAGATGAACGTGTGTGAAATATTTTGGACAACCATTTGAACATGGAAAGCTGTGTGCAACGTGGGTGCCGCGTTTGCTAACGTTAGACCAAAAACTGCTTTGAAAAACCATTTCTTCCGACAATTTAGTGCTGTAGGCGTAATCCAAACGAATTATTGCGTCGATTCATAGCTGTTGATGAGACTTAAATTAAATTAAATTTAATTAATTAATTAAATTAATTAGAATAACGTTATGAGAAATGTATCAGTGTTGATGAAGATTATGTTGAAAAATATAGCAAAAAAAAAAATTAAAAACATCGTTTTTCTTGGTCGGGCCGGAAACTTTTCACCCCACTCTCGAATATGTTTCATTCTTTCAAAGTACAATTAAAAAATACTAAAAAAAAAACTAAAAAAAAATTTTTAATAAAATAAATACCTTTAATCGGATATAGTGGGAATTTTCCTTTTACTCTCTCTCTCTCCTTGTTTTGAGGGAAATTCCAATATAAAGAATTGAATCGATAAGTGGGACTGTAATGTAATGTTTAATCAACGGGTGATAGATAGTTAGAAAGATAGATAGATATAGATATCTTTGGATTTGACTGCATCTAAATTAAGTCGTTCAGAACTTTTATTATTCATTAATCTAATCGAAAATTCTTCATTCCCTCTCTCTCATTGTCTCTACCTCACTCCCTCTTTTTCCATTCTTTTCCTTTAACATTTTGTCTTAAATCAAATATATATATATATATATATAGAAAAAGAAATAATAATTATTAATAAAACTTTAAAATTTTTAATATTAATAAAATTTTCAAATAAAATGAAAATAAAAAATATTTATTTTTAATTGTGAAATTTAAAAAAAAATCAAATAAAATTGTTTTATACAAAATTTCAATTTATTTATACATTTTTTTTTTTGTTCTTTCTGACAAATTTTAATTAAAATCCCATAAAGGGGGAAATTAAAATAAGCTGGAGTCTCTCCACTTGACTATCTCGCAAATTTGAATTGGATTAATTAACATATATTATATTTAAATTAAATTTAATTAATTATAAATTATAAATTAATAAATAATATTAATTAAATCAGCAATGTTTTGTTCTTGTTGATGGCACCACGTCACGTGCAGTGTAAATAAATTAATTCTAGTATTTTAAGAGATTCAATCAAGCTGAAATTCTATATATAGCAGTTTTATTCAATTTTTAATCATGTGAAAAACTATCAAACATATATCTTTATTTTTACGGTCACTTTAGAGGGAAATAAGCTGGAGTGTCTCCACTCGACTATCTCGCAATTTGAATTGGATTAAATAACATAATATATTATATTTAAATTAAATTTAATGAATTATAAATTATAAATTAAATTTAATGAATAATATTTATTGAAATTCTATATATAGCAGTTTTATACAATTTTTAATCATGTGAAAAATATATATATATATTTATTTTTTTCATTCACTTTAGAGGAAAAAAAATCAAAACGTAGGTAATGACCATCTTCCGGTTGAGCTACATTTCTCAAAAGTTGATAGAATTTTGAACAATTCCCGTATACCAAATTTCATGATTATAGCTCAAACTGTTCTTGCGTAATCTTCTCTGCATACATACACACATACACACACACACAGACATTTTTCTGAACCTTAGTGAAAATGATTCAGGAACCTTCAAAACGTATAAAAACATCAAAATCTCGTCATCGAAAATTTTCATGATCTCTGGCGAGATAGTAAAAAAATAAAATAAAATTTTTTTTTACAAAATTTCAATTTATTTATACATTTTTTTTCTTTTTGTTCTTTCTGGCAAATTTTAATTAAAATCCCATAAAAGGAGGAAATTAAAAAAAAGTATATATTTTATAGAAATCATACTTATGTAGATTGTAGATTATAGAATTAATAATAAAAAAAATATATAAATAAATAAAATGGACATAATTTTCAATTAGTAAAAATTGTAGCAATTTTATCTTGGATGAGAGTTGTTGATGAGAAGGACTGTTGGGTCATTCAATCAAGCGCCCAGTCGGGGTTGTTATCAGACCCGAGCTGTTGCTAATTCATCAACAACAAAATATTTCACTAAAAGAGAGGAAAGGAGAAATAAAAATAAAAATAATAAATAGTGTCATAGCCAATTAATCATTTCAGTATTGATTGAGAAAGAAAAAAGTGTTGGAAGTTCTAATCACGCATTATTAAATTATTATAACATGAAGAATGTTCATTAAAGTTGCTTTATATATGAGTATATATTAACATTCTTAGCATGTTTTAGATTTCTTTGGATTGGATAATAATTATTATATATTTTGTTGAAGTTAATAATTGAAGCAATTAATACAGTGATTCTCCACCTTTTTTACCGATTATTATTTGGACCTGGCCACAGGTCAACTTATTTTACCACGGCACACTTTTAACGGTTTAAAAATTCGGCGGCACACAAAGAAAAAGATTAGTGTAAAAGTTTACCATATTGAAAAAAACTGGTCCCAAAAACGGTTTACCTTTTTTTTAACCAAATTGAAAAAATTTAGAAAATAAGTTGACCTGTGGCCAGGTCCGAACCGACCGACGGTTTGAAATAAATTAATTTCCAGCTACAGAAACAATTTCAAATAATTTTAATATATCTATTAATGTAATAAAAAACAGATATGGATATAACATAAATATTTTTAATTTTATTTTATTTATAATATATAGCTGAAGTAGCCGGCGTTACCCGAGGCTGTAACGTCATGAAGGGCTGGGTGACGTCATATAATTTTAAATTAAGAAAAACATAATGAAGATGATTTTTCCCGAGGATAAAACCAATACATTCGTGGTGATATGTAAAAAAATCTCCTTATGTGAAATTTGGTGCGAAAATAACCCTTCCCTTCTTATTGTCGATCGCTAATACTACCACTTCCGGTTTCCGGATTTGCACCAAAAGTTGATCAATTCATCCCACTGATGCATTAAGTAAATATACCAAATTTCATCAAAATCCGTTAAGCCGTTCAGGCTGTACACATCTATACGGACGGACAGACGGACAGACGGACGGACAGACGGACGGACAGACATCATGCTAAAAATACTTTTTTCTGTTAAGAAAATGCATGATTCGTGGAGATATGTAAAAATCTCCACATGTGAAATTTGGTGTGAAAACAATACCTCCCTTACTATCGTCGGTCGGTAAAAAAGTTTAAGAGAAATATTGTTTGCTTTATTTTCAACATTCAACATCGTTTTTCTTGGTCAGAATGGAAACTTTTCACTTCACCCTCGTAATATACTAAATTGTATATGTTAGAATGAGATAAAATACTTCTTTTATTATAATTTGTCGAATAAATGAATAATGAAATGTAAAATAATTTAAAGAGAGAGAGATATGTGTATATTTAAAAGTCAATTTATCTCTGTGGCCCCTGGCCATAACAAGAAGTTGATTTATTAATTCAAATTCAAATATAAATGTTGTTAAATATAAATAAATTTAATTTAAAAGCTCCTCAATAGGCATTCGTGATCAAAATTAGGTAATTATTTGAAATAAAAGTTAACGAGTTCTGATCAAAAAAATCAATATAAAGATTGAGGAAAATATGTTGTACTGATCATACAATACCTCCTCCATATCGCTTAGGTGTCCTTTCATCGAGAGTTGTTTTTTTTAAATTAAAACAAAACGTTTATATTTTTATTTATAATTTTTTCATTTATTTAGTTCTACTCATATCTCTCTCTCTCTCTTTAATTTTTTTACATTTCATTATTCATTTATTCGACAAATTAAAATAAAAGAAGTATTTTATTTCATTCTAACAAATACTATTTAGTATATTACGAGGGTGGGGTGAAAAGTTTCCGTTCTGACCAAGAAAAACGATGTTTTTAAATCTTGTTTGCTTTATTTTCAACATTCAAGATAGCTGAGTTCTGTACGATGTCAGCTGAACTTGTGTGAAATATTTTGCACAACCATTTGAATAGTTTAAAAAGGAAAATAGGAATATAGTGGAGAGTGAGGAGGGTGGGGGGAGTGTTGAGAGGGCAGGAAGATTAAATTGATAATTTAAATAATACATAATACGAGATGTATCTACAATATTTTCAATTTCATAGAATTATTCTACATTATGCTATTGATTGTTTTTGTTGTTGTATTTCGTGAGCAGCAAGTGTTTAGTGTTTTGATATTACACATCACTGTCAGGAAGTGTTATTTTTTTTTTATTTTTTTTTTAGCTAAAGAGCTTCTGGTTGGCGTACAATGGCCCCGGGTCTTTTCCCCCCTTTATCTTCCACATGGACGATTTTGTTAATAACAGACAATCGCCCACGGTCCACCTCTCTAGTGTTTGTTCTTCCCTCCTTCTCCTCCCCCCCCATCCTCTTATATCCCCGAAATGTTATCCAGTTTGCGGGTGCATGTCAACACCACTCCATTGATGGTTTCTTTAAATTTATTTATTATTTATCAAAATGAAGTTAAAAACATATCTTGGCGCACGCCATATCACCCTTCACCTCTCTCTCCCTCCTTCTTTGCACCCCCCCTGCCCTTCTCCTCCAGAACAACCCATTTCTTTCAATTAATAGTCTCTAGCTTTTAATTAAAACCAGTCAATTCATTTTCTCGTTTTCTTTAATAATTCTGATGAGTATTTTACCAACTCTCGAATGAAATTATATTAAGAAATTTTACAAAAGCAAATAATCTTTTATCGTATATTTTTATTTCTTATAAAAGTTAGAATTATAAAAACATAATATTACGTGTTAATTATTTTTATTGTAAAAAAAATCTGGAGTGTCTCCACTCGACTATCTCGCAAATTTGAATTGGATTAAATAACATATATTCATTAAAAATTAAATTAAATTAATTAAATTATAAATTAAAATTAATAAAGAATATTTATTAAATCAGCGCATGTTTGGCTCTTTGTTGATGGAACCACGTCACGTGTTGGCGCGTGAGATTTGCAGTGTTAAAAAATTACTTAAAAATTGTTTTCTTACTTATCTTAAAGACTATATTATTTTTTTAAATAATTATTTATTTATCTAATTTCAACAAAAGTTTTTATTTAAAAAACACACACAAAAAAAAAAAATTAATTAGTGGAATATGTACATGTTTAGTTTCATATTTTTTATTTTTTTTTTTTTTGTGGAAATTATTTAATAAGTTTAATGGTGGCTAATGATAATAATTGTGACAACCAAGAAGAAAAACAACAACAACAACAAATACAAGAGAGAGGGATGGATGGGGTTAGATAGAAATTAATTAAAATTAGAATTAATCTTAATAAATAATAATTAGAAAAATTGAATTAAAAAAAATATATTGCAAATAAACCATTTTGATATCATTTACTAATAATAAAAATAAAATAAAAAATCTGGAGTGTCTCCACTCGACTCTCTCGCATATTTGAATTGGATTAAATAACATAATATATTATATTTAAATTAAATTAAATTAATTATAAATTATAAATTAATAAAATAATACTTATTAAACCAGCGCATGTTTGGCTTTTTGTTGATGGCACCACAACAATTGTTGGCGCGTGATTTGTGGTGTTAAAAAATGAATTCTGGTACTTTCAGCGATTCAATCAAGCTGAAATTCTATATATAGCAGTTTTATACAATTATTAATCATGTGAAAAATTATCAAACATATATCATTATTTTTACGGTCACTTTAGAAGAAAAAAAATCAAAACGTTGTAGGTAATGACCCTCTTCCGGTTGAGCTACATTTCTCAAAAGTGGATAAAAAACTTAAAATTTTGAATAATGATCATGTACCAAATTTCATCATTCTAGCTCAAAACGTTTTTGCATAATCTTGTCTATATATACACACAGACACACAGACATTTTTCTCAACCTTAGTGAAAATGATTCAGGAACCCTCAAAACGTATAAAAACATCAAAATCTCGACATCGAATCTGGCGAGATAGTAAAAAGGAATCACTAAATTTAAAGTATAATTTAAAGTATAATTAATTTACAATTTAAACTAAATTGAGATTATTTGATAATTATAAAACAAACAAACAAAAAAAAAATATAATTTTTTTTTTCAGATGTACTTTTCATTTAATTGGCTCCTCGAGTGGACAGAATGGCTGCTCATCAACATTGGCGCCACCCACCATCTCAGGAGGAGATGCAAGTAGCGTCCGTAGTATCAGTTCAGAGGATGTAAGTGCTGCTGGTGGTGTTCCTGATAAATGTTGTGCTCGGGCCTCCAATCCAGCTTATAAACGTGGAAGACGTTTACAACTCGCACAAATGCTTGCATTACCATTCATTCCGATTCTTGCACTCATCGTTCAGACAGCCATCACACTTCAGAATATTCTCATCTACCGACAAGAAGTAACAGACATCGAAACACAGGTGAATCATACACAACAAATCCGTTTCATTTTATTTTTCCAATCAAGATTGTTTTCTTCTTCTTCATTTTTTTACAGGTAACAATAGCAACAGATTTAGGAAAAGTGGTTACTCGAATGCAATTTGAACGCTCAGAAGTGGCTTTTTATATTTTTACAAATGGAAGCACATTAAGGTAATTCATAAAATAGCAGCTAGTTAAACCTATAATTAATTTAAAGTTGATGAATAAGATGGTTACTAGAAAAAGGTGTTGTATGATCAGGACATAAAGGGCGCCATTGGGTGTGTGGATAGCCAACCTGCCTCACATTCACATAGTCCTGGGTTCAAGTCCCGGGCCTGGCAAGGAAATTTCCCTAGCTAGGGGTCTATGGAACGGAGTCAACCCAGCCTCCGGGAACAACATTGGGGAAAAGCTATTTGATAGCGCCTCCGATCAAGAAAATCAAGGTAAAGGTAGAGAGGACCCATTCTACTGATCATAGGACACCTCATTGATATAACCGGCTTGATAGGCGTTGTCCTAGCGTAGAACGTACAAAGTCAGAGGATTTTATGATCAGATCTACTTTTTTATTTCAAATAGCTCTCTCATTTTAATTAAATTAGCTGGATAAATGTTGTACAAGATCTGAGAAAGAGAATTGCGAAACGAATCCGAGCAGTCAGACATGCTAACCACTCATCCATGACGGAGAATTTTTGACATGAAATTTTTACCTTTCTAGATCCAACCTTTCGCAATGTTTTGAGGTGACAAACAATGCGCTAGATAATTTAATGATGTGGCAACCTGTAACTATACCAGCGACGGAAACAGGAGGCGGTCGAATTGTTATTCCGGACCGCGATGATTTCCAAATACGTCTTGATCAATTTCGGCAAGTATAATTTAACTTGATTATTTGTTGTAAAAATAAAAGAATTTGTTAAATAGATTAAATATTGATTAAAAAGGGTGTGTCAATTAATGATATTATACACTCATTATACAAATTCCTTTATCTAAACGAGATACTTATGGAATAGTAATTTTCTTAATGAATCAATATATACCTACGTATACGTAAGCGAATGTAATATTTAGTTAGACATTTATACGATTATAAAATAAAGATAGTATGGTATATAGAAAAAAAGAAGATAATCCATGAAATGAATTGAAATGATTCTGATTCTTTCAAGAAATTTGTTTTTTTTTTTAATATAGTAAACAAAAAAATTTATGTATCTTATTTTCTTATCTAAAATTTGATAAAATTTAATCAACTCTACGGCAGCGGTTTCAAACCTATGGGACGCGCCTTCCGAGTGCCCGCGAAGGCAATTCAAGTGCCCGCAAACTTTTGAAAATTTTCTTTTCAAATTACTTTCACTGATTTTGTGGCCAAACTTTTGAACATTTTCGATTTTTTTCAATTTTTTTTTCAGTATGGTTGTTAAAAAAAAGAAAAAGAAAAAGGTCAGATGAATATGCGATGCTCTGAATCATGGCCCACCCCTGTTGTTATATTATTTCAGAAATGTGCCCGACTATTGAAAAAGGAAATTAGATTATTACAAAAATTAAGGGGGCGCAAGAATTTTTTTTTAGAAAAAGGGGGGCGCCGGTACAGAAATGTTGGAAACCACTGCTTTACGGAATTTACAGGGTTTTGTTGTATTCTAACCATAAAAACTTTAAAAATCAAGAAATTTTGTGTGAATTAATTTAATTTCTATCATAAACATACATGTATAACTTTATAATTTTTTCATAATCAACCATAATGATTGAGCAAAAGATTATTATTATTATTATTTTAATTCATTTAAATTTATTTAGCAAATAAATTGTCTTAAAAACACCAGAAGTATGTTCAAATGAACAATTAATTATAAGTATATTTCATTAAATAAAAAAATAAAAAAAATTAGGAAAAAAATATAAATTACAAAAAAACTATAATTAGATTATTCCTTTTTTTCATTCTCGTTCATTCATACATGCAACTAAAATCTTTAATATCTCTCTTTCTCTCTCGACATAATTTTAAAAATAAAATTTCATTATATTAATTAATTTTTATTTATCATTATTTTAATTGTATTATAGAAATATTATTATTATTATTATTATTATACTGGAATATGTACAAAATAGAATAAATAGATATTTTTTTAAATTAATGTTTTCTTTATATACATATATATACCATAGATCAGTGATTGTCAACCACAGTGCCGCAGCACTTTAGTGTGCCCCGAGATTATGAGGCTCTTAAACATTTCCTACTTTTTTCTAAATTTTTTCAATATTGGTTCTAAAAATAAGGTAAACCGTTTTTGGGACCACTTTTTTTTAATATGGTAAACTTTTACACTTATCTTTTTCTTCGTGTGCCGACAAATTTTTAAACCGTTAAAAGTGTGGCGCGGTAAAAAAAAACAGGTTGAGAATCACTGCCATAGATAGATAAATATTAAATAGATATGAGTAGTTATATTTTTTCTCTTTCAATAAAATCACAAAACATAATACAATTTTAAATAAGAAAATTTTTATATAATATTTTTAGAAAAAAAATTGATCCTGAAGAAAGTTCAATCACTGAAGTATTACATTGGTATACGTCGGTCAACGCTGCAATGCTCGATCATTTAACTAATCAAATTAAAGAAACTGACAATAGTGGCGTATGGCGGTAAGTTACTTTACTTTACTGGGTTTTTTTTTCATAAATTTCACTTATCTTATGTATCTTGAATTTATTTATTTACATTTACTGATATGAAACAAAAAATAATCGACAGTCGTTTTGTGTATGAATGTTCTAAAATGAAGAAAATCATTTTTTTTTTCTATTTGATAGTTCGTAGCGGCTATAAAAGGTACACATATTACACATATCGCACTGATACTTATGGATTAATATTGACATTTGATTCGTGGTGCGCTCATAAAATGTTCCAGTGTGTGCAAAACTTAACAGGTCACTCACCCTTGAATCTAATAACATTAAAAGATTTGATTGCCTTTCCGTATTCGCGATACCAAATTTAGAGAATAAAATAATTAGCGAAAATTTAAGAAAAATATTTCTGTTTTAATTAAAATGATTATTGACTTTTGTTGATAATATTAAAGATTTTATTTTTAATTTTATCCATTTAGAAATTTTTTTGAAATGCCTGTTGTCATGCAATAAAGGGGCTTATCGCGTCAAAGTTATTATCAAAGGGGATAAAAATTAAAATATATAAAACAATTATTTTTCCGGTTGAATTATATGGGTGTGAGGCATGGTCTATGACCTTAAGGGAGGAGAGTAGATTTAGAGTAATTGGGAGAGAATAGGGACTGGAGGGTTGTAGCTCAGAATAGGAATACTTGGAGGGGTATGGTTGCTGCAGCCATGAACTTTCGAGTTCCATAGAGCCACAGAGATAGATAGATAGATATAGAAATATTTTTAATAAAATGAATTATTATGATTTATTATTATAAGAAGAAGAAAAGAACGCAATCAGAGAAGAGATTTTGATAATTAAAAGAATAAATTATTCATTTAAATCTTAATAAATAGAAATTAATGGTGTTTTTAAGAATAAAACAATAAAAGTTATATTATCTAATTATACTTTTTTCCTCATTTTTATTTTTAGTTATTTATTATCATTTAAAAATATGTTACGGTCAATTGAGAATATTGGGATATCCATGGTTTATGGGATTAATTATTTTGGAAGAGGTATTTTACGTAATGCCAGTTATATCAATTATGTAAAACATGACGCTCTTGGTTCGGATCTTCTCAATTCATCATTGAGTTACGTTTCAAGTGTACGAAAATCGTATAATGATTTTCGAGATAATCTTACGGATTATGGAAATATTAGCAAAAGGTATTCTTTGAATAATTTGTAATGATTATTTATATAAAATATATAATACGAGGCATGTTTTTTAAGTAAGTATGGTTTTGGAATTAAAAAAAGACGTGCAAATATATCGCAATAATTTTATTTTTACATGAAAGCCTGTACCTTAATTTACTTTTCTACATAATTTCCGTCAATATTGAGGCACTTGTCATAACGTGTGGCACCAGTTTTTGAATACCCTCCTCATAAAATTCTACCGCCTGACTTGTTAACCACTGTATCACACTTTTTTGCAAAGAATTTCTGCTGATTGTCTCATTACGAGGCAGAGATTCCACAAGCAATACTCCTTTTCTGTCCCAAAAAACTGTGCACATGATTTTCTGGGCAGAAATTCTTTGCAAAAGAGTAAAGTTTAAGCAAAGAATTTCTGCCCAGAAAATCACACAGCACAGATTTATGGGACAGAAAAGGAGTATTGCTTGTGGAATTTCTGCCTCGTAATGAGACAATCAATGCGAAGTCAAAACAGCTGTGATACAGTGGTTAACAAGTCAGGCGGCAGAATTTTATGAGGAGGGTATTCAAAAACTGGTGCCACATTATGACAAGTGCCTCAATATTGACGGAAATTATGTAGAAAAGTAAATTAAGGTACAGGCTTTCATGTAAAAATAAAATTATTGCGATATATTTGCACGTCTTTTTTTAATTCCAAAACCATACTTACTTAAAAAACATGCCTCGTACTTAAATATTGATTATAATAATATAAGTAAATAGGTACAACTATGTAGGTAGATATATAATGAAATTTTGCTTTTTTTTTTTCTTACAGACGAATTGAGATTCTCAAAAATAAAGAGAGAACACCAAGTGTCGATGATGCAATTGCTTATTTTGATAATATGGCATCATATGTTGATGGACTACGTGCTTTGCAAAATAAAATTAGAAAGAAAATCACGTAAATTTATTTCATTCATTTATTATAATTTTAGTCAATAAATATTATAATAATAAATGTTACTAGTTCCCCCATTTAAATAAATAAAATATTTTCTTGGAAAAGAGAGAGGAGTGAATTAAGGTGAAACACACAAATTATTATATTTTATTTTTACAAAAAAATAATTAAACATGATTTAAATTAATTTAATTAAAATGATAACTTTTAGAATAAATTATTTAATTCAAATTAATTACGAGTATAAGTCAATAAGTCGGTGACTTTTTGAATGAAACCCAGGTTTTTGGATAAAAAATTAAATTAGCCCTTATTAATATGCTCTCGTATATATTTAGAGATAATTACAATATTATGTATTATGTAATTGCTAATTGTTATAAAATAATAGGTCACCTATGACTTGGGATGAAAATGAATATTGCATTGTGATCGGTGTTGCATATGTATGCAAAATTTCAGCTCATTCGAACATTGGGACGTGGGTCAAATTCACTTTGCAAGATTTGTCGATGTGAAACGAAATAAAAGCGTGTAAAAATGAACAAGAGTGGATAAAGTAATTTTAAGTTCACATAAATTCAGAGGCATTAAATTCTGAAAGAGAATTTAATGTATATACATAAATAGTTAAAAAAGAAAAATAATCCTTCCGTTATCTTTGTTATAAAAAATATTAGAATAATTTTAAAAATAATTATTAATATTTTTTGTTTTGTTTTTTTTTAATATTAAAGTATTTTTGTTTCTATTTTATAGAGATTATGTTCAAAAAAATCTACAAGAAGCAAGTCAACAAGAGGCATATGGGATGGCAATTCTTGTACTCGTTCTTGTAGTGTCACCAATTATCATTATTCTTGTTCGCAATGCTGTAGCAACGATTCAAGTATTCCTTATTTAATAAGAAACAAAAAATGTAATATATATGTTTCTTTAATTCATTTTTATTTTTTATCTTTTTTAGATGTATTCAGCCCATTTGGCATTAAAGGCCCGTGAATTGAAAAAAGAGAAAAGAAAAAGTGATATACTACTATTTCAAATGTTACCGCCATCTGTTGCACAACAATTGAAACAAACTCAACAGGTATATTGAAAAAAAATTGTTAATTTTTAAAAAAAAAATATTTCAAATATAAAATTTTATTTAAAGTCGAGATTATAATTCCTTTATTTTCTTTTTGTTTTATTTTTTTACTTTTGATTTTTATCACTTAATTAATTTGTAATTCATAAAAATTTAGAGATTATAACAATAAATGTTCATTTTTGTAAAATACTTATTGAATTATTCCAAATTACATTGAAATATAAAATATGTTTTATTAGTATGAGTAATAAAATATGTAATTTTTATTATAACGTTTTTCTTAACTTCACTTGGCGTCTGTCTCTTTGTCTGTTCGCTCATTTGACAAATTGAAATCGATTTTTCATCGACTTTTTGAGATAGACTTTTGAAAAATTTTATAGATATTTTAATAGATTCCAAGAAGGTATAGAAGAAATATAATTGAATTATAATTAATTAATAATAATTAATTAGCGATTAATTACTTTTAGTAATTAACTCATTTTGTATTGCTCCGATTAATTTTTTTTCCAACAGATTCTGAAACATAAATATTGATTTCAGGTTTGATTTTCATTTTGAACGTATTTAAAAAAATTTTATAGCATTGAAATTAATGATGAATTCGTATTAATCAGTTGAATCGCCAATGAGGGGGGGGGGAAACAAAGCATTGACCTTTTTTTTGAAGGCAATATGAGCATATAATATATGTATATATATCCTATATACATTTATAAAATCTTATATTAATAAAAATTATTTATTTATAAATATAATATATATTAATATAATAATTATTATTCTATAATAACATTTACTTAACATAAATGCATAAAATCAATTTTGGAAAATTAATATATTTTATTTGTTTTATTTAATTTGTAAATTTTCGTATAACTTCATCTTTTCTATTCTCTTGTTAAATTAAATAAATTTATCATATTAAAATTGCACTAAAAAGAATAAAAATAATATAAATATAAAAAAATTTTATAAAATAACGTTTTTCCAATGGACTAAAAAGAATAAAATGATTTTTCTATAAGCCTGAAAAAGTTTATGGATGAATTGCTTCATATTCAACTAAAAACGTTGGGCGTTTTTAGTTTTCATTTGATTTCTATTAACTTCCTTTCTAGAGCTATAATTCATATATATATATATATATATATATATATATATATATATACATACATACCACACTTCATTAACAAGTAATACTATATATTCTAATATAATCAACTGTTCTGACTTTGATTGATAATATGTAAATGTATAAAAATTATTTTAAATTGTGATACATACTTTGATATAAGTATATTACAGTGAAAAATAATAAAAGATTAATTTCTTAGCTCTTAAACTATCAATATTATTTTATTTTTGTGAGTTTATGTGTTTAATTAAATTTTTATTATTACAAAAATTTGACTTGATTGTTCATATAAATAAATAAAACTAAATGCACCCAACGTTTTTCGTTGAATATGAAGCAATTCATCCATAAACTTTGTCAGGCTTATAGAAAAATTATTTTATTCTTTTTTAGTCCATTGGAAAAACGTTATTTTATAAATTTTTTTTATATTTATATTATTTTCTATATGCCTGACAAAGTGTATGATTGAATTGCTTTATATACGTACAACAAAAAAACGTGTAATTTTATTTTTTTAAATAAAATATCAATTCCAACTTTTGTAATAATAAAAATTTTGTTATGATTATTATTATTATTATGTACTTTAAAGACATATCGGCAACCAAAGCCATTAATGCAGAAAAATTATATTAAAGATTCAAACTGATAAATTATTTCTATTATACAATAAAATTGGCAGTTTAAAAGCTAAGAAATTATAATCTTTTATAATTTTTTTCACAATAATATACTTGTTTCTTATAGAAAAATAAATTTAATGATTATAAATAAAAATGAATGGGTAGAGGTAATCAGACAGTACAATTAGTTTGTGTTAGTAAATTACAATTAGTAAAAATATACTTAGTTATTCGTTGGTTACATTACCTTACATTACCTTACATTACCATATCGGTCGATTATGAATGACTGATTCAATGGCGCGAGGATCCCCTGAATTTAGGCAACCAGTAAAACTTGCATCCAAATTTAAACTTTTAATTCTAAATATATTCTATAAATATAATTTATATATATAAATATTAATTTTGGCCTCCATAAGAGTTATTACGATTATATAATACAAATTTATATAATTTTTATTTATTTCATTTTGTAGGTAAAATATATTCAATTAATTTCATTATTTTTTCAAAAATATTTCTAACTATATTCAGTATACAATTTTTTTTTATACTACATAGTATTGAGTAATCTTATTGATTTCTCTGTTGAAAAATTTAGTCAATATCAATATCAATTTGCAGAAAACACTCGTCTCATATAGTATTTTATTTTTTTATATTTAAATGATTTATTTTAGGTTCCTGCCGAATATTATGCTTCAGTCACTGTTTATTTCAGTGATATTGTAGGTTTTACTGAAATGGCAGCTGTTAGCACTCCATTAGAAGTTGTGACATTTTTAAATTCTGTCTATAAACTTTTTGATGCTCGCATTGAATGTTATGATGTCTATAAAGTAGAAACTATTGGTGATTCGTATATGGTAGCCTCTGGATTACCAGTTAAAAATGGTGAATGGCATATGGCATATATTTAACTATTATTTGTTCTTTATCTAACTTGAAAATTAATTTTTTTTTTTTTTTTTTTGTAGGTTATAAGCATATTTCTGAAATAGCTTCAATGGCTTTGGATCTCTTGGCTGGTTCAGTTGCAATTCCAATCCCTCATCGTCCTGATGAAAGAGTTCAAATCCGATCAGGAGTTCATACGGGCCCTGTGGTAGCTGGCATTGTAGGCACTAAAATGCCAAGATATTGTCTCTTTGGTGACACAGTAAATACTGCTTCTAGAATGGAAACTACAGGCGAAGGTAAGTCTAAATGTGTATTTAAAAAAAACAACATATACCAATATGACAATAAAAACTTGAAACTTGAACAGGTGGGGAACAATACGGATACTATAGAGATTATACTATAATTTAAAATAAGTTGATCTGAGACCAGGCGAAGAACCGACCGACGGTTTGAAATAAATTAATTTCCAGCTACAGAAACAATTTCAAATAATTTTAATAGATCTATTAATGCAATAAAAAACAGATAGGCATATAACAAATATTTTTAATTTTATTTTATTTATAATATATAAGGAGGAGCTGGCTGTGACGTCATGAAAGGTTGGGTGACGTCATATAATTTTAAATTAAGAAAAAACTAATGAAGATGATTTTTCCCGAGGATAAAACCAATACAAAGTTGATGATGATTCGTGGAGATATGTAAAAAATGTCCTCATGTGAAATTTGATGTAAAAATAACCCTTCTCTTCCTATGGTCGATAGGTAATACTACCACTTCCGGTTTCCGGATATACACCAAAAGTTGATCCATTCATCATACTGATGCATTAAGTAAATATACCAAATTTTTTCAAAATCCGTTTAGCCGATCAAGCTGTACACATCTATTCGGACGGACAGACGTACAGACGAACATACATGTTAAAAATACATTTTTCTGTTAATAAAATGCATGATTCGTGGAGATATGTAAAAATCTCCACATGTGAAATTTGGTGTGAAAACAATACCTCCCTTACTATCGTCGGTCGGTAAAAATATATCAAGTTTGAGGGAAATTTTAATTTCAAAATTACCAACTTATCATATTGTCCGCAGGGGGCGGTGGAATTTCGAAAAATGTGTCACATAAATTATAATAATTAAATAAGGTCATTGTTAACATTAATAAATGCATGTCTTTTTTTTGACTAGTAAAAGTTTGCATATAGAAATTTAAAATTGGATTAAATAACGATTAATGATAAATTATAAATTAAAATTAATAAATAATATTTATTAACAAGCGCGTTTGGCTCTGTTGATGGCACCACGTCACGTGTTAAAAAATTAATTCCAGCACTTTCAGCGATTCAATCAAGCTGAACTTCTATATATAGCAGTTTTATACAATCTTTAATCATATGAAAAATTATCAAATATATATCTTTATTTTTACGGTCACTTTGGAGGAAAAAAAATCAAAACGTTGTAGGTAATAACCGTCTTCCGGTTGAGCTACATTTCTCAAAAGTTGATAGAAAACTACGAATTTTGAATGATGTCCGTATACCAAATTTCATTATTCTATCTCCAACCGTTTTTGCGAAATCTTGTCTATATACACACACACATACATACACATAGACATTTTTCTCAACCTTAGTGAAAATGACTCATGGGCCTTCAAAACGTATAAAGACATCAAAATCTCAACATCTCAAATTTTCATGATCTCAAAATGGCGAGATAGTAAAAATTAATTAAAAGTAAGCGATAGACCAACTATGTCTGGGGTCATCCAATCAAATAAAACTAATTATATTATTTCAATTTTTTAAATAATTAATACAAATGATCTAACGCGTAAGTAATATAATTATTTTTTTGTTATTTTTAGCACTTCGTATTCATATTTCATTGGAAATGAAACAGGCTTTGGATAGTGTTGGTGGATTCCGAACAGAACATCGTGGTTTAGTTGATGTTAAAGTAAATCTTTTATTTTTTTTTTATTTATTCTATTATAAAAATTAATATATAATGAGAATATTTTGTAGGGCAAAGGACTTATGGATACGTACTGGTTGACATGTAAAGAGGGAGGAATTGCTCGTGCTATTGAATTAGATTCTCCTGCATTTTTTCTTGACACTCAACCAGTATTTTTAAGACGTCTCCGAGATGAATATTATATTTAAATTTGTCTATTTCTAGTCTTCATTAATAATATTTATAGATAAAAGTGAATTGAATCACAGAATCAATCACATTCATTGATAATGCCGTTATTTCGAACACCAATTGGGTCCTTCTTTAAAAAATCTATTGATTGGGTTGATGGATAAATTATGACGTTTTTTGGTATGAAATAAAAAAAACCTGTTTTTTTAATTTTTTTCATTTATTCATTCAATTATATATAGTTTCCACCATTTAAAATAACTTTCTCCCATCTCTCTACTAACATATTAATGCCTCTAAAATAAAAATCCTATGGTTTAGAAAAAAAATATTAATCAAGGGCGTTTTTCACTTGTTCAATTGAACTGAATTTTTATTTTTTGTTTAAATAATTTTGTAACGACCTGAAAAAGATGAAAATCGGAAGGAGCAAGATCCGGAGAATAGGGAGGATGCTTTAAAACCTCCCAATTTAAGTCCCTCAATTCGTCGTCATTGCCGTGTGTGATCGCGCGTTGTGATAAAAAATTACCCCTCTTCTGTTGACCAAAGCAGGCCTTTTTTTAATTTCAGCGTCAAGTTTCGTCAATTGTTGACGATAGCGCTCGGCTCTAACGGTTTCGCTCCGTTTCAAAAGTTCATTCCATAATTTATCCATCAACCCATTATATGAAATTATTTTTATATAATGTACTATATTTATCTAAAATTAAAAAATAAGATTTTTAATAATATTACATTTATTTTAATTTATTACAATGCATGGATATAATTTATTTTAATTTTAGGACAATTATAGTAGGTATTTATAAATAATTTTTGATTTTATGTATTTGACTTTTGTAGGTATATTTTGTATTATAATGAAAAAGATTTTTTTTTTAAATAAATTTATAGAGTTTTGATTAAGGAAGGACGCGCGATGGCATTATTTAAAATAGTGATTTCCAACTTGGACGATCGACATCTTCAAGGGGACGATAAGTAATTTTTGAGGGCGAAATCATTTTCAACTCTTAAAAAAAAGCTAATATGATGTTGAATTTTTATCTGTTAAAATGTATAGGGGGGGAGGGGCGAATTAGCTTAAGAAGTGGGCGTTTGGTCTAAAAAGGTTGGGAACCACTAATTTAAAAGAAAAGGACAGTATAAAAATTTCATTAATTTTAACCTTCAGTCGATAGAAATTAGTTGTTTTTTTAATTTTTCTTTTATTATTATTTATTATTTATATATTATATCTTTATGTATTTTTGATCGAATAGTTTGTTTAATTACAAAGGTAGTAGGTAGTTAGTTAATAGACAAAAGAGATAATATTTCACAATTGTAAAAGTTAAAAATTCTTCCTTTTTATCTTAAATTTTTTTTTTTTTAATTTAATACATATAGAAAATTATTAATGGTAATGGTAATGTATCTATTCCTATTAGATATAATATTAGTTTTGTAATTATAAATACTAAGTAAAATAATAAAAAGTGTCGTTATAGACAGAAAAATTATAAAATACTTAAATAATATTTTTTATGTTTATATATAAACGAATGTGAATAAGGATTATTAATATATTATATTCAGTGGTGTATTTGGAGGGGAACGCGGGGGAACGACGTTCCCTTACCTTTTTTCAGAACCGGAACGCGTTCCAGTATTTATTCATGTCCCGACAACTCCCACTTAAATCTACTGTTTGTATTTTTTTTTTGTTTTCGTTAAGAATAAGAAAAACTTATATGAAAAAAAAATAATTTGCTTAAAATCGGAATTTTTTTTGCTCCCACTATGCGTTCCCTTACTTCTTATTTTACCAATACATCACTGATTATATTTGCCGTATGTGAAATATTTATAAATTATAATTTATAAGTTCATTATTTATTTATTATTTAATTAGTGTTATAGATTTATTTTTAAGATTAAATAGAATATTTTTGTTTTTTTGCAAAGATGTCGATTATATTTGCCTGTTTTCAATTATATTTTTTTTTGTTTTTGTCAATATTTTATGCTAAAAATTCAATTATAAATACATTTAAGATCAGATAAATTATTATCCTATAATTTTTAATTTTTTTCTTTAACTGTTTTAATAATTATAAAAAAGAAATTATGTTAATCTTAAAAAACAAGAGTGTATATTTGCACCTGTGTGTGGATTTGTGGATGTTCGTAAAATATTTAGATATAAAATATAAACTGATTATATAATAAATGTAAAGTAGAAGAGTATGCCTTTAAAAGTCTTTATATTTATATATATAGGTATATTAAATATATACACGGTGATTATAAAAGGACTTTACAACTTTGAAAGCACATACATATTTATTGAAATTATTTACAGAATTGAGAAAGGTGTCATTTTATTACAAAACACTTTAAGTTTAACATATGAGTGTCATTTTGGTTCAATGTGACTGCAACAAATTAGTGACTTGGATAAGGTAGTTCGTAGTGAATTCTGAGTCGAAATGTAGATGAACATTCCTTAAGAAAATCATTTTTAACGATGAGTCGTCGTTTCATGTTAATGACAAGGTGAGCACTCACAATTGTAGAATTTGGAGTAGCGAGAATCCAAATGCAAGTATTGAAAGTCCAAATTTAAACGTTTTTTTTTGCCGTCAGTCATTTTAAAGTGTACGGCCCTTTTTTCTTCATGGAAAAAACTATCAATGGAATTGCTTATCTTGATATGCTGGAAAACTTTTTAATCCCTCTTAAGAATCCGGTCAACGTTGCAGTTGCACAAGTTACAAATGATATGCTGAAACGAGTGTAGCAAGAAATCGATTAATGGGAGATGAATGTCGCCTTACCAAGGGCAGTCAAATCGAACCAAAATGACACTTATATGTTAAACTTGAAGTGTTTTGTAATAAAATGACACCTTTCTCAATTCTGTAAGTAATTTAAATAAATATGTATGTGCTTTCAAAGTTGTAAAGTCCTTTTATAATCACCCTGTATATATATATTTATATTTACTAGATGTATTTAAATGTTTGTAGGAGGGGGAGAGATAAAAAATAGTTAAGTGGTGAATTAAAATTTGATTAATATGTTTCATGTAAATTAATATAGAATTACAAATTATTATTTAGATATTATGTAAATAAAATCAATTTCATTAAACAAAATATCAAAATAAATGTATAAATTTAACTAATTGTTTTGTTATAAAATTGAATAAATTCTAATAAATAGCTATCTAATATGGGAAACCATTTAATTTACCAATGTGTATAAATGGAGCGGATTCCAGATATTTGTTTCATTTGTCGATTCAAGAGCCAAAAATAATATAAATTTACATGTTAGCTCTAATATATTAGGGCATTTGTTTTAATGATAAATAAATTCATAAATATTTTAAATTCCATTTTTTTATTAAAACATTTTTTTTTAAATTATTTAATCAAATAAGTAATATTAACAAATTATATATTATAATAAAAATAAACTTGACTTAAAATTTAAAAATTACAATATAGTTTTTCTAATAATAAATCACAAAACAATTAAGAATAAAATTCCACTAAAGATAAATGTTTGTAAATTTTAATAGAAGAAGAAGAATAGAATTTTAATTTATTTAAATAAATTATTGCAGAATTAAATAAAAAAAAATCTGGAGATTCTATCAATAACTTTAATAACATTCTATATAATGGGGGTATATAAAAATAAGTAAAAATTTTCAAGTTATTATTATTGTAAACTTAAATTGGTTTAATTTCTCCTGGGAGAATTATATATGTATATTTATAAGTAAGCTCTCTCTTTAATACTTATTTTTTTAATTAAATATTTGTAATAGGAATTAAAAAAAAAATTATTGTACTAACGTAAGTATTCCTAAAAATATTAAGTTTTTTTTTTAAATAAAACAAATTAAATTCAAATACATATTTTAATTTGTAATATTCTTTATATATATAAATAATAGTAAAGTTCATTCATAATTTTTAAAACATGAAATAATTGATCATTCAATTTATTTTCAAATGATTAAAGAAAATAATAGACACTTGAGATCGAATGAATGATTTTTAATTTTATTTAATATACAAACAAAATAAATAAATAACAAATTAATTTTTACGAAATCAAGCTTCATAAAAAACAGAATATTTTCTACTGAAATAAAATAGTAATAATTGCATTTACTTAAAAAGATATTCAAAACCACACGTTATTATAAATATATATAAAAATAAATTATAAAGTAAAATAAAACAATTTGTAATTTCAGAGAATAAAAAAAATATGGTATCTCAGCATAAAATATTCTCCTTATTTAAGGTAATGGCACCAATAGATGACACTTTAAGCGCTCTTGCCACTATTTTCTTTTATAAAACTGAAACTATACGTCTCACAAAAAAAATCTTTTGGTTATTATAAAGCTTATCTTACCTTTTATCACCAGGATAAATATTTTAAACTTTTATATGAGTTTAAGAGGAAATATAATTTTTTTTCAAATTAATCAAATGGCACCTATAGATGACACCAAAATTTTTGGTGGAACCTAATGATGACAATTATGGAACCCAAAGATGACATCTACTTTTTTTTCACTTCGCTTGCTCTCTTTATCTTCAACTTACTTATTTACAAAGTAAAACATCTTTCCTGCTTTAACTTTAGTTATAACAAAAAAATCAGGTTTCATATAATGATACTTTAGATATATTTATTGTGATTGATTTTATTTTTAGCTGATTATTATAATAAAATAAAAAATTGATTTTAAAGAAATCTTTTTTTAATTATTTTTTAATTAAACACAGAATAACAGAACAGAATAATATAAAAAATTTTCAAAAAAATAATGTTTCAAGTTCTGGAACAGAAAAAAATTTTCTGCGAGAACTGGATAGAGATGGTGGGGCAAGTCGGCCCACTACATCATCCCAAGAATAAAATAATATATTATCTTTTTCAGGCCATTTCCAAAGTCGACCGCTTTTCATCATTGTCTTTATCATGGCTCCATTTTCTAGAATTTCCATAATGACTCCTGGGATTATATCATCTTCATAGTGAACAGCTACAAATTCACAAACTTTTTTTTCAAACACCGGTAAAAAATCAGTGATTGTTTCTTCTCCTGAACTGATATCATCAAAATCATTGCCTTCAGAAGAAGTTAAGCTTGAAAGCGATTCTAATTCAGACTCTTCGTCAGGCTCAGACGTTTTTTTAATTTTTTTTTTATTCGCAAATAAAAGTTTTTTTTTAATTTTTTCATCTTGCTCTCTTTTTTTTTCTTGGCGAGCTATCAATCGATTCTGTTTTGCCTCTTCCATTTTCTTCTTTTCATCGGACTTCTTTTCTTGGTATATTTGCCACTCTTTTGACGTTACCACACTGGGAATCTTCTCTTTACATTTTCTCTTCTTGTTTTTCTCTCTAGGCCAAAAGATAGTTCTTTTAAATGGGGATGGAACGAGAGCATTTTTGCTTGTTCCTGGTGTTGTAGCCAGTTCTAAAGGTGTATTTTTCACTTCTGCGCTGCTAGGATTTTCGTTGTTCACGTGGACAGGCATTGTGTCGTCATCTTGGTAGTTTGCATCAGGAGGCAGTTCGATGTCGTTCATGTCGGTCGTTTGAAGGCCATCCATTACCCCTTCCGATTGGGGAAAATCAGGATGGGCCTTTTGCCACAATTTATATAAACTAAGGTCTTTCAAAGGAATGGCAGCTTCTTGGTTTTCCTTGAATGATTTTACCTTTTCTGCCTCTATTAATGATTCCAACCAAATAAAATTTTGCAGACCAGTTGATTGACCCAAACTCGAGTTTTTCTCTTCAAAAATATTTTCATTGTGGTTGCATTTTATTGTTACCGCCAAAGGATCCCAAGGCACCAACCCACATTTTCTAAATCCATTTATAAGAATTTCAGGTCTATATGATTTATCTAAAAGTTCTTCAAGCAATGAACAAAAGTTCAACTTTGTCACCTCTCCATTTTGTAATCTAAATTTTAAAGTTTTCTCCTTCCAGCCTTGTTTCAGAGAATGAAATAGAGCTACATCCAGTGGCTGCAACAGATGAGTCGCATTAGGATATAGGGCAATAAGGATAATACCATTCTCGCTGCAAAGCTTACTAGTTTCTAGGGTCAGATGCGATATATGACCATCTACGAAAAATAATATCGGCCTTTTTTTATTTTTTTGATTTAGCCATTTAATAAAATGGTTTGCCACATATTCAAAGAATAATTCGCAATTCATCCATCCCTGCTCACTTCTGCCTAAAGCCCATTCAGATGGTAGAGTTTCAGCAATGGTGGCAGGGATTCGAATGTAGCGGAATATCACCATTGGTGGTACTAGTTCGCCAGACGCGTTCCCGTTCATGAGAACAGTCAAACATTCTTTCTCATTGTTTCCAATATTTTGGTATATGGATTTCTCTCCCCTTTCAGCCAAGACCTTACCGCCTTTGGGATTCAAGAAAAATGCCGTTTCATCGGCATTGAAAACCCTATCTGGTTCATTTAAAATGTCCAGCAAATTATTTTCTTGAAGATAAGAATATACTTCACTTTTCCAACCATCTAGATTAGTCTGGGTAACTGCTGCTCTGCATTTAGTAAAATTTTGACAAACACGCTCAGCGATCCGAGGATGTCTAGCCATAAAAGATTTAAACCATTTCTTAGACGGTAACTTTTCTTTGAAAAAGTCTTTTTTTGTTTCTATTGCAAATCTTTGGCAGCTATATAGAAATGCATACTTAGACAATGGAAATCCTTTCTTTGCCATGTTTAATACCCAATTCTCCAATATCATTTCTTCATTTTTGTTGAAGACCGTGCTTGGTCCCATTTTTCTTGATATTGGGTTGATTCCCTTTGCTTTGCTCCGTAGTGTTGATCGTGGAACTTTCCAGCGCTTTGCCGCTGCGAGAATTGGCATCCCACTTGCCACGTCTGCCAGCGCATTCTCCATATTTTCTTCACTATACAGCAAAATTTTTTTTGGTACCATTGTGCTAAAAATAAAATATCTATGTGGTTACCTTAGTATAACAATGAGAAACCTAAAGATAAAACACAGTGTCACCTTTAGGTTCCCATATCAATTCAGACATGCAACTTGGTTGAATTATATAAAATTATCTCCTCTTTAAAGCTATTAATATAATAGACATTTTTTTTAAAAACCTATAGCTGACATTCCTGTCATCTATAGGAAAAACAATTTTTAGGGGCACCTATAGATGACACGGTTGATAAAAAAGATACTTTTAAAAATTAGGTGTTTAAATTGAAGTAATTTATATCTATATTAAGTCTATTTTATAATGTAGTTATTAAATTCTTGATAAATATGAAAATAAAAATATAAAATACTAATTAAGAACATTAGTTACCTTAAGGTTATCTTTAAGATTTGTTGAAAAAATCAATTGATGACGATCCGGTCTGCTTTTCAAGTTAAATGAAAAAAAATATGGCGACTAATTGTATTGTTGTAGGATATCTCAGGGGGTGGAAAAACAAAACTATCATTTAAAAAAAAAAAATTCCGCGTATGTTTTAAAATTTACTTATTTTTTTAGTTTAAATTCAAAAGTGTCATCTATAGGTGCCATGTCATCTATAGGTGCCATTACCTTATCCTTGTCGTATACTTACATAAATAAATAAATATATTTTCAAGAAATCTTTTGTGCCAGAATAAATAAAATTCTGTATGGTTTTTAAAAATTATAATTATAATATTTGTATATATATATCACCCGAAAAATATTAATATAAATATAAATATGATAAAGTGATTAGAGGAAAAAAGAAGACCACGACCCCACCACGATTTATAAAAAAAACAAACAATTTTTTATTATATTTTAGAGGACCCGGATGAGTCTAATGAGTCAAATATCGCAAAATATTTGTTTTTTTTTTCTACTTATCAAACAACTCTCTTATTTTATATCAACTAAGACATTGAATTCAATTTCAATAGATAATTATTATAAGAATTACTTATAAATTTAAATTCTCTGACCAGAATAACACTTAGATGATGAGTGCTTATAATTTTTATCGCCTTAAAAAGCCCTCATATTTTATATAAAAAAATAAACAAAGAGAATATTTTCCACTAAAGTAAAATAAAGTTAATAAAATTAATTTTGAATAATCAAACAAATTAATTTATTCTAATGGTTAAAATTATTAATTGATATTTTAGAGGAAAATATTCTATCTGTTAATATTTATATTTTTTATTTAAAAAAATGACATTTACATCATTCAAACACAACATTAACACTAAAAATATCTTTAATTTATTATCATTATCATCACATAGTATGAATGAATCTAAAAAAATGACTTAAATAAATATTTTTAGATTATCCATTGTAAATATTAAAATTTTATTTACTAAATTTTTCTAAAATAAAAATATCAAAAACAAATATTTTATTAATTAAATCAATTCAATTAGAATGAGTTGACTTAAATAAATATGAGTTGATAATTAAAAAATAGAGGTAGCTCACTTGTGTGATGCCATGGTTGTTTAAACCTCATACAAGTTTAAAAAAATTAATATATACTTTTATATAAATAATGAAAATCTATTATTATATCAAGACATATTACAGAAATTGGATCTTTAAAAAAAATGATATCGTTTAGATCAATCATAAATCAGAGTTATTTCAATCATAAAATTAATCAAATTTAATATATTATTTTATTAATGGATGATCAAATAAAATAAAATTCCAGATTATTGTAAAGACAACAAATAAAATGTTACGTTTATTTTTTACAATATAAATAAAAAAATACACTTATTTTTCCTATAATTTTATTTAATGTGTTGTGCTTTATTTAAAAGCAATTTTTTGTAAAAATTAAAAGATATATAAATATATATATAATATATTTATATACATATATATAAATAAATATATTTTATTTAGTTTTGTCTATTTACTGTTTTATGTACATGTTTCATTTATTATGTATAGAATATATTTAGCCATCGTGAAAAAATGTTTATTCAATTTTCAGTGCATATTTCAGAATCGGATGGTTGCTTATTTAAGGTCGATTCACTTGCCAATGATAGTCCCTTAATTCTTGTAAACGAGTTACTCGTTTTTTCCCCCAAATCCACCATAAAAGTCCAATGATTGTACAGATAATCGTTTCCAAATAATAACCATCAATATGTGTTTCGCAATGGCCATTGTTTGTCAATTTACAAGCTTCCCGTTCATCGACAGTTGAGCAATCGTTGGATGGATCCGTAACACATTGACGGAAAGTTAAACCATCGATAAAATAAAGTGCAAAAGTCACTGGCCAATTTCCGCCAAGATTCGACAATGTGTTGAGCAAAGTCATATAAGTGCCACCAAGTACGGGATCCGATACTTTAGCAAAAAACGCCATTATAGCAACGAACATTGAATACAATGAGACCTAAAATAATATAAAAATAAATTGAAAATGAAATGTTTCAATTAGTTGAATTCAAGAAATTTAATACGTACTTGATGAAAGGAATATGCCAATATCAAAATTCCATAATAATACCATGGAATAGATTTATTTGTAACAATAAAAGGTGTGATGTAAACTAATAAAGCGGCGATTAAATTAAAAGATAATCTAAAATAAGGATAATTAAAATATTTCTTAAAAGAATAAAAAAAGTTGGATTTTGATTAATTACCTATAAGGATATGCTTTAATATAAACATTCAATGGTTTTGGTCCAGCAGTATATTTACTTATTACCAAAGGAAGTATGATTTGTAAGGGCACCATTGGTATAGCGAGTAAAGCCAATTGGTCTTTAGGCAAACCGGCATCGATTAATTTTAAGCTTGTGACAGCATCACAAGCAGAAAATCCAATTTTACTTGTAAGAAGTATTAATGCTGTTGTCCGTATAGATGGTAATTTAATTACTTTCCATAATAAATTATAAGATTCATAAATATCACCACGATTGTTCAAATGTGTTTGATCATTACGTTCTCCTTTTAATAGAGCAACAAGTGTAGTGCTTAGTAAAAATATTAATCCCCAGAAATAGAGAAAACCTAAAAACACAGATTATTATTCATTTAATGTATAAAATTTGGTTCGAGATTTCATGATTAACTCGAACTAGTTTTTTATAATATATATATTTATAAATAAATCATTTATTGTGCAACACTTATTAACTTTCCTTAAAGATTATCTATATATAGTTTAGACGAGTGTGAAATAAAAATTATAATTTAGACTAGTGATTCTCAACCTGGGCGATATCGGTTTCAAGGGGGCGGTTTTTTTGACGATACGATTTGGGGGGCGATAGTATTTTTGGTGGGCGAAATCATTTTCAACTCTACGATATTTATCTAAAATTAAAAAATAAAATTTTGAATAATATTAAATTTATTTTAATTTATTACATGGCTTGGATATAATTTATTTTAATTTATGACAATTATTGTAGGTATTTATAAATAATTTTTGAGATTAGAATATATATATATATTTTATGTATTTGACATTTGTAGGTATATTTTTATTTATAATGAAAAAGATTTTTTTTTAAAATAAATTTATAGAGTTTGATTAAGGAAGGACGCGCGATGGTATTATTTAAAATAGTGATTCCCAACTTGAACGATCGACATCTTCAAGGGGGCGATTTTTGGACTATACGATTTTGGGGGTCGATAAGTAATTTTTGGGGGCGAAATCATTTTCAACTCTAAATAAAAAGTAAAATGATTTTGCAATAAAGCTTTTAAACATTTCCGCTTTTTTCAATTTTTTTCAATATGGTTCTAAAAAAAAAGGTAAGATGATTTTGCGAATAGGTTCTGAAACTCGATTTTACAATATGGCTCTAAGTATCACCAAGTGTACCTATTTTCATGCAATTTTTATCTGTTAAAATTTATTTGAAAGTATTTTTGGGGGCGAAATCATTTTCAACTCTAAATAAAAGGTAAGATGATTTTGCGAACAGGCTTTATCCGCTTTTTTTTCAATATGGTTCTAAAAAAAAAGGTAAGATGATTTTGAATTTTTATCTGTTAAAATGTATAGGGAGGCATTATGAAGCCGGCCTTACGAAGTGGGCGTTTGGTTCAAAAAGTTTGAGAAACACTAAATTTAGACTATGTCAAAAATGATTATCTGAACAATGAGACAGGAGAATAGAATAAAAGGAATCAATCCATAAAGAAATGAAAAAGAAACAAAAGAAAAATTTAAAATACCTGACAGTGTAATTAAACCCTTATCACTTGGAGTTGATCTTAAATATATATTACAAAAATTTGCTGATTCCAAACCAATAAATATAACATATCCTAGAAAATATCCTGCAGTTTGACCGACTGAATTACATGTTGATGCATGACCAACATTACATCTAAAAAATTAAAAACAAAACAAAACATGAATTTTGTCAAATTGTATTTATTTACATTATTAATTAATTAATTTTATATATTGTTTAAGTAAATCAATAATAACCTTTTAAGCATTGTCAAAGCCCAACCATCGACAGCAATATCTTGTGTTGCAGCCAAAAAGTTTAGACAGAAAAAAAATATAGTTAAAATATTAATACTGGGTTTAATATTAGGATCACTCTCTCCAAGCCAATCCTCAACATAAAATGATATGATAATTAATAAAAAACCAATTAAATATTGTGATGGAACTAGCCATGATTTTCTACGACCAAATCTTTTAGAATAAATGGAATCCACAATTGGTGCCCACATCAGTTTTAAACTAAATGGCCAATTAACGAAGCTAAATTCAGCCTAAAAAAAATAAATGATATAAATATAAAAACAGACATGAAAAATATTTTATGAACAAGTTTATAATTGCCTTACTAATGACTTAAATCTCAAAACCAATTCAAATTGAATTAAAAAAAAAATCATCATGACAGAAACTTCTAAATTATATGTGACATTCCAAAATAATGTTTTTATTTATTTATTTAAGAATGATAATATATAATAATAATAATAATTTATTTATTATTATTTATATTTTACACAAGTCAATAGTATGTATACTATTCTTAGATATTTATTAGTTTATCTTAGAATCAAAATATAATAATAATAATAATAATATATCATCTCTTTTATTTACATATAATTATAATATTAAGAAAGAGTTTAGAAAAAAATAATTTTAAATAAAACCATCAGCCCAAATCAGTTTTAAACTAAATGGCCAAATACGAAGCTAAATTCAGCCTAAAAAAATGATATAAATATAAAAACAGATATGAAAAATATTTTATGAACAAATTTATAATTGCCTTACTAATGAATTAAATCTCAAAATCAACTTAAATAAATTGAATTAAAAAAAAAAATCATCTCATGACAGAAACTTCTAAATTATATGTGACATTCCAAAATAATGTTTTTATTTATTTATTTAAGAATGATAATATATAATAATAATAATTTATTTATTATTATTTATATTTTACACATTGTCAATAGTATGTATACTATTCTTAGATATTTATTAGTATATCTTATAATCAAAATATAATAATAATAATATCATCTCTTTTATTTACATATAATTATATTATTAATTAATTATATTATTTAATAATTTTAAATACAACTAAAAACATATTGAATAATATTAAGTTTTTTATTTAAACAAAAACAAAACAATAAATTTAAATGAATAATTAAATGGTAGATTAAATAGATAAATAAATTTACCTGTTGTTTATAACTGACATCTTTATTTTGAAGGTACATAGGAATTGCAGCACTTAAACCTAATGGAATGCCTTGCAATACATAAAGTAAAAATAATATTGTAATATTTGCCCAATCGCCGGACAAATTTGATATTTCTTCATTTGTTGACTTTTGTGAAGAATTATTGTCATTTTCTTCTATGAGAATTGAGCTTTTTGACATTTGATTCAATTTTCTTTTACTCATTTTTTCCTTGTTATAACTAAATATATAGATATATATATATTTATGAAAAAAATTATAGAACAAATCTTTTTAAATTATCTGTTATATATAATATATATAATTAAATATTTATGAATAGATAGATGGATAATTAATCATATATCACAATATTTGTTTCAATTTCGTGTTCATGCTATTATATTCT
Source organism: Labia minor (assembly GCA_963082975.1). Taxonomy (NCBI): domain Eukaryota; kingdom Metazoa; phylum Arthropoda; class Insecta; order Dermaptera; family Spongiphoridae; genus Labia; species Labia minor. The sequence goes on along the minus strand of OY720344.1, from coordinate 118,804,709 downwards.
AAATACATTTACATAATTATTAAATACGATGAACATTTTGAATGCACTTTTAATTAAAGTACACGTGTCATTCTCTTATTTAGCTTTAAAAGTATTTCTAATACTGTTATTTTATGTCAAATTATCAGAACGAAAACTTACTAGCTTTAAAAAAAATATTGACAACTATTTTAAAAAATGTTCAAGTTTGTATTTTTTAATCTTTTTTTTATTTTTATAAATGAATATTTAGATTATTATTTTATATATATATATATATATATACATTTATATATAATTATTTAATAGAATAAAATTTGAATTTTATATTTATCGTATTATATTCAAAGTTGGTAAAAATCTTTTGGCGCCTAATATAAATAAGTTTTGTTTAGAAATTAAAATTTTATTGTATACAATAAACAAAATTGATATAAGATTTTGTAATTTTAGAAAAATTATTATGATTGATAAATTTTCATAAATTTAGAAAATTAAAAGAAAAGAACAATTAAAAATAATTTACATATCTTAAGAACGAACTTGAAAGTTTAAAATTATATTTTTTATGAGTTCATAGTAAAATAGTTAAATAATTTTAATTTTAACAATTTATATTTAGGGTCGGCCATATGGGAAGTCCGGCAGCTACAAGGGCATTAAGGGCCTCATTATATGAAAAAAAATACTTTATAATTTAATTTTTATCTGGACAAAAAAATTATTTATCACCTCAAAAAAAAAAAACAACAACATACAACGCTATTCGTTATAACTGATTTTGCATATCCCATCCTCCATTTATCTCTGTCATTCCAATCTTCCTTCTTTAGTCCCCAAGCAGGGCCACAAACTCCTTAGAAATCGGTGAAACCATTTTTTACCGACCGACGATAGTAAGGGAGGTATTGTTTTTTTTTAATATGATGTCTCTTGTGGCACCGCTAAGAGCCGCTGCAGGCGCATAACCGATAACTCTGCATGCAAAAACCAGGCAAAATAAATAATAATAGATTAATTAAAGTCAAAACATAAATAAATTTATGAATAATTTAAATCTATAAAGTTTTGAAATCTCTCTTATCATTTTAAAAAAAATATAGATATACAAGTGTAAATTAGAGTAGCTAGCCAATCTTTAGAATTTTATGAATCACTATAGGGAGATGAGAGTTGGTGCATGAGGGGTGGCAGTCAGGCGAGGCGGGGCTACCCCCTCCGCATAGAGTGATTTCCCCTCCACCAAAGTCTTCTACTCTCTCAAACGGAACGGGTGATAAAAAAGTAATTTTGATAAAGGTTTTATTTTATTTTATTTTTTTTTTTTTTTTTTTTTTTTTTTTTTTTTTTTTTTTTTTTTTTTTTTTTAGAATTAGATATCTCATTAGTTGAGATTCACCTACCTCTTACAATATTTATCGAGGTTAGGTTAGGTTAGGTTAGGGTGGGTATTTTTTGTAGGAATGGTGGGGGAAGCTGAGGAACTGCTTGGCCTAAGGGGGGGGGGTCGGCTCGTGCACCAACTCTCATCTCCCGGACGACTATAATATATTATATATTACTATATAGGGGTATACATATTTGAGATTTCAACAAAAAATCTATGATTTATAAAGAAAAAATTATTTTTTTTTTGTTGGATAATATCAAATTTTACTGTCTATTTGTTTGTGGAGTTAAAGTAAATTCTAAAAATTATAACTACAGTGTTGAAATTTAAGTTACTCTTCAGATATTAAATCAAATATTCTTAAATTGACTTAATCTATTTTACAAGTACATCTTAATTAATACACTCCCCCAACATTCTTGTTGATTGAAGTTTCAAGACCTCTTTGAATTATAAACTTAACTTCTAAACTCGATCGGTTTCATCTAGAGTTGAAACGTTAAGACAATTTAAAATTCTTTTCATTTGCTTTAGAATAAATTATCAAATTAACAAATTAACAAATATATTCATATTAATATGTATAGTGTAAGAGCAATTTATCACAAAGCCAAAGGCCATGATTATATCTTATATAAAAAGTATATATCTGTATATAAAATGTATTATTCTTTCAAAATAAAGATTATTATTATTATTATTATTATTATTATTATATTCATATTAGCTTGTCACAATTTATATAGAATAATTACAAGATATTATTGAAAAATGTTAAAAATAAAAAATCAAGAAGCAAATAAAATATTTCTGTTAAATTTTTATTTAAAAAAATCAATCGGATTCTACCTTTTTTATAATTTATGTATATATCAAAGAATTATAATGCCTTGAAATGTTGGATCCACTGTGTAGATGTTACATTATTCAGTGATGTATTGGTAAAATAAGAAGTAAGGGAACGCATAATGGAAGCAAAAAAAAAAGTCCTATTTTCAGCAAACTATTTTTTTCCATATAAGTTTTTATTTTTTCTTATTTTTATTTTTACTATATAAAGTATTAACGAACACAAAAAAAGAAATTCTAAGAGTAGATTTTAGTGGGAGTTGTCGGGACTTGAAAAAGTATTGGAACGCGATTCGGTTCTGTAAAAATAAGCTGGAGTGTATCCACTCGACTATCTCTCATTTGAATTGGATTAAATAACATAATATATTATATTTAAATTAAATTTAATTAATTATAAATTATAAATTCAAATTAATAAATAATATTTATTAAATCAGCGAATGTTTGACTCTTTGTTGATGGCACCCCGTTACGTGTTGGTGCGTGAGATTTGAAGTGTTAAAAAATTAATTCTGGTACTTTCAGCGATTGAATCAAGCTGTAATTCTATATATAGCAGTTTTATACAATTACTAATGATGTGAAAAATTATCCAACATATATCTTTATTTTTACGGTCACTTTAGAAGAAAAAAAATCAAAACGTTGTAGGTAATGACCCTCTTCCGGTTGTGCTACATTTCTCAAAAGTTGATAGAAAACTACGAATTTTGAATAATTCCCATGTACCAAATTTCATAATTCTAGCTCAAACCGTTTCTGCGTAATCTTGTCTACATACACACATACACACACACACACACAGACATTTTTCCCAACCCTAGTGAAAATGATTAAGGAACCTTCAAAACGTATAAAAACATCAAAATCTCAACATCGAAAATTTTCGTAATCGCAATACTATACTACTACTATAGTAAAAATAATGATCAAAATACGACCCACTTCTCAAAAAGATTCGCCATCACAGCTCTAGAGGGTACAGGTTCCCCTGAGGGAAGAGTAATTTATAATAATATTATTTACTTTCTCTATACTTATATAGGTAGGTACTTTCCTTTTATTTTATTTTTAATCATAATGAAAAACAAACAACAAAAAATAAAAAGATAATATTTTCCAATGTTTAGATTCAAACATAAAAAAGAAGAAGAAAATGATTATATGGTATTATTTTATATATTTAATCCAGGCTTTGTTTTAACTAAAAGATATTAAAAATAATTAACAAAGCAAAAAGAAAAAATTGAAATAAATCATCATTCAGTTAAAAAATTAATTTGATTTTATCAAGATTTTCTTTTCTATACAAAATAAATAAATAAAAAAGTATGTCAAGTGAATAATATGGTGGGTAGTAAAGTATAAAAATAATTTTTATATATTTAAATTAAAGTTATGTTACAGATAGATATATAGATTTATATGAATAGTTTATTTCTCCTATCTGTATGAGGGTAGGGTGAAAAGTTTCCGGCCTGACCAAGAAAAACGATGTTTTTAATTTTTTTTTTTTTTGCTTTATTTTTTAACATTCAATATAGCTGAGACCTGTACGATGTCAGCTGAACTTGTGCAACATATTTTACACAACCCTTTGAATATGGAAAGCTGTGGGCAACGTAGGTGCCGCGTTTGCTAACGTTAGACCAAAAACTTCTTCGAAAAAACAATTCTACCGACAATTTGGCGCTGTAGGCGTAATCCAAACGAATTTTGGCGCCGATTCATAACTGTTGATGAGACTTAAATTAAATTTAATTAATTCATTAATTAAATTAATTAAATTAATTAGAACATCTTTATGAGACATGTATCAGTGTTGATGGAGATTATGTTGAAAAATATAGCAAAAAACATTGTTTTTCTTGGTCAGGCCGGAAACTTTTCACCCCACCCTCGTACATAATTTGTTTAAAAATCAAATATAAAAGTTTCTTGGGGGGAGGGGGAGGGGAGGAGGGGGTGAGAATATGATAAATTTCAAATGTAATTTGGTTGGAATTAAAATAAAGTTTTTTTTTTACAGTTTTACATTTAAAGGTAATAAACAAATATTATGAACGAAAAAAAAATTGCTATAAATTCAGCACACAAATGTTAGTTATCGCTTTTTTTTCATTCAATCTATCGATTAACCTGCTGTTTTTATCAAATGTGTGTATATCAACACAACTAAATAAATAGTACTTATATACTTTTATTTAAATCAAATTAAAATTATAAATTATTATTAGTATCATTTCAGTTTAGATATTGATTGTAATTGAGTAGTAAAATGGTAACTTAGGATTCGATTATTTACTAATAGAAATTTTAAAATTTAATTTTAAAAACGTAAAATTTAACGTTATAATAAACAAAATATCAAAAGTTGTCTTTCTGTATTGTTTTTCAATGCATTTTTGAAAAAGAAACAAAAAATTGTTAATCAGTTGAATTTTTAGGTTTGCCGACGTAGTCCACAAATGTAAAACACATTTTGGTATTTGATAGTTGGAAATTCAGCTGTCAATCAGTAAAAAAATTTTGATCGGTTCCGTAGTTTTCGTTTGACGTTCGTTGAAAAATGGAAGATCAAAAGGAACATTTTGGTCATATTTTGCTTTTTTATTTCCGCAAAGGGAAAAACGCATCACAAGCTCATAAAAAGTTATATGTTGTTTATGGCGACGAAACCTTAAAGGAACGGCAGTGTCAAAATTGGTTTGACTAATTTCGTTCTGGGGATTTTTCACTCAAAGATGAAAAACACTCTGGTCGTCCAGTTGAAGTTGATGACGACCTAATCAAAGCAATAATCGAAATGCTGCCTGAAAGATGGCAAAAGGTCATTGATCAAAATGGGAATACATTACAGAATAAAGTTATTTAGTTCCATGAAAAAATTGTCTTTGATTTTCTTAAAAAAAACGGCAATGACTTAGCTGCCAACCTAATACAATTGATCGTTTTTCTTTTAATGGCATTAGCGAAGGATTCTTTCATTCGTGGTATATGCCAAATTAATTATATGCTAAAGTGTGTTCATTCTCCCTTTCACAAACAAACAACAAAATAAAATTTAAATAATTGAGAAATACACAATTTTTTTTAAAAGATTATTAACATACTAATAATAATTATTATTATATTTTCACAGTCTTTTTATTGATAAAAATAGAAAAATGATCAATAATAATCAACAGGTAAACGATTGTAATAAAAAATAAGCTGGAGTGTATCCACTCGACTATCTCTCATTTGAATTGGATTAAATAACATAATATATTATATTTAAATTAAATTTAATTAATTATAAATTATAAATTCAAATTAATAAATAATATTTATTAAATCAGCGAATGTTTGGAACTTTGTTGATGGCACCACACGTAACGAGTTGCGCGTGAGATTTGCAGTGTTACAAAATTAATTCTGGCACTTTCAGCGATTCAATCAAGCTGAAATTCTATATATAGCAGTTTTATACAATTATTAATCATGTGAAAAATTATCAAACATATATCTTTATTTTTACGGTCACTTTAGAGGAAAAAAAATCAAAACGTTGTTGGTAATGACGCTCTTCCGGTTGAGCTACATTTCTCAAAAGTTGATAGAAAAATACGAATTTTGAATAATGCCCATGTACCAAATTTCATGATTCTAGCTCAAACCGTTTTTGCGTAATCTTGTCTACATACATACACACACATACACAAACAGACAGACATTTTTCTCAACCTTAGTGAAAATGATTCAGGAACTTTCAAAACGTATAAAAACATCAAAATCTCGACATCGAAAATTTTCGTGATCTGGCGAGATTAAAAAAATAAGCGAATAAATAATAAAATTTATTTTTTATTATTTTTTCTTACTACAAAATCTACAATAGCAATATCATTATGTTTTTTTTTCATTTTCATTTGCCTTTACAGTGAGAAGAAGTATTATGTTCGAGCAAAAATACAAATTCTAAATTTCAACTTAAATATAATTTTTAACGTTTAAAAATGAATCGTGTAGCACAAAAAGAACAGATGTTTAAAACTGAAATTTTGTATTGAAGATGACCATATTTCAAAAACACCAAACAGGGACAAACGTTTTACCTTTTTTTTAGAACCAAATTGAAAAAATTTTGAAAAAAAAATATGATGTGTCCTAAATATTTAAAAAACGGCATAACAGGCTGTCCCGAAGACATTTTTCGGGACTATCCCGGAAAACAGGACGTTTGGTCACCCTATATATGGATATGTGTGTTAGATGTTACAAAACTAATTAATATCGAATGATTAAAAGTTCATTTTATAACAATTATTTTATATCTTCAAGCAATTTTCTCAAAAATGACTAAAACAATTTAATTTTAATATCAAATAAAAGGGTATAAATATAAACTTTAAACAAAATTGAAAATTAACATTAGAAGAAAATTGTAAATAAATGGAAATGAATGAGAATAAGGATGAAGAATAAATGATGTAATGCTATCTACATTCTGGTCGACACAATTAACTTGAAACTGTGATCGTGGGTTGTGCCATCTGCACCTGTTAGATTTTTGACGGGATATGATAGTTAACAAAAAATCCCCCCTCCCCCCGGGACAGCCATAGGCATTACTTCAGGGAACACATCATATTATTATTTGTTTTTAACAAGTTAATCTATCTAGTTATATTATTAAGAAAAAAATAGTTAATGTTTGACATTGTTCAGAAAAACATACATTATAATTAGAAATTATGTAGAGTAGAATAATAATATTTAAGAATAAATAAGAAAAGTTTTAATAGTTATGGTAAAAAAAAAGAGAGAGAAAATGTAAATAAAAAGTTATTTACTTTTGCTTGAGATAAAAGAAAGGCGCCACAGGGTGAGAGGCTAGCGTCGCTGACTCACATTCTCGTGGTCCCGGGTTCAAGTCCCTGGTCTAGCAAGGGAATTTCTCTAGCTGGGGTCTATGAGACGTAGTCAACCCAGTCTTCGGGATCAACAGTGGGAAGCTACTTGATAAAAAAAAGCGCCTCCGATTAAGAAAATCAAGGTAAAGGTGGATAGGACCCGTTCTACTGATCATAGGACACCTCATTGATATAACCGACTTAATAGGCGTTGTTCTTGCGTAGGACGTACAAAAGTCAGAGGATTTTTTTTTTGAGATAAAAGTCATAGAAAAGTACGTATATGCCTAAAGCATGAGATGGGTGAGTCAAAGAAGTGAATTAGTGAAAATTAATGAATCTTGAAAGACCGAGGATATCAATAGAAATCTATACACATGTAATATATGTATAATAATTGAAAATATTCAAGATTGTATGATTTTAATTGATAAAAACTATGTATTATGTAAGGCGCCATTGGGTGTGTGGGTACCGAACCTACCTCACATTCACATTTTCATTAAAATTTAATTTTTGTGTTCATACAAAAAAAAAACTTCTCGAAATTAATGAATATTGTAAAATAAATACATTGATCAATTAACAAAATTAAATATATTTAAAATTAATTTTATTAAGATTAAATTAAATGGAAATAAGAATTAATTTATATTTAATTAAAAAATAATAATTAGATATAATCATTATAATCATTATACTTCAATACATATAAAATACTTTTATTAGTTTTTATAATATCTACTTATAATATCCTAAATTAAAAATAAAAATAAATTAATAAAAAATGCTATTTAATCAAAACTGCCCTAAAATATAGAAAATGAAATTTTAATTAAACCTTGAATATTATCCTTTACATAGGCCCAACAAAAAAGCGTAGACGCATATGAACATAAGTGGTAGGTAAAGAAATTAATATTATTATATGAGCCCCACGCTTTTTTGTTGGGTATATGTAAAGGATAATATTCAAGGTTTAATTAAAATTTCATTTTCTATATTTTAATGCAGTTTTGATTAAATAGCTTTTTTAATTAATTTATTTTCAAGTTTTTAATTTTTTATATTTTTTTATTATTATAAATTTATAATTTATAAGTTATATAAGCATACTTATTATTATGAAAATTTAATTATTTATATAATATTATTCATTATTAATCATTTAAAATATTAAAATAATTTTAATTTTATTAAAATGAATTTATATGTGGAATTTAATTAGATTTTGTTTAATATAAATTTCTTATTTTTATTATTTTTATATTTTAATTCACAAATTTTGAAAATCTGTATTTTTGAAAAATTCGAAATATTTCTTTTTGATTTTTGCAGTGTCATCGACTTTCAATATACGTTTCAAATTTGAGCGAAATCGTTTAACTAAAAGTGGGTTAAAATCCAATTATAAATTTTGAACATTACAGTCAGACAGAAAAGTCATATTAATAAAAAGTGTATAATGAAATACATTTTCATTCAATTAAAGTATTTTTCATTTTATAGGAAATTTCTTTCATCTATCATAGGATAAAAAAATTAATCCTTTGAATAATATAATATAATATTGTTTGTTTATTAAGTGAGATGAAAAAAAAACAAAAACAAAAATAAGAGCGTAAAAGAAATTTTGTAACTTTTTAATCTTCTTATTAAAAATAAAAAAAAATAAATAAATAAAAATTATTGTAATCTCTCGGCAAAATAAATTACTTTTATTAATAAATAAATATATTACATTTTTTGATTACTATTTTTTTTTTATACTGAATGATAAATAGATATTTTTTAATTCTAAATTACGAGGGCACAAATCCATTAACAATTATAAGAACAATAAATTTTAAAAAGTGAATTAATTGATATTTTTTTTTTGAAAAGTTGATATTTTCTCTTTGTGTGTGTGTGTGTGTGTGCAGTGATTTATTGGTAAAATAAGAAGTAATGGGAACAAAAAAAGTCCTATTTTCAGTAAACGACTTTTTGCCGACCGACGATAGTAAGGGAGGTATTGTTTCCATATAAGTTTGTAAAATGTAAATGATAAAATTAAATTAAAAAAAATGATTAATTTAAAAATGTTTAAAAAAGAAAACAACATAATTAAAATTATGTTAGATTATGCAGATTGAATACAAAATAGAAACTTATCAAAAAATAATAACAAATAATATCTGTCTGATAGATAATTTATAATATTTCATTTTTAATAATAATAATTAATAATATAATATATAATTTGATATATTGTTTAATGAAATTGATTTTATTTAGAATAATAATTTGTAATTCTATATTAATTAACATGAAACATATTAATCAAATTTAAATACTCCACTTAACTATTTTTTATCTCTCCCCTTCTACAAACATTTAAATACATCTAATAAATATAAATATATATATATATATATATTTATAACGGAATTTTGTAAATAAAACCGCATATTGATATTTGTTATTGTAAATTTATTCAAAAAATACAAAAATATACACAACGTTTCGATTGCTACTTCTGCAATCGTTATCAAGCGACTGCACTGTTCGAGTGTCCAGTGACGAGTGACGAATGATACTTAATATAAGACCTAGGTCACCAACCAGATGGCACTCGGAACGTGCTTACAAATCCAAAATTACAGGAGAAAAATAATTATTCTTAAACAATTAATTAATAGGATAAAATTATTGAAATTTTTTATACTGTCCTTTTCTTTTAAATTTTGTTTTGAAAAAAAGGTAAGGGAACGTCGTTCCCCCGCGTTCCCCTCCCAATTGTATGTGTATATGTTGTATTGGATAGTCTTGGATAAGCTCGGTCAAGTCGCTTCTGTCTCTCTCTCTCTCTCCCACCCTTCTCTCTTTCTGTACTTGTGAGTTTGCAATTTGCAGGTGTTGTTTCGTTGGCGGCGCCACATCGGACTTCATGTTCGATCGACCCCTCCTACCCCCCCTCCACACACACACACACATACACTTTCCCCCCCTCTCCCCTCCGCCCCCGCCTCCTGGCGTCGCTGTAGAATTCGCCCCATTCGGCTTAGTCGGGTGTCGGTCGTTGCTGGGGTGCGTTCGTCTGGGCTCGTCATCTGACAACCAACGCCGCAACGATGATGGAGCTCGTCGTCGTTTAACACGTCCGTCAGCATGGCCACCGAATGGATCAGCGCCATTGACAAGAGGTAGATGATAGGGATGAGGGAGACGGGGTGACCGCCCTGCTCGATCGATCCCCCTTTTTAACGTTTCTTTCTCTTCTACGTGCTCCACCACGTTGCCACCCACCTACATACACACTCTTCTGTCCATTCAATTTGAACACAATTTATGTTGGCACCTGTTGGCTTATCAACCCAATGAAAATAATTAAGATCAACGAGGCTTTTGGATGATTATCTCCGGAAATTGAATTGACCAAAAGGTATTCACTTGAAACTTTCCCTATTTACCCTCCTCATTGTACTTTTGTTTTTGTTTTTTTTTTTTTTTTTTTTTTTTGTTTACTTAAATACAATATTAGGTAGTCTATACTCTACTAATTAATCATTAATATTTTGAAAAATAAAAAATAAAAATTTCTTAAAATTCGCGGTTATAATATAATATTATACATAAAAATAAAATTGAATATTTACAAAAAAAAAACAAAAACATTTTTGTTTTCTATTTGAAGAAGAAGAAGAGAAGAAAAAAATAATGGTTATTATTATTAATATTATTATTATTATTTTTATTTTTAATATATAAATACCATTTAAATTAATAAAAAGCGCATTAGGGTAAGGTATACAGTCGTTGGCCCCGAGAAAGTCATTGGCCCCCTATGACTAAAACACAAATAATAAGAGATTTTTATTTTAAAAATTGCACTATTAACTATGGTTATGTAATTGTTTGTTGTATGGTTGTATAATCACTATAGAATGCCTAGGACCTAGGCCAATAACTATAACAGGGGGCCAATAACTGTATTTTTTACGATTTTTGCGTGCTTTTTGAAAATGTCATGCGAAAATGATTTTTTTTTTATTCATCAAAATGCTTATAGTATCTATGTTCTGCAAAACCTAATTTGACACAGATTATTCTGCAATTTGCCCAGATATGCATTAAAGACTGCTAGGAATTGTTTAAGGGGGCCAATGACTGTATCCTTTACCGTATATATAATGCTAATAATAGAAAAAAAAATTGTTTAAAAAAATAAAAATTAAATATAAATTTGATATATAGGTAATAATTGTATTTTATAAGAAATAGATATATAATTTTTAAAGAAACAATAAATTAGACTAACTAACTAATTTATGTTGATTATAGAACGGAGAATAAAATAAAATAATGTAATGTAAAACTATATTTTACATGAATAAGGATGATAATAAAAATAGCAAATTAGTTATTTAATAAACATACATAAGTAAAATAATAATTAAATACACTGAAATGTAAAACAACACACAAATATATATATATATAAATCATATTAAAATTAGACTGACACTTCTCATAAATTTTTACAAATTCTTTTGATTAGTTTCTAATTTGACATCAGGTATAGAACTGAATTATTTATTTATTTATTATTTATTAAAGTATTTATATAAATTTCAACATGAATATATTTTTCATCAAATTATGGTTACACAATGTACTATTCTTTAATAAATGTTTAAAATCATAATGTAAATGTACAAAGAAGAGTTTTATTTTACTAATTAACAGAAAATTACTTTTATGGGCGTCGATGGAGATTTTGAAAAATTACTTGGGGGTCGATGATAAAAAAAATTTGGCGACCAATGGTATGTACAATTTAACCACAACTGACTTAAATGTCTTATTGGACCAGACCTCAGACTATGAGATTGTGCACCAAAATATAGAAAAAAACGTTATAATTGAATCTTTCAAGTGTTGATTATAAAATTAAATTCTTTGACAAACAATAATTTTGATATACTATATCGGAGGTTCTTCAACTGTGTTATCTATAATACTACATACCATATATGTACCAACCACACACATGGTGTCTTATAACCTTACAGTGGTACCTCTAGTAGGGTAAAGCATACAGTCGTTGGCCCCCTTAAGCAATTCCTAGCAGTCTTTAAATGCATATCTGGGCAAATTGCGGAACAATCTGTGTCAAATTAGATTTGAAGAACATAGATACTATGAGCATTTTGATGAATAAAAAAAAATAATCATTTTCTCATGATATTTTCAATAAGCACGCAAAAATCGTAAAAAATACAGTTATTGGCCTAGGTCCTAGGCATTCTATAGTGATTATACAACCATACAACAAACGATTAGTTAATAGCGCAATTTTTAAAATAAAAATCTCTTATTATTTGTTTTTTAGTCATAGGGGGCCAATGACGCCTCGGGGCCAAAGACTGTATACTTTACCATATAGTTACTTTAGAGTTGTACCAAAACTTTTTGATGGATGTTTCTGTAGTACCAACTTCAAAAAGTTTAAGAACCTCTGTACCATATGATTATAATAAATTAACTTTTAATAGATAAACAAATTCGATTTGAATTATAATTTTTTTAACAATAAATAATAAATACCTAATGAATAATTAAAAATTAAATAGTTAAAAAACTTCAAATGGACCCAAATAAAGTAAGAAATTTAATTCAGCGATGAATATTCATTCTATGATTGAATATGAATAGGAAATGTTAATAAAATGACATATAAAATAAAATACATTGAAATTCAATTACATTCTTTAATTTTATTATTCTTCTCGATTGTGAATCTAACTTGGCTGGAATTAATCCTAAATTTAATTTCAATTAATAGGTACTTTATCTCTTTGTTCATTTCCTCAATATATATCTACATTTATTCATTGATATATGTGTATATATATATATATATATCATTTTCAGTTATATATTAAATTGATCTTTAATCCGATATAGATAATTAGTTGGAAATGTGAAAGAGAAAGGAACAAATGTTTGATGAATAAGTTGACGGAATTTATCTAAAAATTATTTAATAATTATAATAATCTATTATTATACACATAACATTTGTATAACATAAACATGTGTTTATGTTAAAAGTTGATGATTTTACAATAATTACCAATTTAGGTAAATCAATAAATTCATTTTCATAATCATAATAGAAAAGATCTCATTCAACATACATTAAAATTTAAAATTCAAATTGAAACTTACAATTTTTTTTTTATTTAAAAAAGTGGAATGACAATTCTCTCAAAATTATTTAAAAATAACTCTTGAATGAAAATATGAAAATAAAGAATTACTATCAAAGTACACAAGTTACCTGGAAATTACACCACCAATGCAATGATTTAATTGTAATTATATTATAAATAAAGCTTAAAATATTAGTTTATTAATACCAATAGCTATTGTACTTACCATTGGTCGCCAAATTTTTTTTTATCATCAACCCCATGTAATTTTTCAAAATCTCCATCGACGCCCATAAAAGTAATTTTCTGTTAATTAGTAAAATAAAACTCTTCTTTGTACATTTACATTATGATTTTAAACATTTATTAAAGAATAGTACATTGTGTAACAATAATTTGATGAAAAATATATTCATGTTGAAATTTATATAAATACCTTAATATTTATTAGACCCCTGGTCCAGATCGACACCCACTTTTAGACCATTTTGGCGACCTCTCGTAATATACTACTGTGGGCAATAAATAGTAAGACTTTGTTCTTAATTTAAAAATTCTTTATTAATTCTTCCAAATCTATTTTGTCCCCTTCAAAGTAATCCCCCCCCCCCCGGCCCCAATACACTTGCGCCAACGTTTTTTCCAATCCTCGAAACAGTTGTTAAAGCCAATTTCCGGAATAGCCTTCAATGTGCGTAGCGATTCTCGTTTAATATCTTAAATTGACTCAAAACGGTTTCCCCAGAGCGGTCGTTTGAGTTTGTTGAACAGCCAGAAGTCACAAGGAGCTAAATCAGGCGAATACGGTTGTTGTGGAACGATATTGGTTGAATTTTTGGCGAGAAACTCACTAAGAATCAATGCAGTATGCGAAGGTGCATTATCGTGGTGGAAAAACCAAGAGTTGTCGGCCCATAATTCCGGCCTCTTTTTACAAATAGCTTCGCGCAAATGACGCATAACACTTAAATAGTATTCCTTGTTGACAGTTTGGCCAGTCGGAAGGAATTCGGTGTGCACCACACATCGATAATCGAAGAAAAGTGTCAACAGGACCTGGTTCGTGGTCAACGCGTTCTCGATCCTCTTTGAACAGTTTGTAACAATCAAAAACACTTCCTCGCGACATACAATAATCACCGAAGGCCTTTTGCAACATTCTGAACGTTTCGGCACCATAAATTTGATTCCGCATAGAAAATTTAAAGGAACTTCTTTGTTGAATAATTTCACTCATTCGAATGCACTTTTTGTACTTCAGAAAGACAAGCGTATACTAAACAAAATGATTATTTTGATGTGACATTTGGCACAGATGTCACTGACAGTCATACCAACCTAGAAAAAATATATTTCGACGAATAAATAAAGAATTTTAAAATTAAGAACAAAGTCTTACTATTTATTTACAGAAGTATATACTATTATAAGAATATACGATATGTATGTATGGTATATCAAAATTAAAAAAAGAAATTATGATATAAAACATCATTGTCTTAGATTTAAAAAAAAAATATTTATTTTTTTTTAATACAATCAAATATTCACTTAATATACTGTAATGATTTTTTTTAAATGGGTGGATATCGAAGGGGAAAATCTAAGAAAAAGAAGGGTTGGTCTTGTCTTATAGGTGTAATGGAAAAGGGTGGACTTTGAATCGGCGTGAACTGCCCTGGAGATCTGGACTACAAAAAAAGAAAAAATATTAAATTTATCATTAAGAATAAAAGTTATAGTAAGATTTATTATTTTTTGTTAATAATGTAGCCGGTCTTTTTGTAAGAGATAGTCCGTGGACGACCGAGTGTAATGGTGGTCCTTTATTTCTTCTAATACAGTCCGTCTGCTCTCGACGGTAGCCCATGAACGAATGCCATTGTCTCTTTTGCATAACTAGTCTCTTACAATAATAATCCTTTCCAAAAATAAATTTATTTTTAAATAAATAAATAAATTTTATTTTTTTTTTTTTTTTTTTTTTTAGGATTAATGATATTTGTAAATAGTATTAATATTGTAATTAAAAAATTATTAAATTATTTCTATACGAATAATTTAATTTTATTAGAAGAATTATGATATATATTCGGTTTTATTATTTATTTATTAACTAATAATTTTATTAATGAAATGAAATATAATAATATTTATTCAATGAGTTGATATACTGTAAGAATAAATGAATGAAAAAGAAAAATGTCATAATATCATTTATGAATATTATAAAGAAAGAGATGACTTTTATCTTGTGTCTAGAATAAAATTAATAAACAGCAAAATACGTTCTTTTATAGAATGAAATAGATTTTCAAAATTAATCAAAAGTTTAATCTTGGACTATTTGAAAGTTTAATGAATAAATAGTGAATGTGAATGAGAATCTGTAATAGAAAACATATGACAAATTACATAGGACCATAAGAGAGATTCTTATTTAATTTTATCATTTACAAATATATTAATTTTATTTAATTTATTATTATTATTATTATTATTATTTCGTTTAATCAGCTATATAATTAAAAATTAAGTAAATAAAATGGAATTGATTGTTTTTCAAAATAATTAAAAATTTAAAACTTTTTTTTTAATTATTTTGAAAAACTAACCAACTTAACTAATTGACTTAAAAATTAAAAACTTTTTTTTTAAGTTAATTGGTTACATATATTATATACGTATACATCAAGCGGTTTGTAAAGATGATAGGAAAGATCAATGTTATTTTAAATTTATTAAAATAATAATATTAATAAAAAAAAAAAAACTCTGACTCTTTTGTACGTCCTACGCAAAGACAACGCCTATCAAGTCAGTTATATCAATGAGGTATCCTATGATCAGTAGAACGAGTCCTATCAACCTTTACCTTGATTTTTTTGATCGGAGGCGCTACTTTTTATCAAGTAGCTTTTCCTCAATGTTGATCCTGGAGGCTGGGTTGACTCCGTCCCATAGATCCCAGCTAGAGCCTCTCACCCAATGGCGTCTTATATTAATAATAAACCTCTATATTATTTATTGTTTTTTTTTTAATTTAAATTTTTCTAGTAAGATAAATTTCATATGGAGGGGGGGGGGGTGAATATTAATATCAATGATTAAAAATTACTAGTCGATTTAATATAGAATGAATATAAATATAATTGAAGAGAGCTAGTGATGAAAAAAAATATTATTTCAAAAATATAGAATATGGACATAGAGATAACTTCCTCAAATGTATACATTAAAATAGTGATTCCCAACCTGGACGATATCGCCCCCTGGAGGACGATCGACATCTTAAAGGGGGCGATTATTTGACTATACGATTTTTGGGGAGGATAAATTATTTTTGGGGGCCGAAATCATTTCCAACTCTAAAAAAAGTTAAGATGATTTTGCGATCAGGCTTTTTAAACATTTCCCCTTTTTTTGAATATGGTTCTAATAAAAAACAAAAATGTAAGATGACTTTGAATTTTTATCTGTTAAAATTTATAGGGGGGCGAATTGTGAAGCCGGCCTTACGAAGTGGGTGTTTGATCCAAAAAGGTTAGGAACCATTACATTAAAACATATTAAGGAAAAAATATCATAAAACCTAAGTCATAATATTTTTATCAATTATAGTTTTAGTTATATTTATATATTATAGTGAATATATTATAAAGAACCCATTTATATATAAAATTTACATATACATTTACAAATAGATAATCAAGATAAGACACAATTTCAATAAAATATCATACTTTTTGATCAATATTCAAATGAATGATAATATCCATAAATAAAACAATTACCTGTAGTTATCAGATAATTATATTTGAAAATGGAATGTAAATCGAAAAAGGATGAATATTTATTTGGTCATAAAAAAGATTTGTTTATGTTTTATGTCAAATAATCTGACTTGGTCCAAGATATCGGATACAGATCTAACAAAAAGTAAGACTGGGTATAACATCTACATGAATAGATGATGAATTCAAAATACGAAATGAATTACGTACTCTAAATACACACAAGAAATCGATTATAAGGATCAATCGGTGTGGAAAAGTACGTCAGAAATTAATTCAAATACTTCTAAAAGTGTACATGAATCTTGATGGAGAGAGAGGGAGAGAGGATATTTTAAAATGAAATAAAAGACATTTTGAGTCTTAACGAAATATATTTATATTTTAATACGAGGGCAGGTCAATAAGTTTGTGATGAAATGAAATGGCGACATTACTCCTGTAAGCAGGCAACCGTCAACTCACTCATGTCGAAATTTGAACCAGCTGGGTATTTTAGTTTTTGTTTGACATCCATTAATAGCAAACCACCTTGTGATTTGAGAAGAAAATAGAAAAAGAGTGAATTTCGTCTGCTCATTAAGTATAATTTTTTTTCGGAAACATAAACATCATTGAAACCGAGTTTTTGAGTTTCGTAACCGTAGATGAAACGTGGATCCACCACAATACACCAGAGACCAAATAGCAATCAAACCAGTGGGTTTCTCGGGGATGTACCTTCTTTGAAAGGGATACAAAAATTGGACAAACGTTAGACGAATAGAGCGCAAAGGAACTATATTGAAAAGTAAAATAATTTTTTATGTGTTTCATTCAAAAAGTCATGGACTTATTGACTTGTTCATGTAACTATAATAAAAATAGTAATAATAAAAAATGAATCAATAAAATATAATCAAATCAATACAGACATGTTGAGTTGCAATTAAAAAAAATGATTTTTATTTGGTGAATCTACCAAATCTGTAAAGAAATTAAATGAATAGTAGTTGCATTCACAGGACATGATCATATGATCGTTTCAAGTCAGGTGGCTTCGTAACTCTCAATATATATATATATATATTCAAATTTTAAAGTATTGATTTATAATTAAATACATTTTTTTAAATTTATTTCTAAATTTTCTATTAAATTTCCATATTTTTTTTTTTTGATTATATGTTTTAAAAATTAACATAAATTTAATTATTTTTTTAAAATTAATATATAAATAATATTTAAACCATTTTTCATTTGTGAAAGATGAATAATAATGAAAAAATTAAATTAAAAAAAAATAGTCATTTTATTCGTTGATTGATTCATTTGTTTTCTAATATAAAAGAAGAGTAAGTAATTATATATTTATATAAAATTGCAATTAAAATTTTACATTTATTATTTATTTTTCATTAAAAAATTTGAATTATTTTATATGTATTTAGAAAAATATTATATAATGATTATAAATAAAAAAAATCTGAAATGTCTCCACTCGACTATCTCGCAAATTTGAATTGGATTAAATAACATATATTAATTTAAATTAAATTAAATTAATTAAATTATAAATTAAACCAGCGCATGTTTGGCTCTATGTTGATGGCACCACGTCACGTGTTGGTGCGTGAGATTTGCAGTGTTAAAAAATTAATTCCGGTACTTTCAGCTATTCAATATTGAATAAAAATTATTATATTTCATTTCATTAATAAAATTATTAGTTAATAAATACATAATAAAACCGAATATATATCATAATTCTTGTAATAAAATTAAATTATTCGTTTAGAAATAATTTAATAATTTTTTAATTACAATATTAATACTAATTACAAATTTAAATTATATATAAGAGTATATATATGTATTGTAATATTTTAAAAATATCATTAATCCTAAAAAAAAAAAAAAAAAAATTTATTTATTTAAAAATAAATTTATTTTTGGAAAGGATTATTATTGTAAGAGACTAGTTGTTGAAAAAGAGACAATGGCATTCGCTCATGGGCTACCGTCGAGAGCAGACGGACTGTATTAGAAGAAATAAAGGACCACCATTACACTTGGTCGTCCACGGACTATCTTTTACAAAAAGACCGGCTACATTATTAACAAAAAATATTGTTTTCCAAGAAGGATTGTTTTTTTTATTTTATAATTTAAGAATTAAAAAAATCTGGTGTGTCTCCACTCGACTATCTGCAAATTTGAATTGGATTAAATAACATATATTAATTTAAATTAAATTAAATTAATTAAATTATAAATTAAAATTAATAAATAATATTTATTAAACCAGCGCATGTTTGGCTCTTTGTTGATGGCACCACGTCACGTGTTGGCGCGTGAGATTTGCAGTGTTACAAAATTAATTCTGGCACTTTCAGCGATTCAATCAAGCTGAAATTCTATATATAGCAGTTTTATACAATTATTAATCATGTGAAAAATTATCCAATATATATCTTTATTTTTACGGTCACTATAGAAGAAAAAAATCAAAACGTTGTAGGTAATGACCCTCTTCCGGTTTCTCAAAAGTTGATAGAAAACTTTGAATTTTTAATAATGTCCATGTACAAAATTTCATAATTCTAGCTCAAACCGTTTTTGTGTAATCTTGGTTACATACATACACACACACAGACACTTTTCTCAACCTTAGCGAAAATGATTCAGAAACCTTCAAAACGTATAAAAACATCAAAATCTCAACATCGAAAATTTTCGTGATCGCAATACTATCTCTGGCGAGATAGTAATGAATGGGTAGTGGTAATCTGACAGTACAATTAGTTTGTGTTAGTAAATTACAATTAGTAAAAATATACTTAGTTATTCGTTGGTTGGTTAGTGGATGAGTGGTTGTCTCCTTTATAAACCTAACATTATCATATCGGTCGATAAAGAATGATGGCTGGTTGAATGGTGTCCGAGAGTATCGGAGCTATAGGATCCCCTGAATTTAGGCAACCAGTTTAACTTCGATAAGAATCATTTTTTTTAATGATCAGTATATATTTGTATATCAATATCTTTTAAAGGGTCGAGCGAGAGCTCGGTGTCCCAGGTACTACTATTTATAATAGATAAACATGACTATTTACCTTGTATATTATATTAATAGAAGAAAAGAAGAAAAATTGATTATTAATTATTTTTTTATATTCTACATCTTTTATTATATTCTTTTAGATTAATTCATCTTATTAATGAATAAAAATTCTTAATTTGGTAATCTTATAGAATTATTTAATTATTCTTAAAAGGTCTCTATTTGAAAGAAAATCATAAATGAACCAAAGGGAAAGTAAAACTAACATCACTCACTCATCGAGGTTTTACTTATCTAGTCTACCTATTCTATACAATAAATGATAAGGGAGTGTGTTTCTCTCTTATCTGTAGTTACTGTTTAATTTACTTTCGAAAATGATATGATAGAATCATCTCTTAAAGTGATTCAATCTTTCAAAGTTGAAAATGACATTGGACGATAATAAATGAATCAATCAATTAAAGAAAAAAAGTAAAATGAAAAATAAAAACAATAGAAAAATCATTCACTACTAATATGGAGTAATTAATAAACGAGGATGGGGTGAAAAGTTTCCGGCCTGACCAAGAAAAACGATGTTTTTAATTTTTAATTTTTTTGCTATATTTTTCAACATAATCTCCATCAACACTGATACATTTCTCATAACCGTGTTTTAATTAATTAAATTAATTAATTTATTTATTTAATTTAAGTCTCATCAACAGTTATGAATCGACGCAAAAATTCGTTTGATTTACGTCTACACCGCCAAATTGTCGGTAGAAATGTTTTTTCGAAGCAGTTTTTGGTGTAACGTTAGCAAACGCGGCACCCAAGTTGCACACAGCTCCATATTCAAATGGTTGTGCAAAATATTTTGCACACGTTCAGCTGACATCTTACAGGTCTCAGCTATCTTGAATTTTGAAAAATAAAGCAAAAAAAAAAAAATTAAAAACATCGTTTCACACACCCTCGTACTATAGAAAATATCAAATGACAAGTGATAAAAATAATAATATAATTCGAGTACTTATTTATCATTTTTTTTTTAATTTATTAGATTAATTTCTAATTAATATTATTTATTTATTTATTTTTTGTTTCAATCAAAGTAAAATGTTTTTAATTTTTCTTCATTAATATTTTATTTACAAATAATTTATTTTCTATATTTGTTATATGAAATTGTTTTATGCCTGTCTGCTTTCTAGTCGTTTATATAATTGGGATGAGATAAACTCTTCCTCGTTCTCTCTCCCTTTGCCTGCTTCATATTTAAGCAAATAAATAAAAGCAAAACAAACATTAAAATAACAACCACTTCCATAAAAAAACGGAAAAGGTCGTATAGATCATGTATCATATTAAAAAGAGTTTATTTTGCAGAGTTCCAGCAGGGATTTCTTTATTTTTTTTTTTTTTATTTTATTTAGAATATAATAATCATTTAAATAATGATTGTAAAAGAAAAATGGAATTTTTTTTTTAATCAAATTTAACAAAATCACTTTTATCATCTTGTTCTTTTTATTATTAATTTTAAAAAATGAAAGAAAAAAAAAAGAAAAGAAAAATATTTCTATCAAACATCTATCAAAGTTTTTTCTATATTTTGCTTCATGTAAATGTCTACGAGGTCTGTTTAAAAGAAAAGATGAATTTTGAATTTTCGCGGGTTGTATACATTCGATTATCGAATTTTTTTGTTATGTTGGTACACATATCTTTCTTATATGTTGACATTATCAGCCATTTTGGATTAGTAGTTTGTTTTTAAAAAGTTAGTCACGTTTTTACTTAAAAAAAAGTAGATCAAAGAACGGGTATTAATTTTTGCGTTGAAAATGTAATAAAGTGCTCCAACGCACTTAAAATGTTGACTGTGGCATTCGGCGAGTCAAAAAAAGCACACCAAGTTCGATCAAATGTGAAGGTTTTGCTCACTGTTCGATTACAATGGCGTGGAGCATCATGCGTTCTATTAATAAGGAATACTACATATGCAACGTTTGCGTGAAGCAATACGGCTCAAACGATCGGAATTGTAGAAAAACAAATAATAGATTCTATATCACGATAATGCTCTAGATCACACACCATTGCTTGTTCGTGATTTTTGGTCAAAAACAACATCATAATCAACCACCGAATTCACCAGATTTGGCTCCCTGTGACTTTTTCCTGTTCCTAAAACTGAAGAGACCAATGAAAGGAAAGCGTTTTGCCACAATTGATGAGATAAAGTCGAAATCGAAAAACGAGCTGATGACCATACCGAAAAGCGCATTTCAAGAAGTACTGGCTTAAGTGCATTATATTTGAGAGGAATTACTTTGAAGGGACAAAATGAATATTGATAAATAAATAAATAAATAAATAAATTTAAAAGTCACCTTTTCTTTTGAACAAACCTTGTACATCAAATATTACAACTCTTACCCTACTAAAATCACCCTAAGTGTCTTTTAATTTTGGAAAATTGTTAATTGATGTGTAATTAAAAAGAATATCAAATATATATTTATGTTAATGGTGCATTAATCGTTTTAATTTCTACATATAAAAACTAAACGATTGATAAATTAGATAAAGATTGAAATGTATAAATGAATAATGATAATAGAACAAAGAAAAAAAAAATAAATTTAATCGTTTTTAATTCTGTTTTGTTTTAGACCATGCGACCGATCTCATCGAGATATCGAGCTCATTGCTCATCGCTTACGACGAGTGCAACAGTTGGCACGACTGCCAAATCATGTATTACATCAATTGGCCTTGGCAGGGTTTTACGAGGACCTCGAAAAAGGGGTAACATGTAAGTCAAAAGAACAGTACTATCATGATAACGCATCTGCTCATATTTATATGACATGCCCCCTCCCCTCGACTTTGTGACTATTCATACTTATTACATCTGATATAAATTTATGAAAAGGACGGGCTTTGAATTGAGAGATGATGACTCATGTATTAAGAAACTACTCGTGCTTACATACGTATAAAGTAGAATGATCGATTTAATTAATAAATGTAGTTTCTTTTGAATCACCTCATACTACAACTCTACCTACTAGTTTTATTCAAAAGTACCTGGGACACCGTGCTCTCGCTCGGCCCTTTAAAAAATATTGACATACAATTCTTTAATTATTTATTACAATTATTAAATGTTACATCATTGCATCAATCTGATTAAAATTAGTGGAACTTGGGGTCCTCAATAATAATAATACCTGGTTAACCGAGTCACCCATCCAATAATTTAAAAGAACTTAAATGACTAATAAAAGATATTATTGGATGTATTAATGCACTAAAAGTCAGAAAAGTAGACCTGTTGATATAAAATATATATATATTTGTAAATTTGATTTATTTATATGTATATATAGATAAAAAGGTTTTTCACTGCACATTGCTGGGAATTTAAAATTTTAGCATACCTTCGCGTTTCATGATCTCTAGAACCAACAGTGACTTTAAAATTTTTAATGACTGTCTCTCTGGAAATTTTGACGTTATAGAGTCAAAACTGGCTGAACCGATTTCGATGAAATTATATACCACTATTTTTTCGATATATATTCAATAACCGCAGAAATTAAGTCTTCTGTGGGGAAATTTTGACGATATAGACTTATTTTTATTTTATTTTTATTTTCAAAACAAATAATATATATTAATAGAAAAAATAATTTTATAAAAAATTTGAATATCATTAGAAATGTTTTTTTTTTAATGATCATTTTAAAAAATAAAAAGTTAATTAATTAATTAATTATTATTATTTAATTATTTATTTTTATTTATAAGAATATATGTACATATACAGTGGAACCTCGGGTTACAAGTTTAATTCGTTCCAGACATGAAAAGAAATAAGTTGACCTGTGGCCAGGCACAGAACCGACCGACGGTTTGAAATAAATTAATTTCCAGCTACAGAAACAATTTCAAATAATTATATATCTATTATATCTATTAATGCAATCAAAACAGATATGGATATAATATAATTATTTTTAATTTTATTTTATTTATAATATATAAGGAGGCGCTGGCTGTGATGTCATATCATTTTAAATTAAGAAAAAACTAATGAAGATGATTTTTCCCGAGGATAAAACCAATACAAAGTGCATGATTCGTGGCGATATGTAAAAAATCTTCTCATGTGAAATTTGGTGTGAAAATAACCCTTCCCTTCCTATCGTCGATCGGTAATACTATCACTTCCGGTTTCCGGATATACACCAAAAGTTGATCCATCCATTCATCATACTAATGCATTAAGTAAATATACCAAATTTTATCAAAATCCGTTGAGCCGTTCTAGCTGTACACATTTAAACGGACACACCTACGGCCAGACGGACAGACGGAGAGACATTATGCTAAAAATATCCCATATCCTCTTTCTCGTTAACTCAAGTCAAGGTAAAAGTCTAGATAGGGGTTGTTGTAAGATATGGCAGAGGATTATAATAAATAAATATTAAAACGTATCTTTCTATCTATCTCTACAGAACCACACTTCTCCAAGTGTCCCTATCACAGACCATTTAACAGACTAGTAAACTCTATTGTCTTTGCTGAAACAAAGTTTTTGGCGCCACCATGCTAGTGCAGATAGTAACTAATTGAAAAAAAAAATCGGGCTTGTTGTGTTTGTCTGGTTTTTGCATTCAGAGTTATCGGTAATGCGCCTGCAGCACCTCTTGGCGGTGCAACAATGAGACATCATATTAAAAAAAAATTGGTTTCACCAATTTCTAAGGAGTTGGAGGGACCTGGTCCCTATTCGGAGTCACAACTCTCCAATCCCTATTCTCTCACATCCCTTTCTACATTATCCACCCACCGCTTCTTGGTCTTCCAAGTGGGCGTTTCCCACTGGGTCTCCCCCCAATTTATTTTTCGCCATTCTTTCCTCCCCCATTCTAGCCACGTATCCTGCTCACCGCAGCCTTCTCGATTTTATAATTCTAAATATTAAAACCTAGCTAGAATTATATAATTAGTTTTTTAGAAAGTTTCTAAGAATATTTTATATATAATTCAAATGTAGTATTATGTATGTATCTATGGTATATATATACAAAAAACAACCTCTGACTTTGTACGTCCTACGTAAGGACAACGCCTATCAAGTCGGTTATATCCATGAGTATAACGGGTCCTCTTAACCTTTACCTTGATTTTCTTGATCGGAGGCGCTACTTTTTATCAAGTAGCTTTTCCCCAATGTTGATCCCGGAGGCTGGGTTGACTCCGTCCCATAGATCCCAGCTAGATAAATTTCCCTATCCAGACCTGGGACTTGAATCCGGGACCAAGAGAATGTGAGCCAGCTACGCTACCTCCCCCCACCCTGTGGCGCCTTCTATTGTATATAAATATATATATATATATATATTTAAATATAAATTTAATTTTATATCAATTAATAACTAATACATTGCATAACATAGGTATACTTTATATACGAGTAAATTAGTTAAGATAGGAGGTCCTAAGAGAATTTGTTGGATTTTTATTTAAACTTTTTTATAAAGATGACTATTAATTATAAAATATAATAATAATGCATGAACATAGAATCTGTAATTATTTTTCTGTTTGTTTTAGTGTTTCGTCAAGGAGATGTCGGTTCCTGTTGGTATGCCGTCTTAGCGGGAAGTCTCGATGTACATCTTCAACACTCCTCCCCCGCAAACGATATGGTACCTGAATTTTATTTGCATTTCACTTTTAGATGCATGCATATAATACTCTTTTGACATGGCCACGTTCTTCAATATAATTTACAATCAATATAATGTACATATTTACAGATTTACACACAATTAACATGTAAAGAAAAATGTTAATCATTATAATAAGTTAAATGATTTATTTATTGTTTTATTTTAGAAATTTTATATGACACAAATATAAAATTTCAAAATCAATTTTGATTGATGAATAGAGAAAAACATTTAATATTTTATAAAAAAAAAATTTTGTTTCCTCATTTTTTACCGACCGACGATAGTAAGTAAGGGAGGTATTGTTTTCGCACCAAATTTCACATGTGGAGATTTTTACATATCTCCATGAATCATGCATTTTCTTAACAGAAAAAAGTATTTTTAGCATGATGTCTGTCCGTCCGTATAGATATGTACAGCCTGAACGGCTCAACGGATTTTGTATATTTACTTAATGCATCAGTAGGATGAATTGATCAACTTTTGGTGCAAATCCGGAAACCGGAAGTGGTCGTATTAGCGATCGACGATAGGAAGGGAAGGGTTATTTTCACACCAAATCATGCACTTTGTATTGGTTTTATCCTCGAGAAAAATCATCTTTATTAGTTTTTTCTTAATTTAAAATTATATGACGTCATCCAGCCATTCATGACGTCACAGCCTGGTCTTACATATATATTATAAATAAAATAAAATTAAAAATATTTATGTTATATCCATATCTGTTTTTTATTGGATTAATAGATATATTAAAATTATTTGAAATTGTTTCTGTAGCTGGAAATTAATTTACTTCAAACCGTCGGTCGGTTCGGACCTAGCCACAGGTCAACTTATTTTTTATGCATTTTACATTGATAATTTTATAATTCTCTAAAGAATTATCAATTTTATAAGCAATATTTGTTACTATTTTAAATTTGTTGACTATTTATTTATTAATTAAATTGAAATAAATCTGAAATTTAAAAAAAAAATTACTTAGAGTATCATTATTTACAAAATAAATCAAAAAAAGAATACCCAACATTCTATGGTAGTTGAATATAAGAATATAAATATCTCTTATCTTGTAAAGTCGATATCAATATTTTCCAAAAAAAAAATTCTTTTGAAGTTTAGAGATGGACTGTGAGTCAAATATCTAAAAATTATATAAAATTTTTTTGAAAATATTTCTAAGTCAGTGGGAAGTTTTAAAAAATTTCAAAATAGGCTTTTAATAAATCATATAATCAATTTTATTGTGACAATAATTATTAATAATAATAGTAATTAATTATTTTTGTTTTAATGAATAAACATAAAATATCGCTGTTTTGTAAATGTAATGCTAGTAATTAGGTGTATACTTATGTATCAAGATGTAAAACGTTATATATCTCAGTGCACATTACTTAAAATATGAATGTACATATATATTAGATTTATATATATATATATATATATATATTTTTTTTGTTTTAATTTGGTAAAAAAATATATATATTTTTTTTAATTACTTATATTTATTTATCAATCCGTATTTTATTGAATTAAACTGAGAATTAAGTCTCAACTATTTAGTCATGCAACTGCAACATTACAGTAATAAGATTCATTTAAAAAATTTTTTTTTTGCATTTTCTTTATTATAATTTTATTTGTTTTTTATATTAAAATATTATTTTCAAAAATTTTATATATCACTTAAAACTATTGAATATATGCTTGTATGTATTTTGATCAGAGACATCTATTGGTAAAGATAAGAAGCATCAGTGCAAACAAAACTAACCTAACTATTAAATTTGGCGGCTCTGACATTACTCTACATAAAATATCAGTTTTCCATTTAGAATTATTGAGTCATTCGGTATATAAAGACGCTAATCATGAAACGGTCAAAGTCGCATTTTCGAGATTTTTTACTTTTGTTGTATGATTAGAAGAAATTTGTTGTCCATCAAACACTTTTAAAGACTTATGGTGACGCTGCTCCGTCATATCCCACTTGTCGGTTTAGGTTTCAAAAGGAGTTAAAACTGGTGATTTTAATGTCAATGACTAGAGGACTAAAATAGTCCGAAACACAATGAATTGCAACACTTACTGGACGATAACTCACCTAAAACTCTCAAAGAACTTTCAAACCCCTTAGCAGTAGATGAATCAATAGTTTCGAGACGTTTATAGAAAAGATTCAAAAGGAGGGAAAATGACTACTACACGAATTGACTGAAAATGCAATTTCGAACCGTTTCAACATCGAGGTTTCATTGTTTGCCAGGCAAAAAAGAAAAGTTTTCTGTGGGGTATTATGAGTGGCGATGATCCTAATAACCCCAAGCCCAAAAGGTCATGGGTTATTCCAGGAGAGCCACACATCCACATTGACACCAAAGCGGAATATTCACAGCGATAAAGTTTTGTTGTGCATTTGATGGCATCAGCAAGGTGGATTGTTTGATGAACTGCTAAAACCTACCGAAAATGTAACTGCAAATGTCACTGACATCAACTGGACAAATTGACCATCGACTTAAAAACATTCTCTTCCATGACAACTCTCGGTCACACGTTGCAAGAGTTGTGATGGATACACTGTTCCAGCTCGAATGGGGAGTTCTGCCACACTCAGCTCACTCACCAGACATATCGTCTTCTGATTACCACTTGTTCAGATGACTTGGCTCGCACACGATTTCGAAATGCTGAAAAAGTGCGAAAATGGATCATTCATTGAAAACAAACTAACATCATTCTTTATTATTCGTTATCGCCAATGTGTTGCAAGAAAAATGAGTAAAAATTGTAGAAAATGATGGGAAATATTTTGATTAATATAATTATATTGTACATATTTTTCTGAATAAATACCATTTTAAAGTGAAATAATGATCAGAATATATGCAAGCATTTAATAAACGGGTGCTAGGTTACCGATCCCTCCTGATCTATATCTATTATACTCCCTAGTCTGATAAATATGTAGATACTATTAATATATTATATGTTTTTATTTTATTTTTTTTATATTCATTTTTAATTTCTAAAATTTCCAAAATCCAAAAAAAAAGTGTAATCTAAAATGGTGATTTGTTTAATTTTAATCTGTAAATTTTTAAAGAAAACAAATGATAGTGAAATTAAGAAACGTATGGTTTGATTAAAGTCCCCAACGAGTGGGAGACGAAAGAAGAAAGGGTGGGCGTGACCCACCTCTCGAGCACAGCGATTGTGATGGTTGTCGGTTGCAGTGCCAGGTGAGTGTGCAGAGTTTGAGCGTAGGCGACACGTTCGGCGAGTCCGTTCTCGACGACGCACCCAGACACGCCACCGTTGTCACTCGGACCACCTGTGAGCTGCTTCGTGTAGAACAACGAGATTTCCGGCACATTTGCCAAGTAAGAACATATATATACTTCTATACTTATACATATCTATTTATCTATTCAATACATTCTTTAAATATCTTACTTATTATTTATTAAACTCTCTCTCTCTCTCTCTTTCTTTCACTTTAATACAGACATACAGACATACACACACACTCACCACCTTCTTTACTTTCTTAAGACTAAATATTGTAAATATAAATATAAAAATATTTTTTATTTTTTTTTATTTTTACAAATCACAATCTAATTATAAACCTTAACTAATTAAGTGATATTTATTTAAAGAAAATATATAAAGTTAATGATTTTATAAAAAACATGCAAACATGAGCAGTTTAATCCATTAATTCATGAGATTTATTCCTTTTTAATCTTCTGTTCTGTTTTTTTTTTATAAAATTCTAAATAATCAATTCTGAAAATCTGAATAAAAAAAATGTGTAAAAAATCTATAAAATATTATATAAAAGAAGTAATTTTTTTTTTTGTTGTATTATAATAGATTTTGTAAGAAAATAAATATTTCTTAATTTAGGATATTTTTTTCTTAACCATTTCCTTTTTCTCTATTAATGTATTTGAAGGCAATTACTTTTGCTTTTTTTTATGTTTCCTAAATAAGTATGTTCTAAATAAATTAAAACTTTTTTCTTTAATTAAATATAAATTTAAATCTATATATCTATTCCGTTTTAAAAAAACAAATTAACTAATATCATATCTATCATTGTCTAACTAGTACATGAAGATCATGAAGATCTTGATACTACATAGTACATACGTATTTATATATATACGAGGTGTGTCTAAAAAGTTCGATGAATGGTAGATAAAAACATTAAAAAGAGAATGTTAATTGAAAATACCTTTATTAATCTTCAAAATACTCTCCACTAGCCACAACCCACTTCTGACAACGTTCGTATAACGCTTGAAAACTGATGGAGAAGTCTTGATGTGGAATCGTTCTCAGAGTAGCCGTCACAACGTTCAGGCCGGCAATTCACAAGCAGGACACCAGAAAACACTGAACGTGTACGAGAGATGCTAACAAAAGATCGCCGATTGACTCTGTTACTAATAGACGATGAATTGGGTATTAGCAAAGACACAGTAAGTAGTGTTTTCTGGTGTCCTGCTTGTGAATTGCCGGCCTGAACGTTGTGACGACTATCCTGAGAACGATTCCACATCAAGACTACTTCAACAGTTTTCAAGCGTTATACGAACGTCGTCAGAAGTGGGTTGTGGCTAGTGGGGAGTATTTTAAAGGACACAATAAAGGTATTTACAATTAACATTCTCTTTTTATGTTTTTATCATACCATTCATCGAACTTTTTAAACACACCTCGTATAAATATATATATATATATATATATATATATATATTTATATTTAATATTTTTAATTTCCGTTTAAAATTCTACAAACGAGAAATAATTTAAATGAACTTTTTTCACTAACTAAGATAAATTGAATAGATAAAAGATTAAGATTTTCATTAATGATATATTTTATTAAATGTTTTTTTTTTTTGTTTATAAAAAGTTTACAGGTAGTAGTTGTACGAGTAATAACTATGAGTATTTTAAAAAATATTATTTTAAATAAAAAAAAAACACCCCATAAGTACCTACAATACTAATCTATAATAATTTGATAAAAGAGTTTTATTTTAACATGATAACTTTATATTTTAGCTTTCTTGGCTAAAATGATTTCTCAAACATTAAATTATAATTAAAACATATTTTTTGAAATTTTAGTAATTATAGACACACATGAAGTTAAATATTTAATTAATATTCAAGTTTATTTCTTTAAAAATAATAGATTTTTTTTTTACTTTTTGTTAATTATCTTTCTTAATTTTTAAAATGTATATTTAAAAAAAATAAGTCAATGAATTTATAAGCACTAATAATGATAAATGTTTATGAATGAATGACGGAGGGCAAAAACACACATTCAAGGATTAGCACGTCCCCGTCGGCATGCACCACAAGTGGCTCATGTCGCCACACAAAAATAATAATAATCAATTTTTTAATAATAAATAAAAAAAAAAACATGAATATCACTAAATTATAAAATCTTATTTAAAATAATATACTTATTTGATATTATTTTTATATTTTTATTTTTTTTTTTATTTCAGAAAAACAAAGAACTCTTACAAGGAATTACCAACGGCACGAATAATCACAAAAACGGTAAGTAATATATATCTATTTATTTTTACCTACTTTAAAGGTGTGTGTGTGTGTCGGTGTGTTCGTCTATGTGAATTAATAAATTACATTAATTAAATGTAAATATTATTTTTTTTTAAATGTTAGTGATTTTTTCAGAAAGATCAATATTTATGAATTTCCTTTAACCGATAACAACAAAAATCAATTGACATTGAGCGAATAGGGCAAAGGAAGAGAGGAGGGGGTGGGGGAAAGAGGAGAAGGTATGAAAAGAATGCAGGTTACGAATAATAAATAGAAGAATCTATGAATAGAGTTACTTTCCATTGTCTCTATAATAAGGTTACTCATTCATATTTGCAAAAAAAAAAAAAAAAATGCACGATGCTTAAAATTAAAAAAAAAAATAAAAACAAACAAACAAACCAAGATAATAAGGATTACTATATAATTTAGATTATATATATATATATATATATATATATTGATTTTTAAACAAAAACAATTGAAATATACTTTATATATGTATATAAGGTAAAGCATACAGTCGTTGGCCCCCTTAAGCAATTCCTAGCAGACTTTAATCCATATCTGGGCAAATTGCGGAACAATCTGTTCCAAATTAGGTTTGCAGAACATGAATACTATGAGCATTTTAATGAATAAAAAAAAAACTCTTTTTCTCATAACATTTTCAATAAGCACATTTTAAAAAAAATCCTAAAAAATACAGTTATTGGCCTCCTGTTATAGTTATTGACCTAGGTATTCTATAGTGATTATACAACCATACAACAAACGATTACATAACCATAGTTAATAGGGCAATTTTTAAAATATAAATCTCATATTATTTGTGTTTTAGTCATAGGGGGCTAATGACTGCCTCGGGTCCAACGGCTGTATACTTTACCCTACATATAAGTAGTTTAATGCGCTTTTTATTAATTTAAATGGTATTTATATAATAAAAATAAAAATAATAATAATATTAATAATAATAACCATTATTTTCTTCTTCTTCTTCTTCATATAGAAAACAAAAATGTTTTTTTTTTTTTGTAAATATTCAATTTTATTTTTATGTATAATATTATATTATAACCGCGAATTTTAAGGAATTTTTATTTTTTATTTTTATATTTTGATTATTTGTGTTTTAGTCATAGGGGGCCAATGACTGCTTCGGGGCCAACGACTGAATACCTTACCCTATATATATATATATATATATATATTTAATTGAATTAACTAATATTAATATCTTGTGTGCGTGTATATGTCTTGAATATCTTGAATTTTTCATTGCCAAGTCAAGTCTATATAAGCTTGTTTTCATTACAATGTTATTTTATAATCTATAATCTAAAATCTAAATCATTACCAAATTATCAATATTTTTTTTTCTTAATTCTAAATATTAGGTATATTTTTTCTTCTATTAGAGTTTTTCCGTACTTGCCATAAAAATAATGAATTATATACATATTCATAATCTTTAAAAAAATAAAAATAAACGTATTTGATCATTTCATAATTGAATTGCATAGAACCATTAAGAAGTGTTTCCTTTGTATGTTGTTCTATTAAAGGCACTTACTATTATTAATTGAAATTAGTGAGAAAGGAAAGTTTAATAACTAAAAAGACACAGAATATAAGAGGGTGGAGGGTGTGGGTGGCATATCTTTCTCTACTCTCCATTCCCTTCTTTTCCCCCTCACCTCTCCCTCCTTCCTTCCTCCACTTGATGATGTTGATGATGATGATGATGATGAAGTTCCGAGTGGCGAATGCGGCGCCGCAGTCGAGGAGTTCGCGTCTAATTAAAACAACGGGCTGGAATTAGAACAGACAACAACGTACAACATTTGAGTTATCGCTTCTTGAATGTGCACATCGTTCGATTGGTGATTCAATCGACTACACCCTCTCATCCAAATCTTTGGAATTATTCCAAATTGTTATTCCTAATATATAATATATATACTTTTTTTATTAAATTATCAAAAAAAAAAAAATAAAAAATTAATTGCGGTGTTTGGAAAAGAGGGAGGGGGTGGTGGTGAAAATTAGCACATGCAAAATGTCAAGATCATTCCTTAAACGATTGAAAGATATTAATATCAATTCAGATGATTTTTTCTTAACAAGTGAGTGTTATTCTCTACATTTTAATTAATTTATATATTTATTTATTATTATTATTAATAAATTTTTATTTGATAAAAATTAATAATGTATTTTAAAAATTTTGAAATTATATTAAATACAAAACAAAAAACAAAAAAAAAAAAAATATTATTTTTTAAATTAAATTATTTATTTTTCATTTTTATGAATATAATGAATTTCAATTTTTGACTATGTTTTATAATGATTAATTAAATTTTAACTGTCAAATGATGTATCTATCTATCACTATATATTTATTTTTTTTTTTATTATCTCGCCAGAGATAGTATTGCGATCACGAAAATTTTCGATGACGAGATTTTGATGTTTTTATACGTTTTAAAGGTTCCTGAATCATTTTTTTTTCCTCTAACGTGACCGTAAAAATAAAGATATATGTTTGATAATTTTTCACATGATTAAAAATTGTATAAAACTGCTATATATAGAATTTCAGCTTGATTGAATTGCTGAATTGCCAGCGCGTGATGTGGTGCCATCCACAAAGAGCAAAACACACGCTGGTTTAATAAATATTATTTAATAATTTTAATTAATAATTAATTAAATTTAATTTAAATATAATATATGTTAATTAATCCAATTCAAATTGCGAGATAGTCGAATGGAGACTCTCCAGCTTATTATAATTTAATAAACTTTACATATAAATGTAGATATTTAAAAAAAAATGAAAATACTTAAATAGTGCTTATGTCTATTATAAAAAAAAATCTATATTAAATTAATATTAAATTGAAATCATATATATCAGGGGTGTCTAAACTGCGGCCCAAAACCCTTTGAAATGCGGCCCAAACGCAAATTATGAAAATATTTAAATTTAATTAATATTTAATTCAATATGGTTCTAAAAAAAAGGTAAAATGATTTGGGGATTAGATTTTTCCGACTTTTAAAATGATATTTATGTGCTGCCCAGCATATTTATTTTTTTGCAATGAGACCCTCGAATGGTCATAGTTTAGACACCCCTGATATATATACATATATATTAATGTTTTTATTTGAAAATTAAATTACAAGTCTAAAATAAACAAATTAAATAGAATACCTACAATGTAATTATATTAACTAAATAAAATAGATTAAACATACTTAATTGATATAAAATGAAGAGTGAGTTGAGGATTAATGAAATTTCATTTTATCAAATTTTAAATAAAAGTATATTATATTCATCCACAAATTATTTAAAAAAAATGAATCGAGAAATGGAATAAATTAATTAATAAAACTATTCATACATATTTTAATTGTATTTGTAATTTATTTTTTTATATTTTTATTTGGTTTTATAATAATAATAATTTGTTATTATAATTTATATCAATTATATCAGAAATGAAATTGTATTTTAGAGATAATGTTATGGCAAATATGTTATTATTTATATATATATATATATATATATATATATATAGGGTGACCAAACGTCCCGGTTTTCCGGGATTGTTCCGTTTTTAGGTGCTCTGTCCCGGCGTCCCGAAAAATGTCTTCGGGACAGCCTATTGTCCCGTTTTTTTTTAAATATTTAGACAATTCATACTTTTTTTTCAAAAATTTTTTTTTTTTTAAAAAAAGGTAAAACGTTTTCGGCACTAGGCTCTTGAACATTTCCGACTTTTTTTTCTAAATTTTTTCAATTTGATTCTAAAAAAAAAAAAAAATTGGTAAACCGTTTGTCCCGGTTTGGTGTTTTCGAATTATGGTCACCCTATATATATATATCACTACATATTTACTTCACAATGTAAATTTTAGACATTTAATTTTTATTTTTATTTTTATTTTTTTTAAGTAAATGATTAGGAATATTTGAAAATATATAAAAGAAACTTTCCCCTCCCATAAATTAATTAAATAAATAAATAAAAAAAAAACATTCTTTAAAATATATGTCAGTATAAAAGTATAATTAAATAATATCATAATATCATGAAAGATAAAAAAATAATAACCTTATCATCTAACATCTAAAGAGATATGTAGTTTTTATATTGATTAGAATGTTTGTTAATATTTTTCAATAGTTTATAAAAGATTATTATAATTTTTATTATTCAAAGCATGATCTCTATGCATCTCCACACATTTTTAGGGTTACAGAATGGAGAGGATTACGATGGGCAGGATACGTGGCTAGAATGGGAGAGGAAAGACTAACGTTTATTGGAGGGGGGACCGATTGGGTAACGTCCGGTTGGAAGAACAAAAACGCGGTGGATGGATTAAAATTATAAAAGTGAATTTTATAAAAATAATTTTCGCCTTAGATATAATTTGATTTCATTGAAATTTCAAACAGATAAGCTAACATTGAAAAATCTTTCTAAAAATCTAAAAACAAATAAAATATTTATTTTTCTAATATAAAATCTCTTAAAAAAAATATAAATTGAAATTTCACTATAAAAAAATACTTTTAGTGTGTGATTTTAACAAATGTTTGTTTATTTAACTTCAAATTTTTGAGGAAGAGATAGTATATATTCACGCTGGCCAAACAAAAGTCGTTACAAAAATTTTTAATTAAATTTTTAATTAAAATATAAATAAAGGCTTTCCAGAGCCCACGAAGGCGCCATTGGGTGTGTGGGTAGCGACCTACCTCACATTCACATGGTCCCGGGTTCAAGTCGCGGGCCTGGCAAGGGAATTCCCCTAGCTGGGGTCTATGGGACGGAGTCAACTCAGCCTCCGGGAACAATATTGGGGATAAGCTACTTGATAGCGCCTCCGATCAAGAAAATCAAGGTAAAGGTTGAGAGGACCCGTTCTACTGATCATAGGACACCTCATTGATAGAACCGGCTTGATAGGTGTTGTCCTTGCGTAGAACGTTCAGAGGTTTTTTTTTCAGAGCCCACTCTAGAGTGTGGGTAACCGGTCATTTGTATGGGCGGCAAAATCAGGAGGGCGGCAATTTATTCTATTACCCGGGCACCTTAAATACTAGACCAGGCACTGGGCTTGGATATGATTATTAAAATTTTGAAGAACAAAATCATACACATTGAATATCCACTTCTACAATTGTTCTTTATTTACGTTTCAAATAAAAAAATCGCAAAGAAAATTATCTAATCAGGTTAAATTGCACGATTTAGAGGGCCAGTTTACATCTCTAATCAATTCATGTTCAACGAATTTTTAAAAAATTTTCTATTTGATTCTAAAAAAAAGGTAAACCGTTTTTGGGACCACTTTTTTCAATATGGTAAACTTTTACACTTATCTTTTTCTTTGTGTGCCGTAAAATTTTTTAAACAGTTAAAAGTGTGCCGCTATAAAAAAAAAGGTTGAAAATCACTGATGTAATACATATTGCAATTTTTTCACATAGGTTTCAAAATATATTGTATTATCTATCTATTTAAAGTAATTGGATATTTCCATTAAAATTACTTTTAGTTATTTTAAATATTTTTCCCGACTAGATTTTTAATATAATTTGATATTAATATTACATCTATCTATAATTATTATTATTATTTGTATAAATTTGTTTAAATTGATTATATTGGAATAAATTGTAGAATATATATCGTAAATAATTTTAGGGTGATATTTTAGTATCAGTATAATTTTTGTATTTACATATTTATTTTTGAATAAGATCATTGTTTCCTTATCAATTCTTATCAGGTATTAATTAATTATTAATAAAGAGATAATATGTGTTAGATAAGATCATTTTTCTTTTATATATATATTATATATATAATTTAATAATATTTTTTGATTATAAAATTTATTAATAAAAATTATAATACTATTAATAAAATGCTTATGATATGAAAAATATGATAAATGGATAAATTTGATTAATGAAACACTTTTTTTATATTTAATCTATATTATTTGAGTGATTAATAACTGTTTTAGATGAGTTTTTATTTTTAATGATGTAGTCGAATAACTTCATTTTAAAAGGATTACCTTGTAGATTTGAAACGAAGTTCAAGAGATAAAAAATAAGTTTCTTTCTCTTGTTCTACATGACATGGAAATAATATAAATATCTATTATTATAAATTGACATTACAAAGAACTTTTATATTTTACCAATATCTATATTTTAATGTTTAAAAGTTGAATTTTAATACTTTTCATATTAAAGAAGAGAGAGAGATAAAAAAGTTTTCGTTGTTTTGGAATCTTTAATTTATAAATTTTTTCATAGAAGAACAATTCATTGAACTTAAATGAGAGTAAAATGACATTTTATCATTTTGCTTTAAATCAGGGGTGTCTAAACTGCGGCCCAAACGCAAATTATGAAAATATTTTAATTTTTGAAGTGAAACTTCTTTAGCGGCGTCCTGACATTTGGTTGAGAATGGAGAGTGAATTGAAAAATTGAGTTTTCGTAACGCAAGTGAGAAAAAAGATATAAGTATAACGAGTGAGAATGAGAAAGAGGCTATCTGCGTCTCCCTTTTGTGCGGTCTTTCGTTCTTGAGAAAGAGGCTATCTGCGTCTCCCTTTTGTGCGGTCTTTCTTTCTAATCCCCACTCATGACGCGCAAGTCCATGACGCGCATGCGCACGAGTACGTTGACGAAAATTCTCAAGTCAAATATACAGCGTGCACGCATACCGACGCATGTAATTGTGTGTGTGAACATGGTCGGCGATTCACACGCCAACACATACAGTTATGTGCGTCGATGACCATTCACGTTATTTATCCGAAACTCAACATTACTTTAACACTACTAAATCAATTTAAAATTATTATTGCATTTAAAACTGCTTTTCTCTACTCCACAGATTTCACTATGCCGAAAAAAAATAGCGACCAAAATTTAGACGATATTATTTATTTCATACACCGTTCACTACTGGTTTATAGCCACCCAGGTGCTAATGCACTTGAACGAGGCGAAGATAAAATCCCTCTAATTCTCGGGGGAGATTTTAATGTAAATTTTGGATCTGATGATTCGTTGCCGTTGATCAACTTTCTTCGAGAAACATTTGGTCTGCTTATAAATAACGATCCCAAGGAATCAACAACAAAATCTGGAACTACAATAGATGCTGTTTTTACACGTTATATAGAAAATATCGAATCACGAACATATATATCTTATTTTAGTTATCACAAGCCATTAATATCAGTATTACCAATTGAAGCACCAACCGACAATAGTACAGGCAATGTAGATATGATGATAGAGTAGATAATAATAATAAGTTGACCTGTGGCCAGGTCCGAACCGACCGACGGTTTGAAATAAATTAATTTCCAGCTACAGAAACAATTTCAAATAATTTTAATATATCTATTAATGTAATAAAAAACAGATATGGATACATAAATAATAAATATAAACATTTTTAATTTTATTTTATTTATAATATATATGCAAGACCAGGCTGTGACGTCATGAATGGCTGGATGACGTCATATAATTTTAAATCAAGAAAAAACTAATAAATATGATTTTTCTCGAGGATAAAACCAATACAAAGTGCATGATTCGTGGTGATATATAAAAAAATCTCCTTTGGTGTGAAAATAACCCTTTCTTTCCTATCGTCGGTCGCTAATACTACCACTTCCGGTTTCCGGAATTGCACCAAAAGTTGATCAATTCATCCCACTGATGCATTAAGTAAATATACCAAATTTCATCAAAATCGGTTGAGCCGTTCAGGCTGTACACATCTATACGGACGGACGGACAGACGGACGGACAGACATCATGCTAAAAATACTTTTTTCTGTTTAGAAAATGCATGATTCGTGGAGATATGTAAAAATCTCCACATGTGAAATTTGGTGTGAAAACAATACCTCCCTTACTATCGTCGGTCGGTAATAATAAAGCGAATATTTGTTACGAAAATTTTATACTGTTATATGTCTTTCGAAATGATCCCTTTATTTTTCTCTATTTCTCTCTCACTCACACTCTCAACTAAAATTTCTCTTATTCTCTAGATTCTAAGAAGTTTCACTTCCGCCACGTGTACGATGCTGCACATTTTGCTTTTTTTCAATATGGTTCTAAAAAAAGGTAAAATGATATATATGTGCGGCTCAACATATTTTTTTTTTTTTGCAATGTGGCCCACGAATGAAGGGTGTCTAATCCCTGCTTTAGATGTTTAATTTCAAGTACATTTCTTGTATTAAAAAAAGTGTAAGAATATAAAATATTATAATAATAAAAAAAAAAAACCTCTGATTTTTGTACGTCCTAAGCAAGGATAACGTCTATCAAGTCGGTTATATCAATTAAGTGTCCTATGTACAGTAGAACGGATCCTATCACCTTGATTTTCTTGATCGGAGGCGCTACTTTTTATCAAGTAGCTTCCCAATGTTCATCACGGAGATTGGGTTGACTCCAGCTAGAGAAATTCCCCTTGCCAGGCCTGGGACTTGAATCCGGGACCAAGAGAATGTGAGCCAGCTACGCTACCTCCCAACCTGTGGCGCCTTCCATATTAATATTAATAATAGCAATACAAACTGATTATTTATATAAATTGCAAATTACTTCAATCCTATCATATATTCGTATTATAATAACTTTCTATTATATACACATTCTACATTTTAAATTTTTTTTTTTAACTTAAGTCAATTGACTCAACAATTTACATTATAATAAAATTGTATATGAAACCATAAATAGAAACAACTCTATTTCTTTTATCTTTAATATTTAATTCTGTAGTATAAATGACAAAAAAAGACACTAAACGTGTGTCTTTGTTTGTATGTATGTGTGAATGAGAGGGAGAGAGAAAAAAAGTTTGACTGATGATGATAAAGTAGGCAGGTGAATGAATATCTCATTCAATATAATAAGATCATATATGATCTGAAAATTAATAAATTCAATTCATATATATATATATATATATATATTACAACTATACTGAGTTGGATTCTAAAATATAATATATATATATATATATATAGTAATACATTCATAGTAATTGTATTTAAAGTTGTTTTATTATGTGTTTTTGTTTGAAACAAAAAAGAAAATATAAAATTGAAGGTAAACGTAAGTTTTATTAGTTTTTATTTCATTCATATGATTAAATTATTATCATTATTTACTTAAGTTTGTTTGATATATATTATAAGTTAGAGATAAAGTAATATAATATTATAGAGTTAGTTACTCAGCTACACTCGGCAAATCAAATATTCATTTGCTATTAGAAAATTTGAATGTAAATTTTTAATTGACATTTGCATAAAGAAATACTTTCATATTCTAATGATTCTTGTATAGAATTGTATTATACCTTGAGATCTTTTTATCAAAGTTTTTGTTTCAATTAATTTCCTATATATTTCATATTCGTTTAAGGTAGCGTTTCTCAACCTTTTTGGACCAAACGCCCACTTCATAAGACCGGCTTAATAATTCGCCCCTCTATAAATTTTAAAAGATAAAAATTGCATGGAAATAGGTACACTTGGTGATACTTAGAGCCATTTTGTAATAGCAAGTTTCAGAACCTGATCGCAAATCATTTTACCTTTTTTTTTAGAATTGAAAATGATTTCGCCCCCCAAAAGCGTATATTCAAATAATCGCCCCCTTTAAGATGTCGATCGCCCAGGTTAATAATCACTAGTTTAAGGTATTTTCAAAAATTTAAGACTATATAAAATAATTAAAATAATTAAAATAATTTTTATTTATTTATTGAATAAAACATTTAACTTTGAAAATAAACATTTAATAAAATTAATTTGAAAATTTTAAAAAAGTTTCAAATTTAATAAGTACAAATATTATTTTTTAGTTTTATGGTAGTT
This sequence comes from Labia minor, assembly GCA_963082975.1. Taxonomy (NCBI): domain Eukaryota; kingdom Metazoa; phylum Arthropoda; class Insecta; order Dermaptera; family Spongiphoridae; genus Labia; species Labia minor. The sequence goes on along the minus strand of OY720344.1, from coordinate 118,763,245 downwards.
TTTATTATTAAACTAAAACATAGGTTCCCTAAGTGGTCTATTTGGACTCCTGGGGGTCCATGGAATTAAAATGGGGGTCTACGAACGCCATTCCGACACATTTTTTGTGATTTTTTCCCAATATGTTACCCAAAAAAAAAAAGAAAAAAAAAAGTAAATCGTTTATAAAAAATACAAATCATTTTAGGGGGTCTACCCAAAACCGAAAAACATGCCAAAGGGTCTACGACAAAAAAAAGTTTGTGAACCTATATACTAGAATATCATTAAAAGTTTGTTTTTTTTTTCATTCTGACCTTCTCTTTTATTCAATTCAATTTAAATTAGTGATACAAGTTACAAAAATGCAAGAAATACCTTTATATTATTTATCTATCTATCTTTTTATCTTAAAAGAATTCTTGATAGCACAGTAGTTACTACAATCCTTCAACCATCCCTAATCCTGAACCTAGTCTAAGAATAATAATAATAAATTGACATGTGGCCAGGCACAGAACCGACCAACGGTTTGAAATAAATTAATTTCCAGCTACCTTTAGCTTTAGTGTGAAAATAGTTCTTCCCTTATTCCAATCGGCAATACTACCATTTTGTAAGGCGGAATATACACCAAAAGTTGATCCATTCATCATACTGATGCATTAAGTAAATATACCAAATTTTATTAAAATCCGTTGAGCCGTTCAAGCTCTACACATACGAACACACAGACGGACAGACATCATGCTAAAAATACTTGTTTCTGTTAATAAAATGGATGATTCGTGGAGATATGTAAAAATATCCACATGGGAAATTTCGTGTGAAAACAATACCTCCCATACTATCGACGGTCGGTAAAAATATTTCTTCAGAGTTTATGATACAGTAATTTATTTATATATTTTTATATTAATTATTTATCATTTTTTTACTTTTTTTTCTAGGCTTTAGTCCAAGATCTTTAGGAGGTGGTGGCGGCGGTGGAGGTGGGTCGAGTGGAGGCAGCGTGGCGAGTAGCGCTAGTGCCCTTGTTGGCGGGGGTGGTGGCAGCTTCTCACCCCATCGATGTCCCGTCTCTCCTGACAGCCCTGCAACACCCTCCAATGCTTCGCTCGTGTCGTCAGCACCGAGTCTCCTCTCACAGACACCAACCCCAACAACCCAACAATCCCCTTCACCCTATAAGGAGGAACGTAACCCCTACGGACCCATCACAGAGGTGAGTACTTTCTCTTTCTCAATTTCGATCTCATTTCCATTTCAAATAATACAAAGTGGCACAAATTCTATCTATTCTATTTTCTTATTAAAATATTATCCTATGTTTGACATTTCATGAATTTTAATGGGGCCCATTCATTCTTTCAATAAAATTTATTTCATTTATGAGGTTTCTGCAAAAGAAAGGGTGAATTTTGAATTATTTCGAAAAGTATTTATATATTCATCAATATCTATTTTATTCTCTTCAAAGTAATTCCTCTCAGAAATAATGCACTTATGCCAGCGCTTCTTCCAATCGTCGAACCACTTCTGAAATGCGCTCTTTGGTATGCCCAACAGCTCGTTCCGACTTATGTCATCAATTGTGGCAAAACGCTTTCATTTTATTGGTCTGTTCAGTTTTGGGAATAGGAAAAAGTCACAGGGGGCCAAATCTGGTGAATACGGTGGTTGAGTGTTGTTTATGGACAAAAAGTCACGAACAAGCAATGATGTGTATAATGTCAAGTTCCCACATGTGTCCATTACAATTAAGAATAAGTAAGTTATGCTAGTCACGTTCATGCTTCCACATGTGAACGTTACAATTGAAAGATGGGTTTATGATTCGACATAGTTTACAATGTGTCAATCAACCTCTTAAAATTAAGCATTTAGCAGGTAAAACACATGGCAAGGCTCATTCAATTGAAAATTGCAAGGGTGCACTTGTTAAATGAAATATTCTTTGTAGGAGAGGGCAGTGTGGTTTATTGTTTGAACACTCTTCATTTCATCCCTCACCCCTACCTTTCTCCTTCCCTTATTTCGGTGATATAAAAGAAAAAAAGCATGACTAGCGAAGAGATGTAATGACTAGATGTAAGCAGTGACGAGAGATATTTTAGACTAGACGGGAGTGTGTCCCTATGTATGATTGAATTTGTATCTTCAAACTCATAATAAATTTCTTACTCTTTCTTAAATAAAATTGCCTTTTATTTCTTTACCGTTTAATTACCCATTAAACCCGTGGGTAAGGTAAAATATATAATTGGCGCACAGTCGGTAGGATTTCGCGAACGTTTATACAATACAAACGGCAACTTTTTAAAGTTTTTATCGCGAACGGTGATTAAATTCCTGCTTCATCTCCTGAGCAATCGACGGAGTCTGAACATCGTCTTCAGCAACCAAGAAGCAGCAGCCACCGCGAGTCTACGAGCTACCACGACTACACGACACCGAGGAAAGCGACGTCCATTGCCTTAACGAGGAACGGTACGAGCAAATCATCCCGGGTCATCTACAAATACTAGGATAATACTTATCCGAAGGGCGCAGTCAACAAGAAAGAAGAAAGAAAAATCGTGAGCTATACAAACAGTCATACCATAAATTTAACATAAAAATATAATAAATAAATTTTAAAATAAAATACCTTAACAATTAAATAAATTTTCTAACATAAAAAAAAAAAAAAAATATATAAATCAATATTAAAATAAATATTTTAACAATTAAACAAAATTTCTAACATAAATTAAAATAAATAAAATTTTATGAAAAATAAATAAATAAATTAATTAAAATAAAAAATTAAAATAATAAAATGAATTAAAATTAATAATAATAAAATAATAATAATTAAAATAAAATAATAATCAAAATAAAAAAAAATAATCGAAATAAAATAATAATAATCAAAATAAAATAATAATAATCAACGTAAAATAATAATAATAAAATTAAATAATACAATAAATAAAGTAATTGAAAAATGAAATTAATGATGAAAATGAATACAGATCATTTGTTACAATGTATTCCTATCTTTAAGGGCGAGTCAAACGTACTCCAAAGATTTATTAATACGGTTGATAAAATATATAGTACATTTCCTTATGACCAGCACGAATTTTTCCTCAGGTACGTTAGAGACCAAATTCAGGGCAGTGCCAATGAAATGATGACCCACGTAAGTCTAACCACCTGGGAGAATTTGAGAAGGGATCTTAGGGACATATTTCGCGAAACAAAAAGCGAGAGTAATCTCTACGATTCAAATTACAATAGACAATTCATTCCCAGAAATCGCTCTCATTCTAATAATTATCAAAATTACCACCCCCCTCCCCGCTACCACAATTCGGCGGATTATAAAAAACAAAAAACTAATGATTGGCTAAATGAACCAGATATGATTAAAAAATTTGCCTCTTTTGAAAATAAATCAACAATATTAAATTCAAACAATTATAAGAAAAATAAAATTGATAATGGACAATTCCTTGACCAAAACAAAATAAATTTTGAATATAATATTGAAGTTAAAAAAGAACCAAGTGATATTAATGAAAAAAATACAATAAACAATCATAAATTATCTTCAATTGATATAACTTTACCAATGAATAAATTAATACAAGAAAAATCAATTTTAAAATCATTACATTCTTCTAATTTATTACCAAAAAATAGAATATCAGAAAATATTTTGCCCTCTAAACATATTAATGATAAAAATATTAACAATGATGAAACAATGAATTCAAATAAAGAATTTTTATATAAATGTTCTAAAGAACAAAGTATAAAACCTCATGCAGAATTAATCAATTTAGAAGATCCACCTCAAATTACAGAAACCAAGAAATTAATTAAAAAGGAATTGGAAGAAAATTCCTTACACAATAATATGGATAATTCTCTCTCAGAAAAATCTCAAATCTCACTCTATTCTTCACCTCCACCCTCCCCACCTATTCAATTCAATGCTCTTGAGAAAATTGCTCAATCATATGATGCGGATACACCTGTGTTATCTCCTTGTGAAGATAATTCTATTGATACGTTACCTTGTCCAGAACTTATAAGAGAAAGGACTCCTGAATTCGATCATTATCCTCCAAAGAACACTCCATCTCCAACACCCCCTCCATTAACTCCAAATGAACGTGAATATATAGAAATAAATAAGATCAATCTTGACCAAACAATTTCAAAACCAGAAGAAATTAATCTAAGATTTATAGAAAATAAAAAGCGATCTCATGAATCTACGTTTAACGAAATTAATAAACATAATTCTCCGTCATCCCCTAATACAGTTTCTAATTTCCCAACATTAATTCAAAATGAAATTAAAATTGATAATATTGATCAAAGTATAAATAATGTGAATAATATTAGTTCGAGACATTCAAAGGAAGGCACCCGTCCCAAGTTTTTTTATAGAAATCAATTAGTAGTTGTTTGTAAAATTAAATATCATATTGTATTAGTAAACTATATTAGATCATGGCAAATAGCCCCGTCACTTTCTCCACACATTAATAAAATAAGGAGAAAGATATCAATGAAATGGAAATATCATTTAAAACGGGTGTGGACAAAGTTTAAATTTAAATTGTATAAGTTTTTTATTTTTTTTTCGCATATTATTATATAAGTTTTTTTTTCTCTATTAATTGATGTTTTTGTTATTTTTGTTATGTGAAAAATGTGTTGTGTTCAGTGCAGTGATATTAAATAATAATTTTTGTGCAAGATACTTAAGTGAAAACATTGTGTTTAATAATTATATATAAAAAAAAAAAAAACAAAATAGTGATTAAGTGAAAAACAATGAAAAATTAAATTCTTTAAAAAGGAATGTATAATTCTCCCTGCAAATGGACACATTAACTTCACCCACTAGACAATTTGTTACACAAATTTCCTTTAGGGGGTGGAGATATAATGTCAAGTTCCCACATGTGTCCATTACAATTAAGAATAAGTAAGTTATGCTAGTCACGTTCATGCTTCCACATGTGAACGTTACAATTGAAAGATGGGTTTATGATTCGACATAGTTTACAATGTGTCAATCAACCTCTTAAAATTAAGCATTTAGCAGGTAAAACACATGGCAAGGCTCATTCAATTGAAAATTGCAAGGGTGCACTTGTTAAATGAAATATTCTTTGTAGGAGAGGGCAGTGTGGTTTATTGTTTGAACACTCTTCATTTCATCCCTCACCCCTACCTTTCTCCTTCCCTTATTTCGGTGATATAAAAGAAAAAAAGCATGACTAGCGAAGAGATGTAATGACTAGATGTAAGCAGTGACGAGAGATATTTTAGACTAGACGGGAGTGTGTCCCTATGTATGATTGAATTTGTATCTTCAAACTCATAATAAATTTCTTACTCTTTCTTAAATAAAATTGCCTTTTATTTCTTTACCGTTTAATTACCCATTAAACCCGTGGGTAAGGTAAAATATATAATTTGTGTTAGCTTGTGCATTATCCATGATTTGTTTTTCCCGAATTCCGATCGTGTGAGCCGTATTGCTTCACGCAAACGTTGCAAAACTTCCTTGTAGTATTCCTTAAAAAAAATACGACCTGTTGGCAAGAAGTCATGATCCACCTCGCAATTATAATCGAAGAAAACAGTGAGAAAACCTCATCGTTATCAACATCTTCTCAGGCCTCAGTAAAGCGCTTGAACCACTTATTTTAAATGCGTTGGAACATTTTATTCCATTTTAAACGCAAAATTTAATACTGATTATTTGATCCATTTTTTTTAAGTAAAAAATCGAAGAAAACACAAAAACGTGACTAACTTTTTCAGTTGCCAAAAACAAACTACTAATTCAAAATGACTGATAATGTCAACATATGGGAAACATATTTGTACCAACATAACAAAAAAATTCGATAATCAAATTTACACAGCCCGCAAAAACTCAAAATTCACCTTTTCTTTTGAACAGACTTCGTATTATTATACATACAAATATATTCATTATTTAATATCTTTATTAGTTAAACGTAAAGCGAAAGTAGTAAGATATTTTTTATCTTAAAAAATGTAAATAAAATGGACAAATTAATATGTGATACTTATATATTTACATGTATCGGGCTGGGGTTGAGTTTTCCTTGTGATAACTCGACAATTATAAAGAAAGTCAAACTAGCAATTATAAGGAATAGTAAATTCGTTAAAACAATTACCCTTGAAAGGTTTATTGAAAATAAAATATTTATTTAGATATATACAGTGACGGAAAAAAGCGAATACCAGATAGTTTCTCAACAGCATTAATATAGGAATCAAAATTAAAAAAAATTAATTTTTAATACCAATTTTATTTTAAATTTAAATTTAAAATTAATTTTTAATACCAATTTAATTTTAAATTTAAATTTAAATAATTATTAATATTTTCAATATTTCAATATTTTTTCGACGCAGTGGTGTATTGGGAGGGAAACGCGGGGGAACGACGTCCCCTTACCTTTTTACTATCTCGCCAGAGATAGTATTGCGATCACGAAAATTTTCGATGTTGAGATTTTGATGTTTTTATACGTTTTGAAGGTTCCTGAATCATTTTCACTAAGGTTGAGAAAAATGTCTCTGTGTGTGTGTATGTATGTAACCAAGATTACGCAAAAACGGTTTGAGCTAGAATGATGAAATTTGATACATGGGCATTATTCAAAATTCATAGTTTTCTATCAACTTTTAAGAAATGTAGCTCAAACGGAAAAGGGTCATTACCTACAACGTTTTGATTTTTTTTTCTACTAAAGTGACCGTAAAAATAAAGATATATGTTTGATAATTTTTCACATGATTAATAATTGTATAAAACTGCTAAATATACAATTTCAGCTTGATTGAATCTCTGAAAGTACCAGAATTAATTTTTTAACATTGCAAATCTCACGCGCCAACACGTGACGTGGTGCCATCAACAAAAAGCCAAACATGGGCTAGTTTAATAAATATTATTTATTAATTCTAATTTATAATATATAATTAATTAAATTTAATTTAAATATAATATATATTATTTAATTCAAATCAAATTGGGCGATAGTCGAGTGGAGACATTCCAGAGAGATTTTTTTTATTTTAGTTTTTCCTTCATTATTCAAAGAATATTAAATACAAATCATTTGTAATTCACCTTGTAAAAAGTAATTGAAGTATATAAAGTATTTATATAATTATACAAGCTTATGAATATGAAAAATAATATTATAATCATAATTAATAAATATATTCATAGAGGAAGTTTATTAAACGAATAACTATGATTAATTAATAATATTTTTATTTATAATTAAAATGGGATTATTAGTGGCTATATACAATATAATAGATGCTAATTACCTGTTAGAATGTTTACTCAGCAATTTTGACGTCTTTTTCTATTCGCTGTTCAATGAATACTAAAAATCAAATTCTTTTATTTTATTTTATTTTAATATTTTAATATTCTTTTTCAAAGAATTGGCCGAGTCGCTTATCGCTTTTCAATGCAATCCTATAAACAATCGAATTATTCTGGCTGTGCCCGTTTGCCATCTGCATTTATAAAATAAATAATATCATTGATTTTTTATATATTAATAATTAAATTGATAAAGAAAATAATTAAAAACAATTTTTTATTTTATATTATATATGTTGTTATAGATTATATATTATGATATTTTACTGCCTAAGTTTTTAATTATATATATTAAATTTAATTATTTATAAGTGATAAAGTCATGAGGGTCCGGACCCTCTAAATATATATATATATATATCTTATTATACTAGCAAAAATAGTAATAAATATTAAATTAATTTTTAACACGGCCGCAAATCACGCGCCAGCACGTGACGTGGTGCCATTAACAAAGAGCCAAATACTCGCTGGTTTAATAAATATTATTTATTAATTTTAATTTATAATTAATTATATTTAATTTAAATATAATATATGTTAATTAATCCAATTCATATTTGCGAGATAGTCGAGTGGAGACACTCCAGCTTTCTTTTTCTCTAATGTTACCGTAAAAATAAAGATATAAGTTTGATAGTTTTTCACATGATTAAAAATTGTATAAACTGCTATATTTCAGCTTGATTGAATCGCTGAAAGTACCGGAATTAATTTTTTCACACGGTGACTGCAAATTCACGCGCCAGCACGTGACTTGGTGCCATCAACAAAAAGCCAAACATGCGCTGGTTTAGTAAATATTATTTATTAATTTTAATTTATAATTTAATTAATTTAATTTAATTTAAATTAATATATGTTATTTAATCCAATTCAAATTTGCGAGATTGTCGAGTGGAGACACTCCAGATTTTTTTAGAAGCGGAACGCGTTCCGTTCCAGTACTTTTTCATGTCCCGACAACTCCCACTTAAATCTACTATTAGAATTTCTTTTTTTCTGTTCGTTAATATTTTGTATAGTAAAAATAAGAAAAAATAAAAACTTATATGGAAAAAATAGTTTGCTGAAAATAGGACTTTTTTTTTGCTCCCATTCCCTTACTTCTTATTTTACCAATACATCACTTCGACGATATATTGGATAACGACACGTTGGTGAAAACTTTAGGAAACTGCTTTGTATATACATTTACCATGTTTTATTCAAGACGATAAACAATTCAGATCATCACATGAGCCATGAATCATGTTTGTGGTAACAGGATCGAACAATAGATGAACAGTAAATGGATCTGAAATTTATATTTAGCTATGGAGAGTAGAATTAATAATATAGTCAAAAGATTTTTCATTTGAATTTTTTTTTTCCAATTTATATGAAAAAAAATTTAAAAAAAATCTAAATCTGATTTAAAAAAATAAAAAAATTTAAAAACGATATAATAACTTGACTACTAATAGTATTACTATTTTACATTTTTAATTTCGTTATTAAACAAAAATTCTTGCTTTCTGTATTGGATTATATAATTATTATATTTAAATTAAATTTAATTAAAATTATATATATATATATATGTATGTAAGGTGGCTTTCAAATGAGAGAAAGTTCTTCGGTTTTATTGTGATTTTATTAATTCTAAAAGAATATTTACAATTATTATATAATTATTCAAATAATTAAACATTTAAATAATACATACCTAAAAGAATAATTAAATTACATGTTATTTATAGAATATTATAAATATAAACAAACTGTTTATCTTACATTAATAATTAATAAACAATTAATAAGCCCTCTATCGTAAACTAAATATACTAAGTTTAAAAGAAGCTATAAATATAATTTATATTTATATATATATATATATATATATAAATTGTAAATTAAAATTAATAAATATTTTTTATTAAACCAGTGCATGTTTGGCTCTTTGAAGATGACACCACATCACGTGCTGGCGCGTGATTTGCAGTCACCGTGTGGAAAAATTAATTCTGGTACTATCAGCGATTCAATCAAGCTGAAATATAGCAGTTTATCCAATTTTTAATCATGTGAAAAACTATCAAACATATATCTATATTTTTACTGTCAGTTTAGAGGAAAAATAAGTTGACCTATGGTCAGACACAGACGGTTTGAAATAAAGTAATTTACAGCTACAGAAAAAATTTCAAATAATTTTAATATATCTATCAATGCAATAAAAAACAGATATGAATATAACATAAATATTTTTTAATATATAAGGAAGCGCTGGTTGTGACGTCATGAAGGGCTGGGTAATTTTAAATTAAGAAAAAACTAATGAGGATGATTTTTCCCGAGGTTAAAACCAATACAAAGTGCATGATTTGTGGAGATATATAAAAAATCTCTTCATGTAAAATTTGGGGTGAAAATAATCCTTCCCTTCCTATTCTCAATCGGTAATACTACCACTTCCGGTTTTCGGATATACACCAAAAGTTGATCAATTCATCATATTGATGCATTAAGTAAATATACCAAATTTCATCAATATCCGTTTAGCCGTTCAAGCTGTACACATCTATACGGACGGACAGACATCATGCTAAAAATAGTTTTTTTTCTGTTAAGAAAATGCATGATTCGCGGAGATATGTAAAAATCTCCACATGTGAAATTTGGTGGAAAAACAATACCCCCCTTACTATCGTCGGTCGGTAAAAATGAAAACGTGGTAGGTTATGACCCAGTTCCGAATGAGCTACATTTCACAAAAGTTGATAGAAAACTACGAATTTTGAATAATGCCCGGGAACCAAATTTCATTATTCTAGCTCAGGCGCCATTGGGTGTGTGGGTAGCGAACCTGCCTCACATTCACATGGTCCCGGGTTAAGTCTGAGAGAGAGAGAGAGAGACAGACAATTTTCTCAACCCTAGTGAAAATGACACAAGAGCCTTCAAAACGTATATAAACATCAAAATCTCGACATCAAAAATTTTCGTGATCCCAATACTATCTCGCCAGAGATAGTAAAAATGAAAGTAAATGAATTAATTAATTTAAAATAAAAAATAATTGAAGTGAATTTATAATTATAGATTATATATGTATACTTACGTTTGTTTTTATAAATTTTATAAAGAAAAGATATATATATATATATATATATGTGTGTGTGTGTGTATGTATGTGTGTTTTATGTCAATAAGGTATAAAATATGGATTAACAAAATAAAATCAGGTGATAATAAAAGAAGAGTTATACTTTATTACTAAAAATAAATCAATAGTAAGTGATTTAAGTGATTTTTATTTTAAGATCGTAAAAAAAGCAAGAAAAAGGTATTAAAAAAAACTAGACTATCCCTTGAATTTTAAATCAAAGATAAATATTCAAAAGACGTTGTTTTTTTTTAATAAAGATTTTTTACTGATTTGAAGATGTTTTTTTATTAGATTCTGAATTTGAACTTTATTTTGATTAGACTTTTGAAATGATTGAGAGAGATGAATCTTTTATTGCACAAGAAACAAACTGAATGAAATTGTTCCATTTCAATTTAAAACCCATATGGCGTTAAGAAAAATAAATATAAATTTATGAGCTCAAATGGATTTATTTCATCATAAAATCTCATCTGTAATTAATAAATATAATCTTTTTATGGAGATATAATATGATATTAGAAATAAATAAGATGTATCTTAAATGTCTTCTACATGTCTTATTAAGGCTTTTTATAGATTTATTTATTTATTTTATTTTTTTTTTTTTTTTTTTTTTGCGAAACGTTTCTTTAACTTCTAGAACTTTTATTTTATTCAATTTTTACTCAAATGAAATAGTTTATTGATTTAAAATGAGAATAATAATAATATTAATAAATAAATTTGAAAATTTTTAGGTTATATTTCTTACAAATTGATTTATTAAAGCTTTTGTGGTTATTTTGATAATTATTAAGGGAATTTTTATTAAAAGACCACATTGTGTTTGTATAAAATTATTTATTAAATTAAAATAACTGTACAACGTTTCGACTGCTTATTCTGCAGTTTTCTGCAGTGCATTTTATACAAACAATGTGTGGTCTTTTAATAAAAATTCCCTTAATAATTAAAATTGAAAAATTGAAATTTTGATATAAACTTTAACACATTTTAACATGAACTTTTTTACTATCTCGCTTCGATGTCGAGATTTTGATGTTTTTATACGTTTTGAAGGTTCCTGAATCATTTTCAGTAAGGTTAACAAAAATGTCTGTGTGTATATATATATATGTGTGTGTGTGTGTGTGTGTGTGTGTGTGTGTGTATGTATGTAGGCAAGATTACGCAAAAATGGTTTGAGCTAGAATCATGAGATTTGGTACATGGGCATTATTCAAAATTCGTAGTTTTCTATCAACTTTTGAGAAATGTAGCTCAAGCGGAAGAGGGTCATTACCTACAACGTTTTGATTTTTTTTCCTCTAAAGTGACCGTACAAATAAAGATATATGTTTGATAGTTTTTCCACATGATTAAAAATTGTATCAAACTGCTATATATAGAATTTCAGATTGATTGAATTGCTGAAAGTACCGGAATTAATGTTTTAACTCTGCAAATCACGCGCCAACACGTGATGTCGTGCCATCAACAAAGAGCCAAACATGCTCTAATTTAATAAATATTATTTATTAATTTTAATTTATAAGTTATAATTCATTAAATCAAATTTAAATATAATATATGTTATTTAATCCAAGTCAAATTGCGAAATATTCGAGTGGAGACACTCCAGTTTATATTTTGTTCGTTCGCTTAATATCCAGTGGGAACATTAATTTCATAACTTTTGTGAAAGCGCTGTCATCTGAATCTTAAATTAATTAATCTTATAACCTTTGGCAACAATTTAAAGGGAAATTTTTAACAAAACAATGTAAAAAATCTGGAGTGTCTCCACTCGACTATCTTGCAAATTTATATTGGATTAAATAACATATATTATATTTAAATTAAACTTAATTAATAAATAATTATAAATTAAAATTAATGAATAATATTTATTGAATCAGCGCATGTTTGGCTCTTTGTTGATGGCACCACGTCACGTTTTGGCCCGTGAAATTTGCAGTGTTAAAAAATTAATTCTGGTACTTTCAGCGATTCAATCAAGCAGAAATTCTATATATAGCAGTTTCATACAATTTTTAATCATGTGAAAAAGTATCAAACATATATCTTTATTTTTACGGTCACTTTAGAGGAAAAAAAATCAAAACGTTGTAGGAAATGGTTGAGCTACATTTCTCAAAAGTTGACAGAAAGCTCTGAATTTTGAATAATGTCCATTTACCATTCTAGCTCAAACCGTTTTTGCGTAATCTTGACTACATACACACACACACACACACATACATACACAAACACACACATACATACACAAACACACACATACATTTTTCTCAACCTTAGTGAAAATGATTCAGGAACCTTCAAAACGTATAAAAACATCAAAATCTCAACATCGAAAATTTTCGTGATCGCAATACTACCTCTGGCGAGTCAGTAAAAAGTATAATTTGACCATTAATTGAGATTGAGAGTGTTTATATACTAACACTTATTCAACGATATACATATTTATTTTATTTTATTTTATTTTACAATACATATTGAGATTATTTCATTTATAATACACCCTAATTTAACCTCCTAATTTATTTTATGTTTGATCCTAATTATCAATGTAATTGTCTTAAATTGCAATTGAATTGATTATAGACAGGCAGAATGGTTGAACTTATCAAAGGATCCAAAGGGTCAAAGGAGCACAAATGAGATTGGAAGGATTCCATGTTGCTTAACTAATGAGAGATATAACCATATTTTTTTCAATTTGTTATAAATCCAAATGATTAAAGTGAATTTAATAACTAAAACATCAACTATAAAAGATCAACTTGTTTGTACTAAATAATAAATCTATATATATAAAAAAAGGTTTTTGTCTGCACATTGCTCAGAATTTAAAAATTTTTGCATATCTTCGCGTTTCATGACCTCTAGAATCCAAAAGTGACTTTAGAATTTTTCACGTCTGTCTGTCTGTCTGTCTGTCTGTCTGTCCGGAAAATTACTATTTTATAGACTCAGAATTGGCTGAACCGATTTCTTTGAAATTACATCACAATATTCTTATATACCTCTAGAGTAACATAGGCTATACATTTTATTAATATCTTATCAATAACCGCAGAAATTAATTTTTTAAAGTTTATATAATTCTCCGTGTTGTTCATTCAAGAGCAGCTCGCGGCTCACTGCCGGCCTAGCGGAATCATTTCAAACAATGAATTATCATAGCTATTCCCAATCAAAGAATTATTATAATATTTCACTTTATTTTAAATTCTAATATACAAATATCAATTCAATTAAATAATTTATTCTAAAAGTTCTCAATTTAATTAAAATATTTATTAGATCATATTTTTATCTTAAATTATTTTTTATTTAATTGAATATTTCTTCTTTTCTATAATATATATATAATAATATATAAATTTTATCATTGAATAATAAAAAAAAATATTATTTAACCTGAATTAAAATGACTGAATTATATTATCTTTGTTTTTTATTTTAATTTAATTACTCTATTATTAATTACTAAATATATATATATATTATATAAAAATTAAAATATGATGATATAAAGTTGTTTTAAATTTTTGACATTTTTAAATTGGGTATATTTTTTAAATTTATTAAAATGTCTTTTTTATTTATTATGTTTAAAAGATTCATTTTTATTATGTGATATTAATAAAAAATAACGATGCTCTGTGCAAGTCGAATCATGTTGCACATAATTAAATAACAATTGCCAAACAAAGAATATAATATTTTTTTAAATTCTTATATTTAAATATCATTTCAATTAAATAATTTATTCTAAAAGGTCTCATTTTAATTAATTTAATAAAATATTTAAATCACCATTCAATTTTTTATTAATAGGCTTCTTTTTTTATTTTTAATTTTAATAAATTCTCTTTTTTTTTGATATGATATTAATAAAAAATAATATTAAATTGTATATAAATATAAAAATTAGAATATTTGAATTTTTTTAAATTTTAACACATGTAATCAATCATATGCATTAAGAATGGAAAATTTTTAAAATCAACTTGCTATTAAATTCAGAAAAAAAATACTGATATATAGAATATATAGACTATTCGAATATAATTTAAAACTCTTTCTCTCCTTCTATTTTAAATTAAAAAAACGGAGTTTTAAGAAATTTAGATGCCATATGCAACATGGGTGGGTAAATGAATTGAGCTGGAAAAGGAGTCAATTTATAATTTTCTTCTAATTCAGATTTAGGACAAATCGTACAACATTATATCAAATCTCGCTAAGAACATTCAATATTTTTGTACACAAATTATTCAGAGTATTGGCTAAGCGTATCACTCACAATCAGTTTATATTGAAATTTATATAAATTAACAAAGTAAAAATTTTTATTTGTTTAAATTTTATTATAATGAATCAAAAAAAATTAAATATATAGATCACATGATTAAGAGAAGCAAAAAACTTGACAGAAAATAACTGTTGGATGGAGGTCGGACATGACAGAAACTGTAAGCGAAATCTTCATATAGCGACGAATAATTTTCAAATCCCCTAGCAAATGTAATGATCAAGAAATATTATACTCTATTTCACTATAATAACATAGAAAATACTTAAGAACCATAGGCGGTGGAAATATTAGGAGATATCATTGCGGGTTAAGGCCAAATCGATCAACATTAATTAAGATATTTTCATTATGACAGATATTAGGAAAAAAACTGCGAATTCAATATTTCTGTTCACTAATTATTTGTAGACTTTAGTAAAACATACACATGACTCAATATAGATCAGCATAAACTTTTTCAAATTTTGATCTTCAAATTTGTCTTGAAGGTAGTAAAGAAAAAATAAGATGAAGAAATCAATTGTAAAATGTTAGGTTACCCAGACGACTTAAATATAATAGGAGATTAGGAAATTGCAATTGCAGATAGCGAGGAAAAATTAATGGAGGTTTGAAATTAATAGTGATAAGAAAAAATATTTAGTAACAAAGAGGAAGAGTATTGACATACAAAATCTTAAGATACAAAATGTAGAATTTGAATATGTAGAAAAATTGAATGTAATCACGAAGGATAATAATATTTGAGAAGAATTTAAATCGGGGTTGCAATCGGGAAACGCCTGTTATCTTGCAATAAAGAGGCTTATCTCTTCAAAATTATTATCAAAGGGAATATATAAAAAAATTATTTTGCCTGTTGCATTATATGGGTGGGAGGCATGGTCTATGACCCTGGGAGATGAGAGTAGATTCTGAGTGTTTGAGAATAGGATTCTTCCCTGCATTTATTGGCCAAAGAAAGATGAGGTCACCGGGGAATGGGGGAGACAGCATAACAAGAAATTGCATGGTCTCTCTGCATCTTCAGAAATAGTTAGGGTTATAAAAGGGAAAAAGCTGCGATAGGCAGGGCACGTGGCTAGAATGGGAGAGGAAAAAGATATTGGTGGGAAGACCGATTGAAAAACGTCCGCTTGGAAAACCAATGACGCGTAGGAAGGGACGTAAGAGAGATGGAACAAGGGCTCAGGATAGGGACACTTGGAGAAATGTGGTTGTTGCGGCTAAGAACTTTCGAGTATCTTTGAGCCACATAGGTAGATAGATATAACATATACAATAATAATATATATAATTAATATAGTGATTAAATTAAAATATATTTTTTAAATAAGAACACAAAAAGAAATGAATGTTTTATGTAATATACTGATTGAAACAAAATGGATGAAAACCTTTTACTACTTTCAACCACCAAATACTATGTACCACTCGGGGGTACAGGGGGCGGAGCCCCCGTCTAGGTGTGAAGAGCGCCGAAGGCGCTCTGAGCAGCTAGTAACTAATAAATGAGTTCAAGTATATAACACATTAAAATATGTATTATATATTTAATTAACCCATTAAAATTTATTATAAAAAGAATATTTAGAATAAAATCAGATAAGTATTGATAAATTTAGCAAAAATACATTTAAATCATAATACATATGTATATTATATTTTTAAAAAGAAAATTGTTCAAATTATATTTGAAATTTAGATGCCTTTTGAGGAATGGGGTTTGGTAGGAGACAATTTATAAGTTTCTTCTAATATTATGGGAATATAAATGCACATTCAAACCAAATCGGACAACATTACATCAAATATTATCGCTAAGTCAGATAATTAGTAAATTTAAGAGAACTGTACTACAAACCTGGTTTTGAGATTAAAGACCAATTGATAAGCAAAGATGTGGTGTGCAAACAATACCAGGTGTGTTCGTTGAAATGTGCCGGTTTTTTGATAAAGAAAACATTTATTTTTCCGGGAATCTCAAAATTTCTTTAATCAAAATATTGACCATTGGATTCTACACACTTCGCCCATCTTTTAGGCAAATTATGGATACAAAGGTGATAGTCGGACGGGGAGATGACTGGAGAGCATTACGGTTGTGATAATATTGCCCAATTAAGTCCTTTTAATGTGTTCTTCACCAGTTTAGCGGTATGAGACGTCGCGTTGTCATGTTGCAATATAATTTTGCCATGTCTTCGCGCCCAATTGATTGGGGATTAGAGTGATTAAACCAATTATTATAAGATAAGAATAGAAAAATAGGGAATATTCACAATATCATAATTATTATATATAAAAGCCATAATCACTCATCACCTAACCCCATAATTCGGCCACATGTCACTAGTTGGCGTCTTTCGCCGTGGGTCTTTCAAAAAAAAAAACAAAATTATTCTATAAATTGTAATTTGATTTTTATATGTTTAATGTACATTACATAAAATATTGTTTTCACACACACAAAGAACTATTTAATTAATTTCTGCAAACCACGATAAATTCATTTTAAACTGAAAAATTGCAAACACCTTTTACAACGGGTTCAACTATAATAATAATAGGTAATAACATAACTTATACAAATTTGTATGCATATTTGTAATTATTTATAATATTAATTGATGGTTGATATTAACATTTAAAATATTTTTTTATGGACTTCCTAAAGTCTTTAAAAAATTTTATTAAAATAAGAAAATATATTTGGATATAAGAAGATGAAAGAAGATGATAATGAGATTTACAGTGGATTAGAGGGGAGAATTAATAAAATTGTTTTACTCTACAACTCTACATAATATGTTTCTCTATGTTTTATACTCCATTAACTATTTATTAAATTTTACAATATGTTAGCAAAAAAAAAATAGAATAATAATAATAAATTTTATAATTCAGATTGATATACATTTTTTAATAATGAACTAGTAATAACTTTTTAGTTCATTTCCTTCATTAGCTGAGACTTGATTTGTTTCCAGTCCCCATCACCACCTGTTTTGGATGCTGGCTGGTGTTTATGGGTGGTAGCCCACTGTCGAGCTCCGGGCTTAGCCAGGGACAGAGGTCCATCGCAACGACGATGTATGCTCGGCCATGAAATGGTCGATTGGCTTATCAGTTTGGGCTGCAGGGCGGTACAAACTAGACACCAGGCAGTCGGCGTCTTCCAAGCACTCCTTGAAGAAGGAGTTTTACTTCATGGTACTTTTTTCATATCAATCCATACTTTTCCAATTATTATTAATTCATAATTAAATAATCAAATAATTTTGTTTAAAAAAATAAAGCAAAAATAAATATTAATACAAAACAATATTGTAGAGCAGAGGTTCTTAAACTGTGGTCCGCGGACCCCTGGGGGTCCGCGAAGCCTTTACTGGGGGTCCGCAAAGCCATCGTACAGGTGCACGAGAAAATGATGAGTCAGTTAAAACTTTTTTTAATATAAAAGGAGCGATGGCATGGCTTTGTGAGGAAACTGAGATCAAATACCCAAATTCAACGAAATGTGCAAGAAAACTATTGCTACCGATTCCATCTTCATATTTAGCTGAATTTTCTCTCTTCAATATTATAATTTCTAATAAAATGTGTATTCTACAATATGCAAAAAAATCGTTATTCACCAATCACTGTCGTTATTCATCATATATCCTTGTTCTTATGAGATCGTAAGCCAGAAATTAACTAATAAAATGACCTAAAGTACCTAAAGTTGGGGTGGGGTCCGTCAAAAAAAATTTTTTCAAGTGGGGGTTCGTGGAGTACATAAGTTTAAGAACCTCTGTTGTAGAGTATTCGTCACTTTCAGTACTCGTTAAAAAATAACTTCAGAAATTCACACCTAGTTCTCGTAGTTTATTTCAGTTCTCGCTAAAATTTTTAGGGGTCAAAATGAAATTTGTATTTCAAAAGCGAGGAGGAATGCGCCCAATGTTTTTCGTTGAATATGAAGCAATTAATCTATAAACTTTGTCGGACTTATAGAAAAATTATTTTATTATTTTGGAAAAAATGTTATTTTATAATTATTTTTTTTTATATTTATATTATTTTTCTTTGTCCTGTTTCTATTTTTTATATCTTCACAAGAGAATGAACATCAAGTAAATTGTTATTTAAATAAAGTATTATTAGTTATTTGAATAAACTTATTATTATTATTATTATTATTATATTAGAGAGTATAATTGTCTTATTAATTATTATTAAAAAATAACTTCAGAAATTCACACCTAGTTCTCGTAGTTTATTTCAGTCCTCGCCAAAATTTTTAGGTGTCAAAATGAAATTTGTATTTCAAAAGCGAGGAGGAATGCGCCCAACATTTTTCGTTGAATATGAAGCAATTCATCTATAAACTTTGTCAGGCTTATAGAAAAATGATTTTATTGTTTTTAGTCCATGGAAAAAATGTTATTTTATAATTATTTTTTTTTGTTTCTGTTTCTATTTTTTATATCATCACAAAAGAATGAACATCAAGTAAATTGTTATTTAAATAAAGTATTATTAGTTATTATTAGTTATTATTATTATTATATTAGAGAGTATAATTGTCTTATTAATAAGTGTATAAAATTAATTTTTATTTATTTAGAGCTAAATTAATTTGTTTATATTGAACTTGATCATAGGATCACATATGTACTTAATTGTAATGATTTGTTTTCTTTTAATTTTTTTAAAAATGTGTTTGTTAATTTTTTTTTTTGTTTTTTTAAATTAAAAGTTCCAGGATGCGAGCCTTTTCGTGACAAGCCATTGCTGTATCGGTTCCGGTTTGCAGACGAAGCCACTCCACCCGATACAGATGACCTGGCGTCTGCAGAGGAGAGTCTAGCTCAAGCTGTTAACACTTTGGCTTCCCGAGGACCGGATGCTTTGCTACGTATGCTCCTTACTAAACCGTAAGTCTTAATGACAAGCAACAATACTCTCTAATTTAATTTTTTTTTAATGTTTATTATACTTATCTATGGATAGTGGGTTCTGCTGAAGAGATATATGTAACATTTTTTGTCATTGATGACAACAACAGAAAACATATTCGGGAGCTGGTGTTTGGTAGCAACTTTTCGTCACAAGTGTTCCAGCTCTCGTTTCACATGCCACACCCTAGTAACTGTATTTATTCCTCATTTTAGAAGCGGTTGATTATCAGCTGAAATATCCCAACGGCATTGATAATTCGAAATAATTTTATAACAATCCGAAAGCATGTTGCTTGAAAACCGCCTGACGCCAAAGGCGGAGGGCTGTTTCCTGTAAGCAACATGCTTGAGGTAATTGTTATAAAATTATAAGTATTTATCAATGTTCGAGGGACAATCGGTGAGAAAATTTTTTGCGATTTTAAATTTGTAAATAAACTAAAAAATAACTAATAAATTACCTATGAGTTTATTTAATAAGTCCATCTAATTTATAATTTCTAGTGTTGCAAAAGTTCATAAATAATTTCTAAATGTATTTCTTATTTGATAAAGTATTTTTCGGTGTATTTTTTTAAATAATTTCATTAATAGAATCATTATTTTCGTCACCATATCGTGAAAAATGACATTTTAAAATGCAAAGGATTACTATTTATTAAATGACAAAAACAGTTGGTTCCCTAGCAACAAGCAAGAGGGATCTTACCAAACGGAGGGATCTTTTCAGTGTAATTGTTCTCTTATTGGCTATTTTTGACTCGGAATTGAAGATTTTGATTGGCTATTCATTTCATCAAAAAATTTTCGTCGTAAGAAACCATTTCAATTATCTTTCCATGAAAGTTCTCATTACTTCCGATATAATAAAATTTCGGTTTTCCGAGATGGGTCCGAGATGAGACATGATAGTGTGTGTGATCAAAACTAAAAAAAACCCTTGTGAAAGTGAAAAATAGCAACATTGAATTTTGTGACCAGGAAAATTTCAGATAATTGAATTTGAGATGAAACGGGATTGGAGTAAGGCAAGCCTGTATCTTCTCACCATTATTAGTTATCACCTATGATGGTGATTAGTAGGGCAGTTTCTCGTACAGAGGAATGAAGAAGGGCTAATTTAAGAGATGAGGACGATACTACACTGCAAATTTCTTCGGATGGTGATCTAATGTGGTACCTTATGCGTCTCGAATACTCTTATCGCTAGGGTGACCAAACGTCCCGTTTTTAGGTGCTCTGTCCCGGCGTCCCGAAAATGGTCTTCGGGACAGCCTATTGTCCCGTTTTTTAAACATTTAGGACATTTCATACTTTTTTTCAAAATTTTTTAATTTGATTCTAAAAAATAAATGGTAAAATGTCTCAGTTTGGTGTTTTCAAAATATGGTCACCCTACTTATCGCCCCCTTCGTGTCCCTTCTGTTAATAAAGAATACGCGATAATGAAGAGAAGAATACTTTATATTTATACTTATTTAATACTCCTAACATTTATTGTTTTAGTGATATAGACAAAACAAATCATAAAGTTTTTCTTCTAATCAAAACTTAATGAAAATAAAATATTATCCAACAACAAACAAAAAGACAAATTAATTAAGCCAATAAATTTGATCAAATCATGAATTCTTTCATGAGAGAGAAACATTAGCACATACTATTTATTTTTTTAATTTGGGGCAAATGGGGAAGGGGGGGGGGGTTGAAGATAGATTGAAGAAATTTGAAACAATAATTTTAATAAAATTAAATTATTTTTCATAATTTTATATATTAAGTTTAGTTTTTTTTTATTTACTTTCAACTATTAATCCAGTGATTCTCAACCTTTTTTTACCGCGGCACACTTTTATCGGTTTAAAAATTTGGCGACACACAAAGAAAAAGATAAGTGTAAAAGTTTACCATTTTGAAAAAAAGTGGTCCCAAAAACTGTTTATCTTTTTTTAGAACCAAATTGAAAAAATTTTTAAAAAAAGTCGGAAATGTTAAAGAGCTTCTTTACATTTTGATAATCTCTCGGCACACTTTTGAAAATCTCGCGGTACACAAAAGTGCCGCGGCACAGTAGTTGAGAATCACTGTATTAATCAGTTAAATCTAATAATAATTAATATTACGAGTAATATCAAAATAATAACTTTATTATTAAAAATTATATTATTATTGTTTTTGATTTCAGAGGTCATGAGAGAAGTCCAGAAGAATTAGAGATCATTTATGAAGAATTGGTCCATACGAAAGCTTTGGCTCATCTCTCTAATACAGTCAAAAGAGAATTGGCAGCTGTGATTATGTTCGAAGCCCATCCTAAGGCTGGTACCGTCTGTAAGTTATTACATTCATTGACATTTATTGATGGATTCATTAGTAATATTCGCATTTATAAATTCTAATGCATTTTTTTTTGTTATTTGTATTTGAATAGTATTTAATCAAGGTGATGAGGGCCGTAGTTGGTATATAATTTTACGTGGTTCAGCGGACGTATTAATTCATGGAAGGGGTATTGTGCATACACTTCGTGATGGTGATGATTTTGGCAAATTGGCATTAATTAATGATGCCCCCAGGGCAGCTACAATCATTCTAAGGGAATCGAATGTACAACTTTTACGTGTCGATAAAGATCATTTCAATAGGATATTAAGGGATGTTGAAGCCAATACAGTACGCCTCGAGGAACATGGAAGAGAAGTGCTCGTGCTTCAAAAGAACCAACCTCACCCACATCATGGACATTACAAGTAAATCAAAAAATCAATTTATAATATATATATTGTGTGTCCATACATCGTATTTCTATTCTAAAATATAAATTAAACATCACTTAATGCAGTGTTTTTCAATCTGTGGGGCGCAACCCTTCTGGGGGGCGCGAATGTATTAGAACGAATTTTTTTTTCTAAAATCTATAATAATCTATAATATGTTTTTGCTTAATTGAGTGTGTGTGTGTGTGTGTGTGTTATTTTGTAGCCCATTAAATAAATTACTATATTATGTGAGTATGAAATTAGATTATTACAAAAATTAAGGGGGGGGGGGGGGAAGAGAATTTTTTTTTTAAAAAAAGGGGGACGCCGGTACAAAAAGGTTGAAAACCACTGACTTAATGAATACTTGTTGGATACTTTAAATCTAATTCTAAACTAACAAGAAATATCAAGAAAATATTACTTACAATTTCTATTTTACTAAAATAAAAATAATTAATAATATTTAAAAAAAAAAATAATGAAATTTTAGAACAATTGACTCCAAAAAATATTTTTTTCACCTTAGAACCTAAATAATTTCGTAATCTAATTAGATGATTGATTATTTTATTTATCTATACATATCTTCAAAAAATTTATATAAACAAATACATTATATAGAAAATTAGATTATTTTTAAAATTTGAAATGTAAAATATTTAAATTAAAAGATAAGAAGATTTTTTTTAATTTTTTTTTATTCTATTAGATATACCGTGATGGCTGGAACACCTCAGAAAATGTTAGAACATCTTCTTGAAACTCGTTTGGATGGAAGGAGTAGTAGCAGCAGGGATAGTATATCAACAACATTAACAAGTTCAGATCCATTCCTAGAAGATTTCTTACTTACCCATATTGTGTTTATGCCAACCAGAAAATTAGTAGCTGAACTAGCTAGGTAAGTCCTTATTTACTTTTAATTTTATCATACAAGTATAATACTTAATAGTACTTTAATGTGTTTTTATGTTTGGACAAAATAGAATATATTCCACTAATTTTTTCTTCGATTTGAAGAAATTGAAAAATTATTGAAATACTTTTTTTTAAATATATAAAATAAATTTATATTGAATTAATTATAAATTATGTGTCTCTAAGGAACATAGTAGTTTTTTACCGTACTTTCTCTAAATACCCCTAAATAATTTTTCTTGTCACTATTAATTTCAAACCCCACCTCTTTTCCTACCCTGATATTAATTTTTTTACCATATCTTTAATGAATTTGTCGAATCTCCTATTATATTTAAATCGTCCACGTAACCTAATACTTGATTTTTTTGTCTAATTGGATTTCGTTCAATTGCTTTCCTATTTATCTAATTATGTATATTAATGCTAAATTAAATAAAATTGGTGATAGAGCGTTTCCTTTTGTTAATCCATTAAGAATTTCAAACGTTTCTTATAAATGATTCTAGCATTTACCCACCCTTTACTAACTTCTAGACAAATCCGAATCATACGGACTAATTTGATTTTTTTTTAATGCCTATATACAAATTTCTTATGATATTCTTGTTGTGGCCTCATTCTTCTTTTTTTAATATTTTATTTTTTAAGATTTCCCTTCTCCTGATTTTAATGAATTTCGTCACTATTTTCTCAATATTAAATTAATCCACACTTTGCATTTACTATTAACTCTTTGTAATTTAGCTTTTTTTTCCTATTTTCTATTAATTCTAAACATTCCTCATCGAACCATGACGTCCTTTTTTTTGTTATTTTTCGAAAACTAATATATAAGAATATATTTAATATTCATTGTTCATTGACATAATATTATTTGAAAAATAAAATATAATTTTTAGTGCATACCGAAGTGAATGTGAAGGTCAAGAAGACCGAGAACTTGTATTAGCATCGAAACGTCGTGTAGTACAATTTGTACATCGTTGGGTGGTGACAATTCGACAACCTGTTTTTGATGATCCTCATGCTCTCGCATTTCTCGAGGTAATCAAATAAACGAGAATTTGTGTAATATTAGAAAGAATATTTCTTTAAAATTTTACTAAAATAAAATTCTATAATTTTAAATCTTGATATTTATGATTTGCTTAAATTTTTAAAATCTATATATATATATTATGGAATAAAATTTTGCTTTTTTTTTAGAGAGAGAATTCATATGAACTTAGAATAACTTTATTATAATAAAAAATATATAATTATATTTACATATACGTATATTATTATATTTATATATACGTATATACATATGTACATTAAAATTTAAATATAAATATAAATTAGAAATTTTTGTTTTAATTCAGGAATTAGCAAGTGAACTGGAATCAGATTGTTATGATGGTGCTCTTCAAGAGGAAGCCAGTTTAATGCATCATGTAACTACTCAATTGAGAAGATACGAAGATGAAAAGGCTCGAACCCGAGGACAAAAATGGAAATTACCACCATGTGGACAACCTGTGAGTTTATTTGGCCCAGGTGGGACGAATGAACCACAAGTAAGAACTGTGATAAGACCTCAAGATGATAGTAAGATTCTTTTATTTTAATTGTTATTATTTTTTAAAATTTAGTATTTGAAGTATTAAAAGCGTGGAAACGCCTGTTATCATGCAGTAAAGGGGCTTAACGCGTCAAAATTCTTATCAAAGGGGATAAAAATTAAAATATATAAAACAATTATTTTGCCGATTGTATTATAGGCGTGTGAGGCATGCAAGGGTCCTCTTCCGAA
The DNA here is from genome assembly GCA_963082975.1 of Labia minor. Classification (NCBI taxonomy): domain Eukaryota; kingdom Metazoa; phylum Arthropoda; class Insecta; order Dermaptera; family Spongiphoridae; genus Labia; species Labia minor. The sequence goes on along the minus strand of OY720344.1, from coordinate 118,737,911 downwards.
TGAGCTACATTTCTCAAAACGAATTTTGAATAATGCCCGTATTATACCAAATTTCATTATGCTAGTTCAAACCATTTTTGCGTAATCTTGTCTACACACACACACACACACACACACACACACACACACACACACAGACAGACAGACATTTTTCTCAACCTTAGTGAAAATGACTCAGACATTCAAAACGTATAGAAACATCAAAATCTCGACATCGAAAATTTTCGTGATCGCAATACTATCTCTGTAAAAAGTAAAATAAAAAGCAGAAATCACTTGAATATTCACTCATTCTTTATAGATTATTTAGTGCTTCATTTAAAGTTATTATCAATCAACAAAAAGTGTTTGAAAAATGTTTCAACGCACACAAAAATGTATATTGATCTTGATATTGAATATTTTGAAAAGCAATAAAGTCAATTTTGAATAAAACTATTTCTTTGTTTCATAGAGAGTGGGAGAGAGAGTCAGAAATATATATTGTAATGATTTTTTTGTATATGGTTGGATATTGCAGGGGAAAATATAAGAAAAAGAAGGGTTGGTCTTGTCTTATAGGTGTAATGGAAAAGGGTGGACTTTGAATCGACGTGAACTGCCCCGGAGATCTGGACTACAAAAAAAGAGAAAAAAATTAAATTTATCATTAAGAATAAAATTTATTATATTTGATATTTAAATATAAATTTTTAAAACCTTTAAAGATTTAAATGTAAAGATTTTAAACTATAAAATTATATAAAGTAATTTTTTTTATATTTTTTATAAAAAAAATATAGAAAGACGTTTTATAAAAATTATCAATAAACCAATATTTGTGGGTAAACAATTTTTTTTTAATTCTTGAATTATAAAAAAATAAAAATAAACAATCCTTGGAAAACAATATTTTTGGTTAATAATGTAGCCGGTCCTTTTGTAAAAGATTGGCTGTGGACGACTGAGTGTAATGGTGGTCCTTTTTTTTCTTCGAATAAAGTCCGTCTGTGTGTGCTCTCGACGGTAGCCTACGAACGAATGCCATTGTCTCTTTTCAACAACTAGTCTTCTGGGGAAACGTATTACAATAATAATCCTTTCTAAAAATAAATTTATTTTTAAATTTTTTTTTTTTTTTTTTTTTTTTTAAAGGATTAATGATATTTTAAAAATATCATTACAAGATATATATATATTAAACGTTTAATGACTATAACTTTAAATATTTTAAATTTAAATGAGCTACTAATTCAAAATAATTTAATAAATAGTCATTTTATTTTAATACAATTTTGTTTTATTTTTATTTTTTTTTTTTGTTTTGTTTTGTTTAGTAATCTTTCGAGTATATTGTGCCGATCATACATATTGCACATTACGTTTGCCGGTGGCGACAACAGCTGAAAATATTAAAATGACAGCCGCTGATAAATTGAAATTACGCCCATGTCAAGATCTCATTTTAGCAGAAGTACGGTCTAATGGGGAACGCGTTGTTTTCCGTGATGATGATCTGGGCATTGCAACAGGCCTAAGTCTCAATGGACGAATATTCGTCTCGCCAAAAGATCATCTTGATGCATTGGTGAGAAAATATTTTTCTCCAATTATTATATATTGCTGCTTATTAGTTGATTTCGTATACGAGGGTTATTCAACAAGTACTTAACCTCACCGCCCGATGGCTCTGATATCACAAAAGAGTTTTACCATCATGTAGTACATTCTTTTACTACCCTACTGTCAAAGTTTCAGTCAATTCCCTTCACTAGTTTTGTTTTGACAGCCTTTGGAAGCGAGCGTGTCGATCACAAAGATGAAAAAAGAAGAATATTGTTCGGTGATTAGATTCTTATTTTTGGAAGGGAAAACGCGCGGCGAAATCAAAGATCGCTTGGATGCTGTGTACGGTGACTCTCCTCCTTCGATGGCGACCGTCAAAAATTGGTACGTTATTGTTCTTTTTCCATTTTTGTACAACTGATCGACAAGCTCGCTTCCAAAGGCTGTCAAAACAAAACTAGTGAAGGGAATTGACTAAAACTTTGACAGTAAGCTAGTAAAAGAATGCACTGCATGATGGTAAAACTCTTTTGTGATAGCAGCGCCATCTGGCGGTAAGGCTAAGTACTTGTTGAATGACCCTCGTAGAAACATTTACTTATTTCATATACTTAAATTATATAATGAATTTTTTTTATAATTCTACATAAATTCTCTTATTTTAATTATATAATAAATGAAATGAATAAACAATTGCAATTTGCTAAATATATAAATGAAAAGAATGCATTCTAAAATGAGGTCCCGCGCGTAGACCTGCTTGGCCGAGCAGGAACAGGCGACCGAGGGCGTTGACGTCGATCTCGAACTCTTCAGCACCAAAGAGCTCGCTTATCATATGACACTCTTCGATTGGGACCTCTTCTGGTGTGTTCATGAGGTAATAGAATTGGGATTATTATTATTATTATTATATCAAATTGAAATAGATTATATAATTACATATATTCTAAAAAAAACTAATTATTTTTCTTATTTCTATGTGTTTAGTATGAATTAATATATCATACATTTGGAAGACATGCATTTGGTCAAACTACAGCTAATTTGGATGTATTCCTACGTCGATTCAACGAGATTCAATTTTGGGTTGTCACTGAGTTATGTCTAGCTCATAGTTTAAGTAAAAGAGTACAACTATTACGAAAATTTATCAAACTTGCTGCCTAGTAAGAAATTTATATAACAATTACTTAAATTAAAGAAACAAAAAAAATAATGTTTACGTAAAAATCATAGCCTGATTAGGTATAAAACAATCTTGGAAAAAAATATTTAATAAAAAGAAAGTAGACACCATGCTGAAGGAATGATAATATTGGGGATTTTTATAAAAACCTTCCTAAAAAATGTTAATTCAAATGAATAATTGTTATAAAAACTTAAGCGTTCACTTATACACCCCCACTCCCACCCCTGTAGGGGGAGGCCCTACACCAGTGATTCTCAACCACTATGCCGCGAGATTATGAGGCAACATTTCCGTCATTTTTTCTAAATTTTTTCAATTTGGTTCTAAAAACAAAAAAAACAAAAACAAAAGGAAAACTATTTTTGGGACCACTTTTTTTCAATATCGTAAACTTTTACACTTATCTTTTTCTTTGTGTGCCGCCAAATTTTTAAACCGTTAAAAGTGTGCCGCGGTAAAAAAAAAGGTTGAGAATCACCGCCCTACACACAAACATTACCGTAAAAATATCAGCTATGGATTTATGAGAGTTTAAAACCTAAAAAAAAAAATCAATTTAAAATAAGTTAAACAATTTAAGCAATTTAATTAAATTTGAAAATAAAATAATTTATAAACTAAAAAATTCACTTTTTTAAGCTTAATTGTTTTTTTATATATATATATTTTCAAATGCTTCTGATAAAAATAGTATATAAAAATTTATTATATTTGTATTTGTTTTAGCTGTAAAGAATTGCAAAATTTGAATGCATTTTTTGCAATTGTAATGGGTCTATCGAATTTGGCAGTAAGCCGTCTTTCTTTGACATGGGATAAATTACCAAGTAAAGTACGTAAGTTATTCACTGAATTAGAAGCATTGACTGATCCTAGCAGAAATCATCGGGCATATCGAATTAGTGTTGGTAAATTACAACCCCCAGTGGTACCCTTTATGCCACTTTTGCTCAAAGGTAGGAACCAAAAAATATATATATATATATATATATATTTTGTTTATTAAATTTGAATATATGTTGTAGATATGACATTTACACACGATGGCAATGAGACATTACTCGAAAATGGCCTGGTAAACTTTGAAAAAATGCATATGCTAGCACAAACAATGAGAACTCTACGTCACTGTCGGAGTCGACATTTAGGTTTGTAAAAATTTACACTTATTGAATTTAAACTATTCAATTTATATTTATATTATTTTATTGTGCATAATTGTGCAGTTCTTGAGCCTCCCTCGCCTAAAAGTGAAGCCGAAGTACGGTCTTATATTAGTAGTCTTCGAGCAATTGACAACCAACGGGTACTAACAAGTATGTCACAAAAATTGGAACCTCGACGAACTTGAATACAAACTATTTATTTTATCCATATTCTAAATAAACCATTTATAACAAGTAAGAACAAATAATTTTTATGATAATTAGCCCAGTCATATTAGGTAAAAAAGGGGTCAACCTCGGAATGAGAGATAATAAGCTGTAAATTGGTATAAACCTTTGTTTTGTCGTTCTAAATGTTCTCTTAAAAGTCACAAATATACTATAGTTAAATAATTAAATACAAATAATTAAGTTACTTATTTTAATAAAATATAAACAATTAATAATTAGTACATAAATAATGGGCATTGTTTAATAATTATAATATTTTAATAAATAATTGACTTTATACAACGTACTCATAACCGTAACTCACGCTTGATCTTGCATTAGACCATATATGACAGTGCGCTGCGCACTCTTCGCGCTCTACCTCAAAAACAGTTGATCGTATGAAAAAAAAGTTAAAACAAAAGTTGTGGAGGATTTTATACTCTACAACTTTGATAATAGGTGTAAATCTCATTTAAGCACTAGAAAACAAGATATTCACGAAAAACAGATTTTTATTATCTTTGACCTTCAATATCTTAAGACCCTGACACGATAGCATTTGTGACTTTTGAGACAAGATTTAGAACGACAAAACAAAGGTTTCTACCAATTTACAGCTTATTATCTTTCATTCCGAGGTGAAACCCCTAATATGACTGGGCTAAATGTAAAAAGAATGTTTAAAGAAATTTTTTAAATAATTTATTATAGATAATTATATTTTCAGACAAAAAAAAAATTAATATTTATTTAATTTAGATACATTCAATTGTGAAATCCAATGTCATCATGATCCGTTTTTATATCAACATCACAACATCAACATCATCATTAATTATCTAATCTACAAGAATATAAATATAATAAATATATTTATTTAAATTTTTATTTATATTATTTTTTGGTAGATGATTTTAATTTAATCGATATTTTATAGTACTAAATAACGAGATAATATTTTTAATATTTAAAAAACTCAACATTGATATAAATATTGTATTATAATTTATAATTATTTTTATTGAAAGGTGTATTCACAGGTTGAATTTTTTTTTTCTAATTATTCAAATTTAGGATACCTACATATTTTTATTTTTACACAACTTTTATTATTATCGTTTTATTATATCACAATGATTACATTACAAAATGAATACAAGTTTTATTTTGTGAAGAATTAAAATTTAAACTTAACGAAAATTTACAAAGCTCTAAAAAACTAATAAAATTCTAAAATTAATAAATCTATTATGCGTTTTATGAAAGCATTTTGAAATAAAAAGCACAGAATATGTTCTACAAAATAAAAATTTTCGTTTTGTTTTTTGATTTTTATATAAAATGACTAATTGTTTTTGATTTAAAATCACAATAATTTCTGGTTTTCTTTTTATTATATAAAAATATTAAAGGAGGGTGACTATGACCTTATTTTTATACTTGGATTAGCAAACGTTTCCCAAATACGTGCATTCTTTTATAATTATTAATTATGTTATTAATTTTTTATTTGACATATTTATATTTGTCATCAATATATGACATAAATTACTTAATCAGTCTTTGAAATAAATATTAAAAATTTCTCCTTAAAAAAAATAATTAAACTGACTAATCTTATTATTTTATATATGGGAATATTAAATATGATAAAAGAAAAGAGAGAACAAAAGTTAATATATTTTTAATCTAAATTATCCAGACGAGAAATATATAATTTATTAGATTTAAAAAAAAATATTGAAAATTAAAATTGATTATAATTAATCAACTAGTCATTTCTTCTCTATCTTTAAAAAAAGTAAACGAAACTTGTGTAATTGTTATTAATTATTTTATAAGCTGCTAAATTATATATATATATATTGATATATATTGTTCGTTTAGGTTTCTGTGAAAGCTTTTATTATTATAAGAAATTATTTCCGGGTTATTTTCACGTTTAATTGGGCGGGATTTGGGCCTCGATATTTCGCCGCCCTTTTTGCTGCCATTTTCAAGAGAGTTTATTTAATAGGGAAGTTTATTTTTTTGGTTCTGGGAGAGTGTGTGATGGTGAATGGGCTTAGAGCTGTGTGTCAGGAGCAGGCGTATGTCTGTGGTAGTGTTAGTGACAGGGATTTTTCGGAGCTTCTCAACACAGTAAGTCCAAAATCTCCTACCCATTCAACTTAAAACCAACATCGACTTTTGGTCACGTAGACCAGTGCTCCGCAACCGGTGTGACGCGGCACACTGGTTTGCCTTAAAGGAGATACAGGTGTGCCGCCGCGATCAAATGAAACTTAGAAATCCGCATATAATATAATTATAAATCAAAAAAATATAAATTTCTTATATTCATGTATCTCCTTTAAGGCAAACCAGTGTGCCGCGTGACACCGGTTGCGGAGCACTGACGTAGACTAAGACCCAAACTCGTTCCATCAATGGTGTCTGGTTTCCTTCATAGTGCCAGGCAGTTTCCCCCCCCCCCCCAAATCTAAGGAACAAATAAGAACTGTCAGCCTGACCTTGTCGTTATAATATAATTTTTAATTATAGGTTATTATTAATTAATTAATTTTGAAAAGATACAGTGGTTCATTTAAGGCAACTGCATTGCTTAGCAAGAGCCAGTTTTAGCAGTACGGGCTACACTTTTGACCATTAGAATACGTGTAATGGCTAAAACCCGCGAAATTAACCTAGGCCATTTTAGGAGCAGGCCCAATGATAGCAATCTTCTCCTATTTACATATGAATATTTTTTTTTCTATAATATTCTCTTGTTAATCAAATAATAATTGCTGTTATATTTTTAAAATGCTGATTGGGTAATAAGTAAAGAAAAAGTTTCAATGTTTCACTTACTTTTTTTCAATCTGAATTTGTTTTAATATTTAGATCATTTATCATTTCTAAATGATAAATATAGAAATATCAATTTCCAAGTAATATTCATTACAATACAAAACAAATATTAAAATTATCAAAATACTTTAAATTCAAAGATGATAAAAAAATAACCAGAATAAAAATTTAATGAAATTTTAAAAGTATTTTTTTTATATTAGTGGTTACAAATTTTTTTTTTCTTCAATGATTTAATAATAATGTTTTTGATGATGAAAAGAGACCAGAATAATTGATAAATAAGCAAAGGCTAAGGCTACTTTGTGTTTAATGATTAAGATATGGAAATGGGTATTTAATATTTTCTGAATAAATTAAATCATAATTCAGAAGGATTATAAATATATGTCTATTTACATAAATATAATCATAGATACATATTTACCTTTATAGTGGGAAAACTAAAAACGAAAAAGAAAAAAATTCGTTGATTCAAATTTGTTTACTAGGTCTGAATTATTATTACTCACCGCAACAACAGTACAAGAACAGCTTATAAACAAACTTTTGGGTTATAGGCTTTCAGAGATACCAATATAACATTTAGAAATTTCCCTTCAATCTCTTCCTACAAATTACTGAAACCGCATCATTCTTTTATGCTAACCCTGTATATTACGAATGAAATATTCACTATTGTCTTCTAATGTCTTCTTCTTAACATCATTTATTTCACCCTGTTTTTGTTATATATTATATAATAAAAACAAAAAACAAGTAAATTGTGAAAAATAATTTTCGTAGTTGATAGAACTGCAAACTAAATTTCTGATAACTTATTTTTATTCTAACTCATAAATTATTATTTTAAAATTTTTCATCTTGTAAACTTATCAAAAGTGATCTTAAATTTTTAAAATTAATTTATTCAAATCATATTATCATGAATTGTCAAATTATTGCAAAATATTCTAAAAACAAAACAAAACAAAAAAAACTATTAAAAAGACAATCGTTTTAAATAAATGAAATTTGATGTCAAAATATTATAGTAAGTTAAAATTTAGATACAAATGGCTTCTACCTATAATGATGAAGCAAATATATCATTATAATATATACAATACTTAAAAGATAAAATAAAAAAAAATATTGCGATAGTTTTTGTCTCTCTAAATGCGTAAATAAAAAAAAATATCTTTGAAATAAGTATTTTTTACCTAAATATTTAACTTTTTAATTGAATATTATATATTTATGTTGTTTAACGTTTGCCCATAAAAACAAAAGATTGATAAAATTAATTACCTTTCATAAATTTTTTTATTAAATAGAGACTTAATATTGTAGATCAATTAAATTTGCTTAATATAGTAGATAAATATATATATATATAAAAGGGAAATGTGCAATAACAAAAAACAATTCATTTATGAAACACCAAATAACATTTTAACTCTACAAACAATCACCACAATCACCCTTTCTCATCACAAACTTATCGATTATACACATAAATATTTAATCCAAAAATCAAATTCTTATACCCTAATATTTATAATTATAAAAATGTTTTTAATATTAGAACATCCTTTTAGCTTGGATCAACTATTATTAAAATAAAAATATTTTATCTCAAAAAAATAAATAAATAATAAATTTATAACTATAACACCACTCTTAAACATAATATGCCACATATTTTTGGCCTATATATATATATATATATATATATATATATATAATAAAAAAATAATTATACATATAAATATATATATATATATATATTAATACATTAATTATATTCTAACTTATATTTCTTGATGTGTCTCTAAATGTTTAAATATTGACAATCATAATCATATTTATATATATATATATATATATATATATTAAATAAAATATAAGTATATAAAAAAATTCTTGTTAAGAGTTAATTTTACTCTTAAAATACTATTTTCTATTAAAAATACTCCTAATATACACTAAAATACTTATACTTAAACTAAATATTCTTACTTGTCTTTCAAAAATGTGATTATCTACTATATATTCTTATTGAAATGTAGAAAAAACAAAGTCGGTCTTGAATAATAATTTTATAATGAAAAAAATAAGGAAAAATAATTTTGTATTTTATAAAAATTCCACTCTTTTGGTCCATGGAGGTCTTTAGGTTAAAATGATTTTAAACTTTATTTTCATTATATATCTACTTGATTTCCAATGTATAACGATAAATTTAAATATTTATTTACATATGAAGAGAAAATCTTAAAAACAAATATTTAACCATAGTTAATTAGTTCTATAAGTTTTTTCTAAAACACTTTTTGTTATTTAAGTATAGGGAGAGTATTACAGACCGAAATTCTAACATTATAACAAACCTTTGTAAACATGTCTTAAACAGTATATATATAAACAAAGTGAAATATAACCTTCATTTTGGCCTTCATTCATTCTAGAAATGACAATAAAATATTGAAGATTTTTTTTATTAAGTCAAAATAATTATATATGTTTATATAAATATTATATATGTTGATATAAGGAGGCAGCTTAGCCGAGAGTGTAGCATAGCAACTTACTACACAAGAAGTCGGCTTTCGATTCCAACAAAGAACAAATTTTTTTAATAAAATTGAAATTAACATCAGCTGCCTCCGGCACCAGGAACTGTCAGTTCCTGGTTCTATACATGCGGAAGGCAACGGGAAACCACCGCATTAACATTTCCAAGAAATATCAACATGGCTGGGCAGCTTCTAAGGCTATCCTAGTCATGATGATAGCCAAACTCCGAAAGGGACGGCCCTTTAAGAAGAAGATATATAAACTATTTTCTTATGTCTTAAAATATTGATAAAATTAATTTATTTATAATTTTCAAATGTTAATATAATTTATTTTTCTTATATCACTTTTAAAATCAAAATGAATTTTGTTTAAAAATAATAAAATTATTATTGACAGAGTTTAAAATATGTGTATGTGGTTCGGTTTATATTTTGGGCTTGTAGAAACATGATCATAGAAACTCACTTACTTGTGAATTTCTAAAACGCAAATCACTTGCAATATTTACTTTATATAATATATACAATTTATATATTTATATATGACTCAATATTTTTCCTGTACAAAATTTTTTAAACACTTAAACCAATGAAAAATATTATATTCAGACCCATTTGAGTTTCTACATTTCCCTTATTTATAAAAAAAATTCTATTAAACTAGTACATATATATACATATATAAGTATATATATATATCAATGTAGCAATATATTTGTATATATATAATATACACATTATGGACGGATTAACATTATATACATGTACAATCTATATCTATATAAACCTATATATATTATAGATATAGGTATATATTTATATGTATATTATTAAGGAAAGTGAAAATTAGAATTGGTTAAGAAAAAAAAATAAGAAAATTTTTTTTTCAAAAATTAATGATTTTATCAGTAATAAAAATATTATTTTTATTTGTGTATCACCAGAATCAATATTTAAAACCTTATGAGAGAAGGCTCTATATTAAATTTGAAATTAAAAATCAATTATTCCATTAGTGATATAATGAATGTGCCAAAAATTTTAATAATATATTCTTTTATACGAATGAATTTTACATAATAAGACAACTATTTTCTATATCATACGATATTGTTTGTTTTTTTTTGAATATCAATAATTTGTAAGGGAGAGGTAGGAATGGGGGGGGGGGGGTGAGATAGAACAATTTAATCTTGAGCAATTTATAATTTAATTATTAAATCTTAAATCTTTGAAAAAATTTTAGTAATAATTTTTTAAAGTTATGAAATAAATGTCTGTAATTTATCTAATTTAATGGGTTTTTGACCTCAAAAAAGTCAATTATTTATATTAAGATAAAAATGTCCTCATTAAATAAAAAATTCGAGGCCCTAAACCCAATTTTACAAAATACATTTAAAATTTTAAATTATATCTTAATAGTAATAATAATAATAATAATAATGTACAATCGACATCTACAAAGAAAAGTAAATAAATTGAAAAGAGAAGATTGGAAAAACAAAATTGATCTTGGAAAAAAAAACTTCTTAAATTTCTTAAAAATTTGGTGAATGAATATTTTTTTAATTTAGAATTTCTTCAAATAATTCTATCAATTTTTCCTTTTAAAATTTTCACTTTCCTTAAAAAGAGAGAAAATAAAATATTTTAAGAATTATATAAACTGCTATTTGTGAAAAATTATTCCATCACTATTTTTTTTTTTTAATTTATTTCTAGCTTATGTAAATGTGAATTATAACAAAAGTCAATTTATACATATGATTTTTTTATACTATAAATACCTTAGAATATATTAGCCTATTAATAATTCCATGCGATTGTCAATCATAATAGAATAATTATTTGCATTTATTATAAAATAGAATGAATGATAGAAATATTGGGATTGAAAAAAAAATATTTTTGTATCAAAAATCTTTGGGAAACTACTTATATACTTATAGGTAAATAGAATTAAAAAAAAATAGTGAAGAAAGAATTTTATTCGGCAGTTTATATCATATTAATATATTCATAATAAATTGACATGATACATAAATATATAAATATGAAAAATAAAAAATAAAAAATATGGATCAAATATTATATAATATTTAATAAAACAATTTTTTTTAATTCTATTAAATAAAAAATTAATTAGTAATTCAAAATTTATTTATTGTAAATTTCTTTTAATTGTAATTTAAAATCTAGGGTATTTTTTTTTAAGAAATAACAAAATTAGATTTGAAATGTTAATCAACAATCTTCATTCAAATCATTTAAAGTATTCCAAATAGATTAAAATTTTAATTTACGGTAAATTATGTTCATTATTTAATGTGCTATTATATATCTTAATAAAGTTTGAAATATGTTTGAATAGATTTGATATAAATATTTATATCATAAAGAAACTCACATCGCTTCAAACACTAACTATAAGAAAAACTCTAAAGTTAGCTAAAGAAATTACAAATGCAATTCATAAAAGTTGTATACATGTTTTAGTGATTTGTATATTTACTAACATCCATTTTAATAACAAAACACAATAACTAATTTCCACAATATTTTAAAGTATAATTATTTTTAAATTTGACAAAATACTTAATTTCAATTTAATTAATAATTATATTTTATAATTATAATAATAAAAAAAAACATATTTATACATCTACATCTAATCTAATTCTAATAAATATTTTTTGTATACATTTTTTTAAAAACAATATTCCTTTTTCCTAGTCTTACACTGTAAAATGTTATTTTTTTTTAATTATTAATAAATTAATATAAAAAAAATACATAAAATTAAACTTTCAAAAAACTTTCAGGTTTATCTTTTCTATTATCTTATTAAAATATCAATTACTATATATAGGTACTAGCTAAATATTAGAAACAAACTTTAAACTTTTTTTTTTTTCTGTTCCTTGGCAAAATATGCCAAACTTGTATAATATATAAGTATAAAAACAAATAAGTTGACCTGTGGCCAGGTCCGAACCGACCGACGGTTTGAAGTAAATTAATTTCTAGCTACAGAAACAATTTCAAATAATTTTAATATATCTATTAATGTAATAAAAAACAGATATGAATACATAAATAATAAATATAAACATTTTTAATTTTATTTTATTTATAATATATATGTAAGACCAGGCTGTCACGTCATGAATGCCTGGATGAGACGTCATATAATTTTAAATCAAGAAAAAACTAATAAATATGATTTTCCCGAGGATAAAACCAATACAAAGTGTATGATTCGTGGTGATATATAAAATAATCTCCTCATGTGAAATTTGGTGTGAAAATAACCCTTCCCTTCCTATCGTCGATCGCTAATACTACCACTTCCGGTTTCCGGAATTGCACCAAAAGTTGATCAATTCATCCCACTGATGCATTAAGTAAATATACCAAATTTCATCAAAATCGGTTGAGCCGTTCAGGCTGTACACATCTATACGGACGGACAGACATCTTGCTAAAAATACTTTTTTCTGTTTAGAAAATGCATGATTCGTGGAGATATGTAAAAATCTCCACATGTGAAATTTGGTGTGAAAACAATACCTCCCTTACTATCGTCGGCCGGGAAAAATAAATGAATATTCTTATGTAAGTATATATATTACAGCGTTTTCCAACCTGTGGGGCGCACCCCCCTTGGGGGGAGGGGCGAGACTGTTGCAAGGGGTGCTCGAAGGATTAGACCCAATTTCAAGTGCCCGCGAAGGCAATTCAAGTGTCTGCAAAATTTTGAAAATTTTTGATTTTTTTTTCAATATGGTTCTAAAAAAAAGGTAAGATGATTTTGTGACCAAACTTTTGAACATTTTCGATTTTTTTCATTATGGTTCTAAAAAAAAATGATCAGATGATTTTGCGATGCTCTGATCCATGGCCTGTTGTTATATTATTTCAAAAATGTGCCCAACTATTGAAAAAGAAAATTAGATTATTACAAAAATTAAGGGGCGCAAGAACAGAAAGGTTGGATAACACTGATATAGTTGATATAGCATATATCAGAGGGGGGGGGGATCTAAAAAATTATGAAAATATTTAAATATTTTCAATATGCTAAAAAAAAGGTAAAATTATTTTGGGATTAGACTTTTAAATATTTCCGACTTTTTTAAATTTTTCAATATGGTTCTAAAAAAAAATAAATAAAAAATGATATTTATGTGCGGCCCAGCATATTTTTTTTGCAATGTGGTCGAATGGTCATAGTTTAGACACCCCTGGTATATATGATTTACAAATCGTTTCTTTTTATTAATATTATATTTAAGTTTCGATTTAAATTCAAATTCGTAATAATTTTTGAATACAATTGTTTTTCTGCACGATTATTTATTTAAATTTTTTTTTTTTTTTTAGGTATAAATAATTTATAATTAATACCTACCTACTCTCTACTATCTTTATTTTATTTTAATATTATTTATTTTTATTTTTTTTTTTACCATATCCATATATTTAATGAAATTTATCAAACCAATTAATAATTTTTAATAAACTTATAATTAAATATTATTTATGATTAATTAATTATCTATATAATAAATTTATTGATGGCACCAGATAGTTGAATTATAAATTGAATTGGAAATTGATCAGTTCTTTCATAATATATTTTTCTATTTATTTCAAAAAGTAATTAAAAGAAATTATTATTAAGTTATATAAAATTTAAAAAAAACAATGGAAATGATGAAAATATTCATTTTATGTTGTATTGGAATATCTTGCCTTAATTCTAGTAAGTTTTCATTTATATTAATTAATTTTAAATTTAGATTCAGAATAACACTTTCTGTACTTAATGACGTTTTACGTTTTTTTTTTCCTTTGTTTATTTTGATATATTTTATGTTCTAATCATAATATTAATACTAATATATAATATTAATTCTATTATTACATTTAAAAATCAAAGAGATGTTGAATAATAATTTTTTCAAATATAATATAATTAATTAACTATCGAATAATATACTCATAGTGTTATTATACATAATACTATGGAAAACATTTCTAAAGTTGTTTCTTCTTCAATGAATGTCTCTTTTTAAATTTTCTCTTACAATTATATTCGTAAAACTTTTTTAATCTTTGACCTTGTTAGATAAAACAAAAAAATATTTTTATTACATACTTACATACTTAAATAACATTTTATTAAATATCTTACTTTATAAGTTTTCATTTATTTTTAATTTTAATTTTAAAAATGTATATTATGCATATTTACAGCAACGGACGCTGGACCTATATCATACGCAATATCAGTTGGAATGCGAAGTAAACATCTTCAAAAATTATTTGTAGATCTTTTAAATGCATATAATGATTGTAAAGATTTAGTAGTGCAAGAAATTAATGCATATTTTATTAAGAAAGTTAATATGATGCAAAATGAAACTGTAAATAATTCAAATGAGCCATTATTAAAAATTCCTTCTCCATTTTCTTGGATATCAAATATTGAAAAAATTATTAATAATAACGATAGGTGGATGCCGACAAATGATTTAAAAAATGATATAAATGAGGAGGACTTATTAAAATATAAATTATTGTTAGATAAATTTTCACAAGAAAATAATATTAAACAACAATCAAAAACAACTACAAAACAGCGTCCATTAAAAAATCATAATAGTAATCTTAATACAACTCCTGTCAGTCAGGAAAATAAGAAAAAAAACTCTTTGAATTAATAAAGGAAAAGAATATAATAAAATACTTGGAACATACACATTTAGGGTTCATTTGAATCATTTTTATTTAATCTAATAATTCTTTTTTTGCAATTCTTATTAATAATTTTGCATTATTAGCAAATTCTTAAGATAAAGTCTAATAAGTAGTGTATAAGTATACATAGATGATTTTGGTTATATTTATTTATCATAAACCTGGCCAAATTCAATCATTTAATATATAAATTAAACATTTTATCAAATAAATGTGCAGATTTGTTAAAATAAGTATGCTTAGATTCCAAGTGACAATAAATCATTAATAAGAAAAGATTTATTTATCTATTTTATTTTTATAATTGTAATATCTAATCTGAATTTCTCTCCTATGCTTCTGTTCTATTTCATTAAATTGAATTAAGATAATATTAAATCTAACCCTTTCCTTCATAAAATAAAGACATTAGTCTCAAATTTTTATATAAAATATTCTTCTTTAATATAAATACTTTAAAAACAAAAAAATATTTATTAAAAATATATAGTTTAGATACTAATGATTCATTTATTATTTTTTTTAGTATGACACACTAATAACGAGTTTATAATAACTTCTCTTTTTATTTATTTATTTTTCTTTATCTATAATTGATATACCTTAAGTGTTATTATAATTAAGGTATTTTTAGATATATCTAAATAAATAAGTCAGTAAGGAAAAAATTTCAAGACAGTGTATAGTTTTCGTTAAGAGAGGAGAGAGAGAGAAATATTTTATAATTAATAATTAAAATGGGAACAAATAAAATTTATTTAATATGTTTCATTTTAGTCTCTTCCACATTTTCACCAAGTAAGTAATTATATTATGTACATTTTTTTATGATTTCGCTTTTGAGAGAAAAAAATTTGACAAAAATCAATTGGGAACGCGATATCAACTGCTTTTTTATGGGCCATAATAAATCATAAATTACAAATTATTATTTGGAATGTTTTTAATAAAGTTGTCATTCCAGATGTTTGTCTAAAATTGCAAATTGGATCTTCAGAAACATTTAAATTCAGTGTGAGTTTGAGAATTGAATGCGACCCCCCCTCAAATAATGTAGTTTCAATCCCCGATTATTTCACAGCCAATTATTAAATTGAGTAGGAATGTTGTGATGTAGCTCTATTATATGACTATTTACAACAAAATTAATCCAATTCAACATATTTAGCGTGTTTACCAACCAATATCTATCTACCACTTTTCACAGTGATCGGTTTGACGGTATAGAAGTTGATGTGCTTCAGCGCCATCTAGTGTGAGTTACAACTAATTTGATTCATCAGTGTTTTCCAACCTTTTTTGTCCCATGCCCCATCTAAGCCCTTCTAAAATTCTTATGCCCCCCCCCCCTATCTATATATATAAAAGGCAATGTCTGTCAAATACTCAAAAACTACCCGTCCGATTACGGTGAAACTTTCAGGGATTGTTGTGGGCATCCCAGGGAAGGTTTTAATCTATATATATAAAAGGCAATGTCTGTGTGTCTGTCTGTGTTATTGTTTTGTGTTTTGTACATATATATGTAAAATAAAGAACAAACAGAAATAAGAAAATAAATTTTAATTAATATAATTTATAAAAAAAAATAATGTTCATAAACTTAGAATATTAATTATTTAATTAATTAAAATCTACTTAAATAAATGCAAAGAGCCACAAATATATTAGTAAATATATAAATAATAATATGAAATAGTCAATAAATCTTACTTATTATACTAGGAAAATTTGTTGTTGATTAAATTAAAATATATTTTCCAAGAAAACAAATATATGTCTTATCTACTTATACTGATTGAAACAAAATGGATGAAAACCTTTTACATACAGACTTTCAACCAAATACCATGTATCATTCGGGGGTACAGGGGGCGGAGCCCCCGTCTAGGTGTGAAGAGCGCCTGGAAGGCGCTCTGGGCAGCTAGTATAACATATTATAGATAATTTTTAATTTTAAAAAGGGTTAAACTCGTGTCGCGTCCATTTTCGAATTGTTCTCCTTTACAATCAAAATGCCACGCTGTGGGATGTGGGCTACACATTGGAAAACACTGGTCTACATAAAAAAATACATATATCTGAAAAATTTCAGAAAAACCGGTCAAATAAAGACCGAGTCTTTTGCTCTCATCCATATAGACAAGGATCCATTTATAAATATATAGTATATAGATAAAGAAGATTAAATTAAATTAATAGATTAATAGTAGTTTTTATAATTATAATTATCATCATCATCATTTGTTCAATTTCTTCGAGATTTTAAGGCACTTTTAAGCTCTTAAGATTTCTTGCTCGAGTTAACTACCAAAAGTAAACATGCCACAGATTAAAAATTTTCACGCAATCGAATCTATTTATTATAATAATTTTGAATTATTTACATGTAATCTCTTGTAGTATACATAGAGTTTTTGAAATTTATTTTTTATTTTTGAATGGTTATTTTATTTTAATTATAAATTATTTTAAATTTCATTTTATTTTTTTCATGATGTTATTTACTTATATTTTTTAATTTTTTTTTTTAGGTAAGGGGAATGTAATAATAAATGGAATCCGTGTTGCTCTGAACAGCAATCATACATTTAAATTTTTAACCTATTTCTTACATACAACTGCAGAACTTCAAGAACTTATTGCTGAAGAAATAGAAGCTTATGAAAATTATAAAGAATTATCATCACCTCATAAAAAACCAATAAATAATACTAAATTTTCAACATCATCAAATTTCTCAAATCATATAACATCAAATTTGACAGATGAAAATAACAATTTAACAACATTGAAATATAATAAAGATGAAATAAGTTCAACAAAACCAGTGAATAATTTTACTGTAGATAAAGGGACAAAAACCACAATCAGTATGGGACCATTAAAAAATAATGAAGTAGACTCGACAACAATGCGAATAGCAACAATTAAGAAAAATACTACTCCAAGTGTAAGCTCAAAATCAACAAAGATGGATACATCTACCAGTGGTAATAAAAAAAGCAACCATATTTCTTCAAGTACTCTTGAGAATAAGAAATCAACTCCAATTGTCAAACAAACGACAAAGTCCGATAAAAAAGTGGAAGCCAATAACATTAAAGATACAAATAACGAACCTGATTTTATCGATATATAAGAAAATAAAAAAGAAAATTAATTATTTTTTTTTTTTAATATTGGATGGCTATATTATTTGTTTTTATTTTCGATTTCATTAAAAATCAATCATTCAATTATCTGGAGGTCATTATGGATATTATAGATATTTGTTCAATCTAATAAATTCATTAATATTCCTTAATTTTGAGATAATTAAAAAACTAAAACTCTCTTCCATATGAAATATTGAACCATCAAAATTTATTATTTTTTAATTTCAATGAAATTAAATTTAAAATAATTATTTTCATATATAAACAAATATTTTAAAGATAATTTTTATATTTAAATTTTCCATAGATTAAGAAAATAAATTTAAAATAAATATTTTGACTAGAGTATCTTAACCTTTATTGAATAAATCTTAACTAATGAACTAAATCAATTTATGTTTTATCCATTTAAGAATTAGAATTTTCAAATAAATGATAATTTTTGTTTTTTTTTAAATGTTTTTTTAACCTCCTTCCTATAAATTTACGTTTAGATATGATTTTCAATAAAATTGCTTAAAATTTACAATGTTCTGTCAAGTAATAAGAGTCAATTTGTAAATAAAATAGCTTACTAATTAAACATTAATGATTTTAACAAATAATTTAAATTATTTTTTAGTTTTCCTTAATTTCTTCTTATGTTTTTTTTAAATTATATAATATATTTTTTTTAATTTAGGTAAATAGCTATTTTTACTTGTAGGTAAGTAGTATATATTTATTTATAAGATAAGTCAATAGTAATAAAAATTTCTAATATAGATAAAAAAAACATATTATCTAAAAAGTAGATAAATTTTATATTTAATTATATTATTATAAACGTAATGTTTAAATTAGTTTCTTATCTACAATCTAAAGTTTAGTTTTAATTTTACAAAATTTTAAAAATATATTTTTAAAAATTGTTTTGCATATAAGATATAAATAGACCAGGAGGGAGACGTATTTCCAGATCAATTTTCAAGAACCGGATTATATCACATCTAAAAATTGTTAATTATCTTGGTGTACACAAAGTTGCAAGACTTTTATTCTATCATCATGTTTAAAAAGAGGCGTCTATTTATGGACCTTAAAAATTATTCTTTTGTCCTCACCTCAACCCTAATTTTAAAAATAAAGTGTTATCAATTATTCATTCGGCCTTCTATTACTTATGGTTGTAGGTTGTAGCATCTGGTATAATCAGAGTGCCTCAATAATAGAGCTTGTCAGATTATTTGAAAGAAGATGTATTAGAGCATGCTTGGGAAGATACAGATCTACCGAGTCTGACATCAACAGAATTGACTGTTTTCTGCTTAGGCTAGCTATAAATGACTTTAATTAAATTTTCAAAATACAGGCAATAATCTAATTTTTGGTGCATATCTGTCGCATGAAAATTATTTTAGTAGTGCTAACGGTTATATTTAAGATAGTAACAATATCCCTATTATCTATCAAACATTTAGACAGAAAAAATGACAAAAGAATAATTTATAATTAATTTGATATTCCAAATGAACGATCTTCAACAAGACACTGTAAACTCTCCTATATTATTCAATATTTTCATTAGTGACATTGTAAAATGTTCAATGTTTATCCCCTGATAAAAAAGCAATAGCCTTCGCAAATTATGTATGTCTCAGAAAAAATCCTTTAGAAATTCAAATTGAACTTTAATCACTTTTTGAAAAAATCCACTTATTCTATGACACCTGGAGATTAAAAATTAATACAAACAAAAGAAATTATAATCTCAAAAAAAAAAAAAATCCTTAACCCCAGGATAAAAATAATCTGTTATCAGCTCCTCATCTGCCCTATCATCACATCACGTAATATTTTCTTCAATATAAATGCTTCTTCATTGGAGACAATTAGAATATTCGAAAAGAAATGCATCCAGGCATGCCTAAAAAAATTCCGTTAATATCTTCATTATATAAGTAATGAAAAAATATATGAAGAAGCACACAAATATAACCGCATAAACAATTTCTTCATAAAACTAATTAGGAATCATTATATTCATATACCACACACAACTTCTAATAATCTTATATATAGTTCAATCTTTCAGAATGAATAATATTTTATAAAAACTTTAGAAACGGGCCTTATACCTCCAGAAGCATTTATATACCTAGGCAGAAATTACATCCAGTATAATAATAGAATTCCATTAATTTATCATATCAAAAAAATAACAAATCAATTAATTATTATAATCATCTTTAAACAAAAATATATCTATGAAAATTTTAAAATATAGCAATTCTATTACAAATAAAGACAAAACAGATAGGATCAAAATGTCCTGCTGGTGGTTAACAGATAGTGTCACTTTACCAATAAAATTATTGTGTATATATTGTAAATAGAAAAATTATATATATAGAAATGTATAAAATAAAAAAAAAAAAAAATTGTATCACAAATTCCACATCCCCACCCTCCCCCTATAAATATTTCCAGTCATTTCCCACTAATATATAAACTAGATTTTAATTATTTATAGCCTTTTCTTAGTCAGTGAGTCATGTAAGTAAATAATGTAAGAAAATGAATGTAAATGTATACTAATTACGACCATGAGTCCAATTGGAAAAAATCAATTGAATGTAAAAATTATTGTAAACTCTTTTTTGTTATGTTATGGGATAAAAAAAAAATTTATATATCACAAATTGGCTAAGAAACATACTTTTTACTATCTCGCCAGAGATAGTATTGCGATCACTAAAATTTTCGATGTGGAGATTTTGATGTTTTTATACGTTTTGAAGGTTCCTGAATCATTTTCACAAAGGTTGAGAAAAATGTCTGTCTGTGTGTGTATGTAGACAAGATTACGCATAAACGGTTTGAGCTAGAATCATGAAATTTGGTATACGGGAATTATTCAAAATTCGTAGTTTCATTTTTACCCCATTTGGGGTAATTTAGCCCAGTTCCCTAAAGCTGCTCTAAAGTGACCGTAAAAATAAAGATATATGTTTGATAGTTTTTCACATGATTACAAATTGTATAAAAATGCTAAATATAGAATTTCAGCTTAATTGAATCACTGAATGTACCGGAATTAATTTTTTAACACGACTGCAAATCACGCGCCAGCACGTGGCGTGGTGACATCAACAAAGAGCCAAACACGCGCTGGTTTAATAAATATTATTTATTAATTATAATTTATAATTTATTTAATTAAATTTAATTTAAATATAATATATGTTATTTAATCCAATTCAAATTGCGAGATAGTCGAGTGGAGACACTCCAGCTTATTTTTATCACAAAAACATTCCCCAAATGGTATTATAATATTTTTTAATAATTATTTTACTTTTTTGATATAATGTTTAATATTTAAAAGTAATAGCACTTTTGTATAGGAGTATCTAATATATATTTGTATATTGTCTTGATTGTTAACTTCGTCCATTCCATTGAGGTGCATGAGACAATTACAGTATCCATCCCTTAGAATGTGATGAAAACGTAACATAACTGAAATGTGCCTTAATTATATTATATATTTTCTTTAAATCTTAGCTTCAAAAAAGATCTAATATATTTCATCTTGAATCTATAATCTAGACATCTAGAATCTAAGAGTCTTATTGAATTAACTTTAATAAATCCAAAAATTTCTAGACACACTTTCAAAATTCAAAACATTCGGACAAATCTATCTACGTATATACATACTTACAATTAGAATCAGGGGGGGTCTCTCTTACGGCAGAGAAATTTCCAGTGTGACAATGCATGCATGCATCACTCGAGGCCGCTCGAGGCGCTGCTGTTGCTAGCACTAATTTTAATTCGGTTTGTTTCGGTTATCCGAAAACACCCGAAAACATTTAACAACAGCTAGTGACTTGTGGACAACGAGCACTCGTCCCATTTAAAATATCTCTGCCAGGCATACGTAACGTGATCTGTCGCTGTCCAATTGCGTGCAATATGGTTCCTAAAGTAAGTTTAATTAATATTTTTACTATTATTGATGATTATTTTTTATTATAAAGTTATATAATATATGTACATATAAATAAATTTTTGATTTTGCAGGTTTTTAATTGTATTCAGAAAGATTGTATTACGAATTCTCTACCTGAAGGAGAACGAGGACACTTGTTCTATTTTCCAAGGTGTAATTTTTTAAGAGTGGGTAAAACAACAATAATTTAAAGTTGTTGTTTACCAAAAAATATATTAATAATAAAAGAAAATAATTTTATTAATTTTTTTAAATATTTATAGCAACACCTGTTAATACTACATCAGATGGTTTGGGCTTGGTATCAGAGAAGACTGATCTTTTCGAATCCAGCCCTGCGAGAAGTATGTATTATATTTTTTAATAAAATTCATTAATCTTCTCCTAACTTTAAATAGATTTTTTATAATGATTTAAAATAAATTTTTAGTTTGCTTAGGCTTTTCTGTATTAATTCTTTGGAATTTTTTTTTAAACTTAATTAATTTTTGCAGGTGTTCAGCGGGACATACGCCTACACCATCTGAATTTTCTTCAAGAATAAAATATTTATCTCCCATGAAGAAAAGATTGTACCAAAGGTTCACCGAGGTCAAGCGACTATTGAAGCAAAATAGACATCAACAGTCAATTGATTAATTGAAAAATAGTGTAAATTTTATTTATGTGAAAAATTTTATATAATGTTTTATAAAGTTTTATATAATTATTATTGTATAATTGAAAAATAGTGTAAATTTTATTTATATGAGTAATTTTATACAATTTAAAAAAATGCATTCGTAAAGGGTTAGATTATAAATAAAATTAACATTATTTTTATATTATTATTGTATGATTGAAAAATAGTGTAAATTTTATTTATGAGAAAAATTTTATATAATGTTTTATAAAGTTTTATATAATTATTATTGTATAATTGAAAAATAGTGTAAATTTTATTTATATGAGTAATTTTATACAATTTAAAAAAATGCATGCGTAAAGGGTTAGATTATAAATAAAATTAACATTATTTTTATATTATTATTGTATGATTGAAAAATAGTGTAAATTTTATTTATGAGAAAAATTTTATATAATGTTTTATAAAGTTTTATATAATTATTATTGTATAATTGAAAAATAGTGTAAATTTTATTTATATGAGTAATTTTATACAATTTAAAAAAATGCATTCGTAAAGGGTTAGATTATAAATAAAATTAACATTATTTTTATATTATTATTGTATGATTGAAAAATAGTGTAAATTTTATTTATGAGAAAAATTTTATATAATGTTTTATAAAGTTTTATATAATTATTATTGTATAATTGAAAAATAGTGTAAATTTTATTTATATGAGTAATTTTATACAATCTAAAAAAATGCATGCGTAAAGGGTTAGGGTTGTATTATTATTGTATGATTGAAAAATAGTGTAAATTTTATTTATGTGAAAAATTTTATATAATGTTTTATAAAGTTTTATATAATTATTATTGTATAATTGAAAAATAGTGTAAATTTTATTTATATGAGTAATTTTATACAATTTAAAAAAATGCATGCGTAAAGGGTTAGGGTTGTATTATTATTGTATGATTGAAAAATAGTGTAAATTTTATTTATGTGAAAAATTTTATATAATGTTTTATAAAGTTTTATATAATTATTATTGTATAATTGAAAAATAGTGTAAATTTTATTTATATGAGTAATTTTATACAATTTAAAAAAATGCATGCGTAAAGGGTTAGGGTTGTATTATTATTGTATGATTGAAAAATAGTGTAAATTTTATTTTTGTATTTTATTATTATTATTATTTTATTTTTACAGAAATTTTATATAAGGTGTTTAAAGAAAAATATGTATAAAGGATTTGTTTACAAATGAGATAAACATCATTATTGTTAATGATATTTTGTAATAATCTATTTTCAAATAAATATGCCACATACAACATTATTCTTTTATTATATCCATGAAAATTATTAAAATTTTCACTTAAGTGAAAAATTATTTATTTTGTGATAAGACCAACAATTAAGCAATTTTCTAAAAAAAAAAAATTTATTTCTGAAATGTCTGTTTTAGCTTTAAATAAATAATTTTTCACTTAACTGAAAAATTTCATAATTTTTTCATTCCTCCCGCTCTCATTCATTCAAAATAGATTTTAAAAATGGTGCCAGGCCGGCCGGTTTTTTTCTCAATTAGTTCGTGCATGCATCCGCATAGCAGCGCCAAACGCTGTTTCAAAAAAATATCATTGCGTGTCCACCCCCTGATTAGAATTATTCCTACTATAATAAAAATAGAATTAAAAAATATGAGTAAAACATGTGATGTATATACCAACTAATATTTTCCCAATTTAAAAATTTTCTCAGCCTTACTGAACTAATGAAAATTGCATTGATATCAAAATTGTGTGTTTTATTTCTTTTGCAAATAATTTATTTATATTTTCATTTAAAATGTATAATTAATTAAAAATAGAATGTATATTATTTTTTCAAAATAAACTAAATTTAAATGATCGTAGTTATATTATAGCTATTATGTTGGCACTATATTTGTTTGGAACGAAAAGTCCGTTGAATTCAGAATTACGCTTCATTCAAAAACTTCTACTAGCATCAAAGGCTCACACTATAAAATATGTTCAAATAAAGTTTAATATTCTCTTATTATCTAATTAATAGATATATAATATAATATATTAATATATAGATATATCATATTATATTTTTATAAGTCATTTAAAAGGTGAGATTAATTTATATATTCATTAAATAATTCGTTATTTTTATATATTATATTTTTTAAATGAATCATAATTTATATTTTATAGAAAACTATTTTTAATTGAAATATTTATTTATTTAAATATTAAAAATATCAAAATAATGGAAACCATTTGTATGCTTGCAAAATATGATGAACTTATTCGTTCAATGAATAAACTTTTGGAATACAATTGTGAACAAGGTAAATTATTATAATTTAACTTTCTTTAAACAATTTTAATATTATATTATATATTTTTTTATTATATTATTATATTTATTTTAATATTAAAATATATATATTATAATTATATTTATATAGAAAATATGATTTTTTTAAAATTAAATTTTTATTTTCATCTTTATTTAATCTAATAATAAAATTTGCTTGTATTTCTATTAGAATATCAATATTTGAGTCGTTGTCAATTTATTATCTTGAATTGAGCCCTCATCACAATTTGATTATACTTGTCATTGAATCTTTTATTGGGTTATTGTATTGTGTATAAGGGTGCTATTTTTTATCCTTTTATTTTGTCCATTATCAACGATATCAATCATGGTTTATAAATATAGCATTTCTATTAAAGAAATAATAATATTATGTCATTTTTATACAACAAATAATATTTAAAAAAAAATGTAGGCATGCATCATTAAGTTTATTTATTTATAACTTAACCAAAAATGATAGTATTTTCTTTAAAAATTAAATAATATTTTTCTAATATTCCTTTATCATATATTAATAAGTTGTTTCTTAGTAATGTTTAGAATTTAAAATGTTTTTGCCTTTTAACATAAAATGTAGAAATTATATTATATCTTTAAAATTGCTTACATTTTCAAAATAATCCAAATTAATTTTTTTTATTATCATCATTAATATTTTAAATTTATTTCAGAATTTCTTCGTTTTGTTATAAATCAAGAAGAGTGTCGTAAGAAATGGTTGGGTTCAGTTGAAGAGTGTCAACGTCTTACAAAAGAACTTGAACGGGCCCATAAAGAAATTAAAGAAAGAGAAATCAAACTTCTTCATGCAAGACGGTTACTAGATCAAGAATCAAAACTTCGAAGAAAGGCAGAAGGGGAAAGAGATTCACTAGAGACTCAAATGACGAAGGTATATTTATTTCGGAATATTTTATGTATTTTTACAATAAGTTAAGAATATTTAAATAAAACTGTATTTTACTTATAAAATACTGATAACACTTCAGGGTTTTTGTTTTGGAAAATAATTTTGTTTCATTAATAAAATAAATTTTTCCCAATATCATTTTATTTTATTTCAAATTCTCTAGTTTAATACTTCCACTAAATTTTATTAAATCTTTTAGGTTAAAGATCTATTATTTTCAAATCCATTAAATGATGAAACTCGTGAAAAGTTAGCATTTCTCTCAAATACAACAATAGGAAGACAGCCAAGTCTTGGAAGGGATCTTCGCCATCTGGACACCATATCAGAAGCCCTTAATTCTACTGGTGATTTTATTTTACTATTTAAAAAATTTATTGATTTTCTAATTAAATCTTATATAAACATATGTATATGTATATATCATACACTGCTTATACCATTTCCAAATTTCTTTAAATTTTTATTTTATTGATTTTAGGATCAATTATTTCTGATCTTGGCTATTCCCGATCTGAAGATGATTTGGATGAATCGATTACTCGAGGTCGGTGGAAGTTTCGTCATTCATCCCCAAAAGAGCAAATTAATCAGAATAAACGGAGGCGATCCGATAAAATGGTAGATTCAAATTTTGTTTTTCTCAATAAAAATTATTTGTTTTTTAATTAAATATGAATTAATACATTGATACATAATATTTTCATGCAGGAAACTCCAGAAGTAAAACCAGTGATTTTAAAAGGTAATGGAATGTTGGCTACAACATCGATGTGTGTGTCAGCCACTGGAACTATCACAGCACATAGTAGAATTGAATCTATTCCTCCACCTACTAAAAAAGCTAAAACACCATCTCCCGAAAGGGAAATATTTATGGAACCTTCACCCAAATTAACAAAAACAGGTAATTTTGAAATTTCTAAGTTAAATTTATTAAAATAATTCTTTAGTCTATTCTTAAGTTTTAATTTAATCAAACAGAAAATTAATTGAGACAATTTGATCACATTATCGATTAATGATCATTTTTTCCTTTATATCCTAAGTGCAAGGCGACTTACATGTACTCACAATTTATAAGAAGACTTAAAAGACTTAAATTGTCTGACAACCAAATGACTTCTGACAATTAGACCCCAGCCATATTTCCATTGATGCTAGCAGACTACTATATCCTTAAATATATCCAAATCCTTGCCCTTATTTCTTCTATTTCTTCTCGTACTCAAAAAATTTCTACTTGCTTTTCCCTTTCTACCTTCAGTTGTTTTTTTTTCCTTATCCAGCCACAAGCTATAAATTAGTTATGCATTTATGTTATACATTAAGACATTTTATTATGCCCTAATTGAGGGAGAGTATAAAAATTATTTAGAAAATAAAAAAAAATAATTTTTCTTTTAGAATCTTCTGATGATTCACTTTGTCGAAATAATGATGCAGTAACTAGCCCCAATGTATGTGGTTATGTCTTTGGAGTTAATAATAAAAAAATGATGATGCGTGGTCATGACTTTATTAACAAAACTGTATTGCGTCCTGAAACTTGCAATCCTTGTGGGAAAAGGTAAAACATTTTTGTTAAAATTTATAATTATATAATTTTTATTTATAATGAAAATATTCAATAAATTTAAAAAAATTATTTGAACTTTCTATTTAAATAAACATTTTTAATTTTATGCATATTCACCACTAACTTTACATAAATTTGAAATTAAACAATTATTTTTCATTTTTTTATTTTCCTAAACCTGTAATTAAAGCATCCATTCAATGTTTATTATTTAAAAGAATAACTTTATTAATAATAAGCATTTTAAGTATATTGATTATTTTTTTCTGAATTTTAGAATCAAATTTGGTACAGTTGTATTAAAATGCAATGATTGTCGTGCTTCGGCACATCCTGCTTGCAAAACTAAAGTACCATTGCCTTGTATTGCTGTTGCAAATACTCCAAAAATTAAAGATTTCAATGTAAATATTTAAAAATAAATTTATTTAATTATATTTAATAAAATATTTATCTTAATAAAATAATAAATGTATTATAGGGTGTAATTTCTGATTATACTCCACGGGATGCTCCAATGGTTCCCGCACTAATTATACATTGTGTTAATGAAATTGAACGTCGAGGTCTCTCTGACGTTGGACTGTATCGTGTGCCCGGATCCGACAAAGAGGTTAAGGCCCTGAAGGTAACTAATTAATTCTTACCCCTATCCTAGACACTATAATAAATAGTTTACCTGCATAATTCCATGGAAAAAATTTAAAAGATCAAAATTTTAATAATAGTTATTTACTGACTGTTTCCTAATCTTTTTTACCCACGTCAGACTTATTATATTGCTTGTATCACATTAAAGTTGCTAGTGTAAGAAAAAAATTTTTTAAATTTTTACATATTTATTAACTTCCAAAAAAATTGATTTATAAATAATTATCAAAATTTAAAATATTCCAAAAATAAATTTATTGTGATATTTGCACTTGTTGTTTTTCGAAGAATTTCATAATTCTAGGACGAATTATAGATAAAGAAACTAACTTCTTATTCTAAGTTCTTGTTCCAGGAAGAATAATTTTTCACATTTCTTTACTTTGAATTTTAAAATTTTCAAGTTCTAATAATTTTTCTCCACATACGCGTGAGGAAACAGCGGCTTAGTAATTAATCTATAATTAATAAATTTTAAGTTTATTGAATTTATTATTTTTATTTTAGGAAAGATTTATCAGAGGGAAAGGAACTCCAAACTTGAAAGAAATTGATATACATGTTATATGTAGTACAATAAAAGATTTTCTACGATCATTAAGGGAACAATTAATCAGTCCTTTATTACATGATGATTTCCTTAAAGCAGTGAATTCCACAGATTTAGAAACTATCCGTTCAAATCTGTACCAAGTTATTTCAGAACTACCACAACCCAACAGAGATACACTTGCATATTTAATGCTTCAT
Organism: Labia minor; assembly: GCA_963082975.1. Classification (NCBI taxonomy): domain Eukaryota; kingdom Metazoa; phylum Arthropoda; class Insecta; order Dermaptera; family Spongiphoridae; genus Labia; species Labia minor. Next base: position 118,708,555 of record OY720344.1, on the reverse strand, counting down.
TTTCAACGGTTTGTTTTCTTTTCCCTTCATTTATGAAGTTCTATTTTCATATATAAAATATATTTTTTTCTTTTTTAGAATATCTCAGAATGTAGAATGTAAAATGAACATATCAAATATATCGAAAATATTTGCTCTTACTATAATTGGAGTTGCAAATGAAAATTTACAACATGCACTCTTATTAGAAGATATTCAAAAAAAAATTAATGTAAGCATTATGCAAAGATAAACATTTTATATTATTTATTTAAGATAAAAATAGTGATTAAGTAAAATATTAAATAATTTATAATTAAATGAATGATTTTTATTTTAAATAGATCATGGAGCATCTTATGATGATACCATCAGAATATTGGAATACCTTTATTGATGTTGAGCCTGCGCCGCCAATAACATTTAGAACGCCTATTCGTCCATCCTATTCAGCTGGTAGTGTATTAAGTGCAACGCAATTCCTCACACCTCTTTTATCAAATAGGTTGGTAATTATAATTTTTTATTATTTAAAATTTTTAATATTAAATCTATCTATTTATTTTTTTATATTTATAATGAAAATAAATATAATCCATATAAAAGTAGGGTTCCTTAGTTATAATTAAATAAGTTGACCTGTGGCCAGGTCTGAACCGACCGACGGTTTGAAATAAATTAATTTCCAGCTACAGAAACAATTTCAAATAATTTTAATATATCTATTAATGTAATAAAAAACAGATATAAATATAACATAAATATTTTTAATTTTATTTTATTTATAATATATATGTAAGACCAGTCTGTCACGTCATGAATGGCTGGATGACGTCATATAATTTTAAATTAAGAAAAAACTAATAAAGATGATTTTTCTCGAGGATAAAACCAATACAAAGTGCATGATTCGTGGTGATATGTAATAAATCTCCTCATGTGAAATTTGGTGTGAAAACCTTTCCCTTCCTATCGTCGATCGCTAATACTACCACTTCCGGTTTCCAGATTTGCACCAAAAGTTGATCAATTCATCATACTGATGCATTAATTAAATATACCAAATTTTGTCAAAATCCGTTGAGCCGTTCAAGCTGTACACATCTATATGGACGGACGGACGGACATCATGCTAAAAATACTTTTTTCTGTTAAGAAAATGCATGATTCGTGGAGATATGTAAAAATCTCTACATGTGAAATTTGGTGTGAAAACAATACCTCCCTTTCTATCGTCTGTCGGTAAAAATTTGAGGTCTGGGGTCGGCAGGCCATCTGGCTCTTTTTTCAACTGTCACCAACAAAAATCAACCATATCACTATTGGCATATCTCTTCATATTAGAAAGCGACAACTTTTAATGATAATGAAGAAAAAATATTACATACACTTCAAACATGTTAAAAGATAAAAATAAATATACCACTAAAGTTGTTTTGAGTTGTTAAAGGGGATTTTCCTCACAAAAAAATTTATTTACTGCGGAAAAAATTACCTATTTTTTACTCTCATTCATAATAATAATATTAATCTAATATCTTCTTATTTTTAGGACCCCAAGAAAAGGAAAATTTTTTGATACGCCTCCTTCTGCGAAATGTTAACTCAATTAATATTTTATTATTTTTGTACTTAATATAGTATTATTTTATATTTTATAATTTTTTTTTCTTTTGATATAAAAAGTATTTTTTTAAATGTATATTATGTATTTTATACTAATATTTTTTTAAAAAACATTTTATTGCATTTTCAAATTTAATATATACTAATAATTGAAACTATATATATGTAATAAGATAATAACTTAATATTAAAAATTATTGTTAAAAAATAATATAAATCATCAATCTATTTATTTCCAAAAATTATAAAATCCTGATTTCTTCTTATTTAAATTTACCATGCCTAAATCTTTTAAGTATATTAATGGTATATTGGTAGCTGAACAATCATTATCAATCCATTTGAAAGACATTTGATATAATAGAAAAATCAATGTACAATTAGTTGAAGTTACTGTTGCTTTTATCTTAAAACTATTTTTTTATTAATATGATGGTGGTTATCAAATGCCCGGATCCAATAAATAAGCCATCGATTAATTAATTAAACATGTTATTTTATTTAATATCTCACGGAAACACCTTTTAAAAAATATTTATTTTGCTTTTGATTTCTCCTCTTCCTTTTTAAGAGGCTAGAAATTTATAATTAATTAACTTTTTGAATATAATAAGAAATATAATTATCAAGCGAATATTTCATTGATAACCGGAAAAAAATCTTTAAAAATCCATAAAACCTTTTTTTTTTTTATTAAATTAATAACTTATTTTTTCTAGTCTCATATTATCTTTAATCTCGTGGTAATCAAATTTATTTATACAAAAATCTTCACTATATTTCTAACATAAATATTTATTTTCTAATATAACTTATTTCTGAAAAGATATCTATTCTCAGTATTAAATCCTGTGCTAAAATCATTAATAGTAATTCATTGTTAAACCAATAAATTTTCTCAAGAAATATTAAAAATAAATAATATTTAAAATATATCTAAAGGGGTTGATTATATTTTCTGATTCTTTTTTTATATTAAAAATTGTTTAGTTTTTTAAGGGTTAAATAAATTTTTTAATGTACCCTCCCACCCACTTCTAATCCTAGGTTTCACATATTCAATAAGTTTGTATTATTTGGCTTTAATTTGTATTTTATTTTTCTTAATAAATAAATTCATAAAGTATATAATATTTTAATATAAAAAATTGTTTTTTAATGATTATATAAATTGAAATAAAATAAATTTCATAAATCCTATATATACGGATGGTCTGTGAAGTATATATTTCCCCTAGTGGAACTGCTCCGAACTACCAACTTCGTGTCCTCTCTTTTTTTACGTTTACTGGCGAAGATTTACGATCTCCTTTCTCGGTCCCTCTCTTTTACCTTTTCGATCTGGCCTCATTAACATCATACTGCAAGTGATTACTGAACTTTGCCATATAAAAAGCAGTTACTTTTGGTCAACCGCTCTCAGTTGATTGCAAGCCTTCTTGGCATTTAGATATTCTTATATATATATATATAAATATATATATATATTTTTTTAATTAAAAAAGAAAAAAAAAATCAATCATGAGAGAAATCGTACATATTCAAGCTGGTCAATGCGGCAACCAAATTGGAGCTAAAGTAAGCACTTTTTTTTAAATCTTATCATTTCCTATCTATCATATATGTATATTGTATTTATTTTTCTTACTATCCTATAAATTTATTTAAAATTCTGAAATTTTTTTAATTTTGATTGATAATATTTTTGTTTTTTTTTAAATTATTACTTATTAAAATGCATGATTTAGAAAATAAAAAAATGCCGGTAGATTATATCAACCGTTTTTTTCTTTTATCTCTTTTCAAAATCTAAATTTAACTGTTTGAGTTGTTCTTAGAATCCACCCATAAAGAGCCTCATTTTTTTTGTTTCCTCTTTTGGATTCCATTTCTTTTTCTACATCACTTATTTATAGACGTTTGTGTTCGTTGAGATGGCAAAGACCTCCACGACGTTGTCTTGTCTCTTCTTCACTCTCGTCGGCGACAATCCTCATTTTTTTTCAGCTTGGGTCGATATTTCCAGGGTGTGCCTCTCGTCTCGAAGCGCGCGCGGTCCGATGTTTTTGCCCTCGCGGTTATCCAAGGTTATCCCCCCCCCTGGTCCTAACGACCCCCCTGCCCTTCCCATCCTTTTTCCTCTATACTAAAAAAGGAATCTTAACGGCCCCTTCAGAGAATTCTTTTGCCATAAGCATCCGGTCGTCTCCTTCATTTGCAACCAACCGTCATTTTTGACATTTGAATTTTATTTATAGATTTCTTATATGTATATATTAAATAATAATAATAATAATAATAATAATAAAATAACTAACTTTACTTCAGTTTTATTATTTATATTACTTAAATTTAATTTGACAATTTCATTTTAAAAATATTTAAAAACTATTTCCTTCATATTTTTATTTCTTTTTTTTCATTCAATCTATGCAATGTTAAAGAAAAAATAAATATAAAAATTTAATTATTTATTCTTGTTAAGATATTTTATTTATAATCACAAAATTATTCAATTTCTAAAAAATGGAATGACCCTTGATACTCGTTAACATGTCAATCACCTAATGTCAGATTAGGCAGTTGTTTTTGAAAAAAAAAAATAAAACAAAGAAAATGAATGATCATATTTGATGGTTCTTTATTCTTTATGCTTTATCATTAAAAAAATTATTATTTATTTATTTATTACTCACAGATCAATGTTTAAAAAAAATGTGTCATTTCTAATACTAGTAAATGTAAAGATTTGATTTGTCTATTAATAAGGTGACAAATCGTCCTCCATTTGTAAACTCTGTCCTTCTATTGTAAGTGCCCTCCTAACTGTCCTTTTCGATATCTGTCCAGTTTTTTTAAATATTTAGAACATTTTGTACTTTTTTCCAAAATTTTTTTCAATTTGCTTCTAAAAAAAAAAGTAAAATGTTCTAATTTCGTGTTTCCAAAATATGGTCACCTTAATTTATCAATCTTACAAATGATTTGATATAAAATTATTTTTTTTTATATAAAAACTGATAAATTTGCACATTGACATTTCGTACTTTTTTTAAATATTTTTTCAATTTACTTCTAAAAAAAGGTTAAGCATTTTCTAGACTAGGCTTTTGAACATTTCCGAATTTTTTCAATTTGGTTCTTAAAAAAAAGGTCAAACATTTTCTGGACTAACCTTTTGAACATTTCCGAATTTTTTTCCAAAATTTTTTCAATTTGGTTCTAAAAAAAAAAGATAAAATGTCCTGATTTGGTGTTTTTCATAACCGATTGCTATACATTAAAATTTTGTACAACTAATACAGTCATATAATTTTCTAATCTGTAGATTTGTAATTGAAAATTAATATTTGTTTTTCGCATTCAGATCATTTTATATATTCGAATTTATTTACTTAGAAAATCTATCCAAATTTAACTTTATATTATTACACTTACTTAATCCACTTAAAAGTAAAAGTAAATAATTTTAAAAAAGCATTCTTAGAAACTTATCATTTATTTAATATCTTAAATATGCCCAAACATTTTTAATTTTCTCAATTCATAAATTTCTAAAATATATAAAATGATATGAATACAATCCATATAATGTTTATAACATATCTATATGATAAATAAATTAACACTAATAATATATTTTAATATTTCACTTTAAAAGTGACCCAAATTTGTTTCAAATTATTTTTCAATTTGGTACAGTAGATAATTGAGTATTATTAAAGTTTTACAGGTAAACTAGTTAAGAATAATGTTTTATTGACTAATTCATTGATTATTAACTTTCGGTTTAGATATAGGAAAATTATTTAATTAATTAATTTTCTTATATCCAAACCGAACATAAAAAAAAACCTAGAAAATTAGTGGAGCCATCTGGTGGTCAAATAATAAAACAGCTAAATAGAATATCAATGGATTTATATGCAAAGTTTATTAATTTTTATTTCGTAAACTAGAAGCGTTCGCCACATACTGCTTAAGGAAAGTTTATTTGAAATCAAAAAAGGAATCAACTGGTAAAGTTTTTTTTAACCAAATCCATGATACATCGATTAGACTAAACAATTACTATTCTCTCTAAAGTGGCTCATTTTTATTACCAAGGCAACAAATCGAAGTCTTAACGAATTTGTTCAATATATAAAATATCTTTTAGAGTATACATTTCACCTCCATATAAATGTGATTACAGTGAATAACTAATCACATATAATTCTTCGTTTGGAGTTGTAATGAATGTTATTAATGTTTGAGTGGAAATAAATATCTTATTTAAACCAGTTTCAATAAAGACACAGATTTCTTTCCTTTATTCTAAACATGGCAAAGTGAAAAGCAGTTTTTCTCCAGGTGAAAGGTTTCACCATCTGAATACTACGCGAGGGGACGAAAAAGAGCCATGGAGGGTTCTCTTTTCAAAAAAAAGGTCTTTCAGTGACTATCCTATTCTTTTTTTTTTCCTCAGAAAATTCTAGATTTCAATTTGATTTACAAAATGAAATGTAAAAATAGATTTTAAAATGTCATTTCTTTTTTTTTATTAATTCATTTGAAATCAACTTAGATTGAGATTTTTTGAATTTTAGTTTTTGTGCAAATATTATATTGAATATTTTATTCATCGTTGTTGGAAAGAAATTTTATTCTATCATTTAATATTCTTATTATAGCCCCAGGAATTGAACTTAAGTTTTTTTCTTTTCTATAATGAATGTTTCTTTTCACCCTCTTTTCCTTGGTGGTCTCATTCCCTCCCTTCTCTGTTAATCTACTGGGAAATGAAACCACGTCAGTGGTAAAACCACCCTCACCCTCTCTACGGCCCCGCCCTCGATCTAGCTGTCACAACATTATTCAACTTTATTTAAAAAACAAGACAGGAAATTCCATTTAAACTAATTTTTTTATTTTAAAAATAAATTTTTCTGTTTTAACTTGCCATGGCTTGAATGACAAATATGTATTATATAAAGAGCTTAAAGAATTATTTACTAAATAATTATTCCACTTTTAGCCTTTAGTTATTAATATAATATACGAGGTGTGTCTAAAAAGTTCGGCGAATGGTATGATAAAAACATAAAAAGAGAATGTTAATTGTAAATACCTTTATTAACCTTCAAAATACTCATTTTGTATAACGCTTGAAAACTGTTGGAGAAGTCTTGATGTGGAATCGTTCTCAGAGTAGCCGTCACAACGTTCAGGCCTGCAATCCACCAGAAAACACTGAACGTGTACGAGAGATGCTAACAAAGATCGGCGATTTACTCTGCGACTAATATCCAAAGAATTGGGTATTAGCAAAGACACGGGAAAGCCTAGTTTACACGGGCTTAGTTCTTGTCATTAGTTTAGGGGTGGGCAAATACTTTAAAGCGCGGCCCTTTTGACCGCCCGCCGGCCCGTTGAAAAAGTTGGCTCTTATTTTGATTTTTCGTTTTCGAAATATTGTCCTCCGACCCGGAAGATATTTTGAAAAATTTCATTTTGGCCCACGCTAAAGAGTATTTGCCCACCCCTGAACTAATGACAAGATCTAAACCCGTGTAAACTAGGCTTAAGTAGTGATTTCTGGTATCCTGCTTGTGGGGATTGCCGGCCTGAACGTTGTGACGGCTACTCTGAGAACGATTCCACATCAAGATTTCTCCAACAGTTTTCAAGCGTTATACGAACGTTGTCAGAAGTGGGTTGTGGCTAGTGGAGAGTATTTTGAAGGTTAATAAAGGTATTTACAATAAACATTCTCTTTTTAATGTTTTTATCATACCATTCATCGAACTTTTTACACACACTTCGTATAAATTAAATATAATTTTTTTTTTAGATCATCTGTACTATCTATAAAAATTAAATATAATTACAAAAATGATATAAATTCATTTTAATTCCAAAGAAACTGTCTCGGGTCACCTCTCGGATTTTGATGAAACTTCCCCAGTTGGTTCCTTGATTAATTCTAGAAGAAACTTTTATTTAAGAGGGGAAACTTCTTATTTTATTATAACTTCTTATATTGAAAAATATAATGAAACCATTGAAGAAATAACGTATTATTTTTGAATCCGTTAATCAACAACTGTTGTTCTCAATCAAATAAGTATAATCATCACGTGACTCTCAACAAAACAACAAACCAGAAAATGAGTTTAAATTATTAATATATATTAAATGAATAGATAAAAAAAATATCAAAAATAATACCATTATAATAAATTCAAGGTTTTTTTTAATATTTCAAATTGAATTTATATATAATTAAAAAAAGAAACTTAAAATCGTGTTTTAATATCTGGGTTATTCAAATATTGTTTCATTAATTTATATTCAGAGAAGAGGGAGAATAATGCATTTTTTCATATTCTTTAAGAAACAATCTATCGTTTAGATTTTATTCCCTGGCATTGGCAATTGAACAGAAAAAATTTCATTCAGGTCAAGAAGATCAGTCTTCGGAAACTTGGGGGGGGGGGAAATCCTCGAATTACGGTATTTGAATGAATCCATGTGAACCGTGAATGCAAATGAACAAAATTAAATCTTCTCTATCATTTGAAACTGGTTTATTATAATTATTATTAAAAAAAAGGATATTGTGTTAGCGTGAGCTTTTCATTTTATTGCTAATTTCTTTTTATCTTTCACCTGACTAATAAAAATAATTAACATCAATTTTTTAAATGAACATTGTTTTTAAATGAAAAGAAGATTCTTGATTCATTCATTATATTTATTAAAAATTCATCATTTTTCGAGAACATTCGATTAATAAAAATAAATATGTATTTTTCATTATAATCATGCATTTATGTCATTGACTTTTAAATTATCTCCAATTTTTTTTTCTTTCACTTTATATGAAAAACATATTTCTATTAAAACTTTTGTCGATAAAGATAAATAAATTAATATGCAGTCATATTTTATATCAAAATTTTGAGATAAATAAATATTAAGCGTATTCCTGTGGTAAGGAAGGCGCCATTGGGTGTGCGGGTAGCGAACCTGCCTCACATTCACATGGTCCCGGGCTTGGCAAGGGAATTTCCATAGCTGGGGTGTATGAGACGGAATCAACCCAGCCTCCGGGAACATCATTGGGGAAAAGCTACTTGATAGCGCCTCCGATCAAGAAAATCAAGGTAAAGGTTGAGAGGACCAGTTGTACTGATCATACGACACCTCATTGATATAACCGGCTTGATAGGCGTTGTCCTTGCTTAGGACGTACAAAGTCTGAGGCTTTTTTTCTATTCCTGTGGTATTATTTTATCATAACTGAACATTTGAATTCAGGGCCCTCTGAGTTTTCGTTTTATATCTTGAAAGGAGTTTTTAATATTCAGAACAAATTCTTTCCCTCCCCCCCGTCTTTAAATTAGAAATAGAATAATAATTTAAATTTAATGTTTTATGTTTTTATCGACCGACGATAAGAAGGGAAGGTATTGTTTTCACACCAAATTTCACATGTGGAGATTTTTGCATATCTCCCCCCACGAATCATGCATTTTCTTAACAGATAAAAGTATTTTTACCACGATGTCTGTCCGTATAGACGTGTACAGTTTGAACGGCTCAACGGATTTTGATAAAAAAAATTTGGTATATTTACTTAATGCATCAGTTACATGAATTCATCAACTTTTGGGATATCCTGAAATCGAAAGTGGTAGTTTACAAAGTATTTTTATATTCATTGTCGGGTAATATTTCTCTTAAAATATAGTAGTAATTAATAATTGAGTAATTAAACTAAAAAGAAAAACCATGATAATAATTATAATATAATTTAGTCATTTTAATTCTAGTTTTAAAAATATTTTTTCTTAATACATGATATCTGTATATATAATATTGTTTGGAAATTAATTTATTTTAAATCGTCAGTCGGTTCTGTGCCTGCTTGCCACAGCTAAATTATATATTTTTATAAAATATATATTCAGAATATTTTTACTGATACTATTTTAATTCCTAAATAAATAGATCGAATCTAATGCAAATAAAAGATGGATCAAAAATAAAATAAAATAAAATTAATGAATTTCTTATCTGTATCTTTAATGATAATATTTTTATATAAATTCACTTACATATCTCTTAATTAAAAATATATATATATACTTCATTTTGGTGATGATTCATTCATTCGTTATATATTATTGATCATATTTGTATATTAAATTAGATATTTTATTCATATTATATGTATATATTTTCAAATGTTTAGAATTTTAGATGTATTACAATCATATCACCAGTCTCTTCAATAAAATGTATTTAATATTTATATACTTATATATTTGTACAAATGGAGAGACTGAGAATAGAAAATTAAAAAATCTGGAGTGTCTCCACTCGACTATCTCACAAATTTATAATTGGATTAATTAACATATATTATTTTTAAATTAAATTTAATTAATTAAGTTATAATTTAAGTATAATAGAGTTGGATTAATTAATTAATTAAAAAGTATATTTACATTATAGTATTGTTATTCTAAATTTAAGTCAATTTAATTTAAGTCAAAATTTAAAAAATTAATACGCTTGTTTGACGTGGTGTACGTCCCGTGCTGGCGCGTGATTGGCAAAGAACGTGTTAAAAAATTAAAAAAATTAATTCCTGTATTTTCAGCGATTCAATCAAGCTGAAATTCTATATATAGCAGTTTTATACAATTTTTAATCATGTGAAAAACTATCAAACATTTATCTTTATTTTTACGATCACTTTAGAGGAAAAAATATATATATCACATATAAAAATCTTAACTTAATGAATTTTACAATTTTAAAAATATTCATTTATAAAAAAATATTAGATTATAAATTTTCAATATTATCTTATTATTCTCGATGGAATGTTCTTATATTTTTTTATTTTATTTATCAATAAGATTTATATATATATATATATATATATATATATATATATAATAGAAATTACTTTTTAGATTGAAATCAATGAAAGTTGTCAAACCTATTTTTTATTCATCAAATACTATATCTGGTGTGGTTGGGTGAAAAACCATATTACACCATTTATTTTTCACAAGCACAATTACAATTGATTTTAGAATTATTTATATAATAGTTTATCAAATATAAAATATTTATTTATAATACACGATTATATTTTTTTTACTCAAATCAATTCCTTTTCACAATATTAAAAATCTTAATTTTCTTTCTATAATATATTCATATAATTTTTATTGAAAAAATTATTTTATTTTTGATAATTTTCTTTGTTATTGGGACAGTTCAATTCACTGCTAGTACTTTAAATAAATAATTCAATATGAAATCAATAAAATAATCAATTCTTTACTCTTTTAAGCCTTTTAATATTTGAATGGTTTGCGTGTTTAAGGACAAACTTAAAAATATTATATATATATATATATATACAAATGTCCTTGATTAGTAGGAATACGGTCACTTTTAAGTCATATATATATATATATATATATATATATATATATATCTATTTCGATAGGTCAAAATTATTTATTATTATTACATATTATTATAAAATAATAATTAAATGAGAAACTGAATATTTCTTCTAATTAGAATTAATGATAATATATTTACTCAATTTTATCATATAAAGCAGTGGTACTCAACCTTTTTTTTACCGCGGCACACTTTTAACGGTTTTAAAATTTGGCGGCACAGAAAAAAAAAGAAAGATAAGTGTAAAAGTAAATAAAAAACGGTTTATTTTTTTATTTTTTTTAGAACCAAATTGAAAAAATATAGAAAAAAAAGTTGGAAATGTTTAAGAGCCTCATAATCTCGCGGCACAGTAGTTGAGGATCACTGATATAAATTAATTAAATGATTATTCAATTTGAGCTGCTACTTTTTTTTTTACCGCGGCACACTCTTAACGGTTTAAAAATTTAGCGGCATACAAAGAAAGTGTAAAAGTTTACCATATTGAAAAAAGTAGTCTTTTTAGAACCAAATTTAAAAAAATTTCGAAAAAATGTCGGAAATGTTTAAGAGCCTCATAATCTTGCGGCACAGTGGTTGAGGATCACTGATATAAAGCATTAAATGATTATTCGATTTGACGATTAGGTTAAATTTTTATTTTTATTCAAAGAATTTTATAATTGGAAGGAAAGTCACTTCAATCAATCAATCATCTATTAAACTTTTTTTTATTTTGATAAGATTATAAAAAAGACTTTTTATTTTCGTTATTATTTTCGAAAATTATGTTTATATGAAGAAAAAACTAATTTATTTATAAAAATTCAATCATGCTTGTGATGGTTAAATCCATTTTAAATTTTCTTCTATTATTCGTAAAAATAGTCAATAAATGGTAGCTGTAACAGTAGATTTTTTGAATGAGGCCGTCTGCCCTTTCCTTCCCTCCCGTCATTTATGCTAATATCTCTGAATCAGCGACTTGGACGACTTCATGCCTATATATAGTCTGTGAATTGAGAATTCGCTGATGTAATCAAACGAATCGTCATTGAAAACACACCGACCAACACGAAACTAACAACCAGCACACCAAAGAAGTCAATAAGCGACGGCTTTCCAATTCATTATTTATTTATTTTATTTTTTTTATTTTATTTTAAAACACAACTGTTTCTTTTTTTATTCCTTTCAATACAACTAGTAATACATAGTATAATTAGAATAATATATTTTTTTAAATAAAAGTATAAATAATATTTCTAATTATTAAAAAAAAAAATTATAATTTTGAATTATTATAAATACACAAATTGTGTCAGGAAATATATATGAAAAACATTTTTTCTTAAAATATTATTATTTCAATGCAATATATTCAATAAATTATTAATATATATTCACATAAAATTACTAGTGTACGAATATGGAAAATATATTTCCAATAAACCCAAAAAAATTAATATCATTTTTCATAAACATGAATACCTTGGACACAAAACTATCGCTCGACCCTATAACAAATTTATACAATTTATTATTATAAACTTTAAAAATTTTACAATTTTTTTTAATTATTTATTACAATTGTTAAATGGGTTTTGTTTTCAAAAAATGACCCATCAAAAATTTGTTTCCTAAAATGGTACAAATGAATTAAAATAACTTGATTTTCATTTCAAGGTGTAAAATATATTTAAATTTACTTAATAAAATGTTTGATCCTATATTATATATATATATATATATGTTGTAATAATTAGATGACTTCAGTTTTATATTTTTCAAAGTAGCAATAGCTTATAGACTGTTTTGACCAAGAATTACACTGATAATAATATACATTCTGAAATTATATTGACACCTGTACTTGTCTATATTTTTATTTAGAAAGGGGGTTATATTTTAAATATAAAAAATGATTAATACAATATCATTTAAAAAGTATATGACGGAAGGCAAATTTCAATATCGATGATGTAGTTGATGACGTCATTTAAAATTAATTTTTTTTTTTAATTAAGAAAAAACAGTATATAGTACAGTGTATAGTATTCAGTTGGCTGAAACCAATGCAGATCTATTATTCTTTATAAAACTTATCTATTGTGTGGATTTCAAAAAAAAAATCCTTAGAGCGATTTAATATCTCAAAAATTTACATATATTTTTATATAATTTTTGCTAATACAATAAGTCTTTCTAGTTTGTTAGGAATGGTTCATCAAATTTCAATTATGACATTTAAAATGTTTACTAATATTAAAATATGAGGATTGTTTTCTAAAGGAATCAACAAATCATTTATCTTAATGATGATATATTTTTAAGATTATATTTCAAATTTAAATTAAAATTAATTTGTATTGTTAAATTTATGATAAAATGATATATTTATTTTTACCAGGAAAGTTGATTTCTTTATAATAATGATTAATGTTATGACTATATATACTTTTCCTAAAAATGATAACACGATATATTATCGTGGTTTGTACAAATTAAATTTTATCTATTTTTGAAGATTTTATTATTATATAAAAAATAGTGAAAAATTGAATTATTTTTTAATTCTTAAATTACATACATATTCGTAATTGAATTTCCAATAAACTTCCGACCGAGGGATCTATTCTTAGCAATATTCAATAATTTAATTATAACAAAATACTTAACACATTATAATCGAACAGATTAATTTGAGATTATACGAGTAAGAAAATGTTTTGAACAAAATATATTATAACTAACAGTTGTATTTATCGGAAATCTTTTAATTTTTTTATTTATTATAATTATAACATGTATGAGCGCGTTGCTAATAACAATTAAGAGTCAAAGAGGTAATTTTTCAGAAGGGACAACTTAATGGATTTTTTTTTACTTTCTTTTTTATTTCTGCTGCTCGCCACAAATTAATTAGTAACTGATTCATGGAGTATCGACTAAAGATAAACGGATATTATTAGTATCCATTTTTTTGAACTGTAAAATAAAACAAAACAAAAATCTAGAGCTTTCGATAAAATAATTTTGTCTTAAAAACATTTCATCGATAAAGACTGACAGTCCACAAAATGGATATTAATGCCCGTTCCGCCATTAGTCGACCGTCAAATGAATCAGCTAGCAATTGAATACCTGCGCACGCTTGTAATTTGTTTAAATATTATAGCTAAAACTTCGTTAAAATGGATTTTTGAAGAAAATGTTTTAATAAATTAATTTCTCTAGTTGATTTCCTTATTCAAATATTATTATCCATTTGAATTGATTATAATTGCAAAAAAGACATTTATTTTAGCAAGTACATGTAGAAAATGAATTCATAGATTACAACTAAATGAATATGGGAGAAAATTAAAATTGCCATTCTTATATATAATAATTATTTATATAATAGAAAATAATATATGATAACGATATGAAAATTATTTGTAATTTAAATTTATATAAAAATGGATTTATTATAACAATTCTCACAAACTCTAAGAGTAAAATTAAAATCTATGAAACATGTTAATTTTAATCATCTATTTTATCAAGGACCTTTATAATCTAGATTATATTTCAACTAAATGATTTCCTTTTTTTCTTTCCTATCGATTATGCTTGTTTTATTAAAAGAGACTCAATAGTAATTAGAACGGTAAATTTATACTAATATCATCTCTCTTCAATGATGATGTCAGTAATGAATAATTTTTTTTTAAATAAAATGCTTACCTCATCGCATATAACTAAATTGCAATAAGTTGTTTAACAAATAAAATTTTTATCCTTTGTAACAGTTACAACCAAAAAAATTAGGCATTCTGTTTTCTTTTCTTTCAGTATATTACAAAAAACAAAAATAATATTATTATTTAATATTTTATATTAAATTCTTCTAATTTTACCCTCTAGAATCTATTTATATTTAAGGCATTACTTTACATTACATTTTATATTTATATTTATTTGTATGGAATTATTCACTATACCTCTTATCATTTTTACTTCCTGCCTTCTGAAACCGATATTATAATTAACTTTATAAAATGAATTTGCTATCAATATATATAATATAGTGGTTTGTTAATATTTAAACAAATAATTAATTTTTCTTTGTATTTCTGTTTTAGTTCTGGGAAATCATCTCTGACGAGCATGGCATTGATCCTACTGGAGCCTACCATGGAGACTCTGATCTTCAACTTGAAAGAATTAATGTCTATTATAACGAGGCAAGTGGTGGCAAATATGTTCCACGAGCAATCTTAGTTGACCTCGAACCAGGAACTATGGATTCAGTTCGTTCTGGACCATTCGGACAAATTTTCAGACCAGATAATTTTGTTTTTGGTCAATCTGGTGCTGGAAATAATTGGGCAAAGGGTCATTACACAGAAGGTGCTGAATTGGTTGATTCAGTGCTTGATGTTGTTCGAAAAGAGGCTGAAGGTTGCGACTGTTTACAAGGATTTCAATTGACACACTCCCTTGGAGGTGGTACCGGATCCGGTATGGGTACTTTACTCATTTCCAAGATCAGAGAAGAATACCCTGACAGAATTATGAATACATACTCAGTTGTACCTAGCCCTAAAGTTTCAGACACCGTTGTTGAGCCCTATAACGCTACTCTTTCAGTTCACCAGTTAGTTGAAAATACCGATGAAACCTATTGTATTGATAATGAAGCTCTTTACGATATCTGTTTCCGCACATTGAAATTATCCACCCCCACTTATGGAGATTTAAATCATCTGGTTTCACTTACAATGTCTGGCGTCACCACTTGCCTTCGATTCCCAGGTCAATTAAATGCCGATTTAAGGAAACTTGCTGTCAACATGGTACCATTCCCCCGATTGCACTTTTTTATGCCTGGATTTGCACCACTCACTTCTCGTGGTTCTCAACAATATCGTGCTCTTACTGTCCCTGAACTCACCCAACAAATGTTTGATGCTAAAAATATGATGGCTGCTTGCGACCCTCGACATGGACGTTATCTGACAGTTGCCGCTATATTCAGAGGTCGTATGTCCATGAAAGAAGTCGATGAACAAATGCTTAACATCCAGAACAAGAACAGCAGCTACTTTGTTGAATGGATTCCCAACAATGTCAAGACAGCTGTTTGCGATATCCCACCACGGGGTCTCAAAATGGCAGCTACATTCATTGGCAATTCCACCGCCATTCAAGAACTCTTTAAGCGTATTAGTGAACAGTTTACCGCTATGTTCAGACGTAAAGCTTTCTTGCATTGGTATACTGGCGAAGGAATGGACGAAATGGAATTTACTGAGGCTGAATCTAACATGAATGATCTTGTTTCTGAATACCAACAATATCAAGAAGCAACAGCCGAAGAAGATGCTGAATTTGATGAAGAACAAGAGGCCGAGGTTGATGAAAATTAAATATAGAACCCAAAATGAATAAATTTTTTTTATACTATTTTTTTAAATCATTATTTGCAACTTTATAAATTAAAATAAACAACATTTATAAAATTTGATTTAAATATTTTTTTTAAGCATTCCTCACATATTTTTCAATAATCAAAAAAAGACTGATTTGGGAAAAAGAAAAATCATAATCTGATAAAAAAAACTTATTAAGATTTTTTTTTTGTTTTGTTTTATAAAAAAATAATATTTTCATCATATTTTTCTTTTGTTAATAAAACACGATCAATAATAATTTCAGCTTAAAAAAAAAAAGAAAAACTATTAATAAATTTATTTTGAATTTAAAATTTTTTCTTGTTTTATTTGAATTTTATTTATATTACTTAAAAAAGTGGCACCGATTTAAAAAAAATGTAAAATTTCAAATATAAAGATTATTTAAAGTCATTTAAAATAATTAGTATAGATTTAAGTTGAATTCATTTTTACAAAAGCATCCAAAATTAATTTATATATATATTGAATTCGCTTTTCTGGTTATATTAATTAAATTTATATATATGCCCTAATGTTTTCTAATTTAAGTTGGAATTATATATGAATAATTTATATAATTTTAAATTTTCTAAATATTTGTAATAATTTATTATTTTTTTTTTTAATAAAGTTTTTTCAAAAATAACATTTGCCACTTTTTTCCTTTTTTCCTGTCCTTAAATCGAAATGTTTTAATATAAAATAATATACATTAATTTAATTTTTTTAATTATTTTTTAAAATGATAAAAATTTGCTTATTATTTAATTTAGAATCAATTTAATTCTAACAGGTTTTTAGGGAAATTTTAAACATAACATACATATTTCTTATATACTAATTTAATATTAACAATTAACATAAAATTTATCTCAAAAAAAGAACAAATATAGCTTGGAACTATTATTGATGATATTACTGGATCTCTTCAATTTGTTCTAATAACAATAATTAAGAGTTCATTTTAGTTCCAATGATTCAAATGACCACTAGGTAAGCTTAAGAAGGAATGAGAAAGTAATATAATAGTAGTAAGAGTGTAATATATTGATACATACAAATAAAATTATCCACTCAAATGTTATAAAATTTTACAATTTCAAAATAACATACTTAATATCCATTTTAATTGACATCATTAATGTTAAAAAGGAAAATAATTTAGACAATATAATTTGAATTTATTTATTTATTCAAAATTGGTATTGGTTTAAGAAAACAATCTAGGCCATGTTTCTAGAATTATGATTCACTAATATTGATTAAATCATAAATATTTGAAATGTTAATTAATTATTAATGTTTAACCTATATAAAGAAAAAATATTTTTAATTAATAGTTTTTTGAGATTAAGAATTAATCGTTTGAAGAACTCGTTATTATGAATTTTGAAATGAATAATATCATATTATTAAGAACATTTAAATTATTTTTTAATATCATGAGTATATATCACAGACCATCATTTAAATTGTAATGAGTGAATACACTAACTAGTTGATGCATGCAATTACTTGTTTTAAGGAAAATATACATTATTTCAAATGATATATACTTTAACTAGTCACTGTATTCATTAATTAATGAGTATATACATCCACTCTCTCTCTCTCTCTGATTCGTTTTATTGATAGTAATTAGTTGAATGTTTCTAACCTCCAAATCTTTCAAGAATTGATTTATTATTGATAATTAAAATAAAAATATCATGAAAATCATTTTTACAATATCACATATTTTTATATTATTTTAAAAATATGAAATGTATTTTATTTTAAATTAAAATAAAATTATTATTTCTTTGGTTATTTGAATTAATTGACAGTGGGGTGATTCTCGCTGGTGAATAAATTTAATTCTATTTTTTTATCCTAATGATTTAAAAAAAAATAAATGCACTTACTTATTAGGATTTATTTTATTATTATTATTAGTATTTACTGATTAGTATAAAATGAAAATAAGTTTAAGAAAGTTTTATTGTATTTGTTATACACATACGTATATGAAAATCATAAGAACTTTTTCAAGGAGAAAGATTGGTTAAAATAATTTGTACACGCTTCTACTTAACAAATTTCTAATTTCCAATTTTAAAATTGTAAAAAGAATAATTAAAAAAAATCCTCCCCGGCGGGGAATCGAACCCCGGTCTCCCGCGTGACAGGCGGGGATACTGACCACTATACTACCGAGGATTGTTATGAAAATAAATTATAATATCCTAAACGTATATAATAGTTAGGTTAATAAAAAAGTTCTTGTCTTGTATTGGAAATTTTAAATTATATTCTAAATTAAGATTAACCCTATTATTTATTTATCCTCATCATATAATAAATAATAAACAATTAAAAATATGTCTACTTACTAATGAAAAAACTAAAAAAAGTTTTTCTATAATTTATTAAATTATCAAATGACAATTGGATTCATACAATGATATTTAATTGAATATAATGTGATCAAGAACAATAATAATCCGCATATGAAGCGTAATAATTCAATAATCACAAATACCAAATTGCACAGTGCACTGATACGAGACCCATGAATCGGAACAATGAAAGCGTGGTCATAGATTTTTTTAAACAAATTGTGAAGCTTTACTGAAGCCTTATCTTGGTAAAAAAGCTCTTTTTAAACCAGAATAAGATTGTTCAATTGGTCCAACAATGATACTCAGCATAATACTCATCGGTAATAGTGATGGCTTGGCTCCAGCGATGTATTGGGGGGGGGGGGGAAACGACGTTCCCTTTTTTTCAGAACAGCAACGCGTACTTTTTCATGTCACTTAAATCTACTGTTAGAATTTCTTTTTTTATGTTCGTTAATATTTTGACCACGAACACAAGAAAATTAATTGTCACCACTCTGGTTTTTCCCATCATGCTCTACGCATCCGAGACCTGGACCCTGAAGCAGAACATCCGCAAAAAAATCGATGCATTCGAGCTGTGGTGTTGGAGAAGGATGCTGCGTATTCCGTGGACGGCGCACCGGACAAACATCTCCGTACTTAAGTCCGTGCGGGACAGCGCCTCTCCAGTGTAGTGCTGGGGCGGGTGATCAGCTACTTTGGCCACCTCACCCGTTCAGACTCCAGCATCGAGAGAATAGTGATTCAGGAGAGAGTTGAAGGCTCGAGGAGACGTGGCCGATCACCAGCCAGATGGACGGATCAAGTTCGGGATGGCTTGGGCACCAACCTTCAGTCGGCTGCAGCGAGCGCTCGTCATCGTTCTAGATGGCGAACCCTGACTCGCAAAGTACGGGCCGTTGGGGCCTGGAGTTATTAGGGCCACGACACTTCCGCTAGGAAGTTATCGACAACGAAGAGAGAATATTTTGTATAGTAAGAATAAGTAAAAAAATGTTGACCTATGGCCAGGTCCGAACCGACCGACGGTTTGAAATAAATTGATTTCCAGCTACAGAAACAATTTCAAATAATTTTAATATATCTATTAATGTAATAAAAAACAGATATGGATAGAACATAAATATTTTTAATTTTATTTTATTTATAATATATATGTAAGAGCAGGCTGTGACGTCATGAATGGCTGGATGACGTCATATAATTTTAAATTAAGAAAAAAACTAATAAAGATGATTTTTCTCGAGAATAAAACCACCACAAAGTGCATGATTCGTGGTGATATGTAAAAAATCTCCTCATGTGAAATTTGGTGTGAAAATAACCCTTCCCTTCCTAACGTCGATCGCTAATACTACCACTTCCGGTTTCCGGATTTGCACCAAAAGTTGATCAATTCATCCCACTGATGCATTAAGTAAATATACCAAATTTCATCAAAATCCGTTCAGCCGTTCAGGCTGTACACATCTATACGGACGGACGGACAGACGGACGGAGGGACGGACGGACAGACATCATGCTAAAAATACTTTTTTCTGTTAAGAAAATGCATGATTCGTGGAGATATGTAAAAATCTCCACATGTGAAATTTGGTGTGAAAACAATACCTCCCTTACTATCGTCGGTCGGTAATAAAAACTTATATGGAAAAAAATAGTTTGCTGAAAATAGGACTTTTTTTTGCTCCCACTATGCGTTCCCTTACTTCTTATTTTACCAATACATCTCTGCTTGGCTCACATCGAATAGAAAGTCTTTTCATACACAGAATATCATTTAAAATGTAATAAATACAATCCGCGTCTATAGACGACCATTCTTTCCTGGATTAAAGATAATTCCGTACGGAAAGTACTCTCGTGTTTAGAGAACGAGAGGCATACGTGTAGTACTTGTTCCTCTGAGACTTTCTCGTCAAACACAATCATTTCGTTGATTTTACACTGTTTATGGACATTTCACTTTCCTCTCAGTTCTTAACTTTTCCTGCAGAAAATCGAGTCATTTTTATTAAACTACAAGTGCTTTAAATTTATATTTGGTTTCTTTTTCTATTATTTTCTGATATTTTCTTATTTATTATTTTATATTTTATTATTTTTATCAAATATTTTATAATAAAATTTTCATATGAAGTTACCCTCAGAAGTACCTGAAGGTGATCTAATTAATTAATTATAATATCTTAATTTATTATTAATCATATATTATAATGTGCCTTTATTAATCGTTCTAATAGAATATGAATTACATCGTTTTATTTATCTATTTATCTGTGTGGTTCTACGGAACTCGAAAGTTCGTGGTCGCAGTAACTACATTTCTCCAACTGTCCCTATCCTGAGCCATAACCAGCCAAACCCTACCCTCTCCAACGACCCTTCCTACATTACAGCCCTTGGTCTTCCAAGCAGCCTCCCCACCAATTTAGTTTTCGACATTCTTTCTTCTCCCATTCTAGCCACATGCGTTTTTTGGAAGATTTAAAACATAGGTTCCCACAAAGTGGTCTATATAGACCCCTGGGGTCTATTTCAACCTCCAAGGGGTCTACGATAGCGAATAACAAATTTGGGGGTCCATGAAATTAAAATGGGGGTTTACGTGTTTTCCCGGCTCTAAAATTGTTTTCCGACATGGCTTTTGAAACATTTTTTAAATTTTTTTCAATATGTCTCTAAAAAAAACAAAAAAAAGGTAAATTGTTTTTCCGGCATGGCTCTTAAAACATTTTTGATTTTTTTTCAATAAGGCTCTAAAAAAAGGGTAAAATTTTTTTATAAAAAATCAAAATCAATAAGGTCTACCCAAAACCGAAAAACATGGCAAGGGGTCTACGATACAAAAATGTTTGGGAACCTATGATTTAAAAGAATAAATACTGAAGTCTGAGTAAATAACTAATTTATTTCCAAAGAATAAAACTTAATTTTAATTAGGTTCAGGGCAGATTTAGAAAAGTGCTTGCTATTGGCTAAATTAAATGTCGCTTATGCTATGTTTTATACAAAATAAAAATAATTAATCATATACGCGCGCGAATTATACAAATTATTTCTGCATTTATATATTCAAATAAAATTTATAAATTCTTATACAAAATTACTAAGATATATATTTATGTATATACACTTCCGAATAAAGGGAGGGCAAGCCGGGTGACTGCCCGGGCGCCAAATTTTGAGCATCGTAGATATAAAGATAAAATATATTTTTAGATTTTATAAATTAAAATTAATCATTTTTCATTAGATATCTATTTTTTAGTAAACGATAATTTTTTTTTTAATATCAAATAAAGGTCACCACGCTAACAATTTTATTATTGTCAAAAGATTGAATAATTGTAATTATATTTATAAGAAAACTATTTACATAATCAGAATTATAAAAACTCAAAGAAAAAGATTAATAGACAAAAACAAAAATTTAATAATAAAAATTATGAAACCTAAGAATTTTTATGACTTTTATCACACGAAATTAATGCAAACAAATGTTTTTTAATTTCTAAATAATTTTAAATTTTGAATTGATAATTTGTAAACAGTATCCGTTTTGAAATTAACAAACAGGCCCTGAACCATTCAGGTGGGATGTCTTGAACCACCAGAAAGCGCTGCAGATACCGAAGAGATGCATGCGACAGTCAGATGGCACTGCAGGCGCATACTAATTCTCGATATAAAAATGTGTGGCAACTTGAATGGGAAAAATTGCTTAATGAGTTTACTAGTGAGATCATTACAAAATTTGTTAATAGCATTTTATACTTTTAATAAATTTTCAAATAAATATTGTATATTATATAGAACTATATTCGTTTCATCTAAATGTGTAAATTCAATAATTGCAATTTACCAAAACAAATTTAAAACAAATTTACAAACCAAAGTGAAAAAAGAATTTCACATCTTCTTCTATATATATAAAAAAAGGTTTTTGTCTGCACATTGCTCAGAATTTAAAATTTTTTGCATATCTTCGCGTTTCATGACCTCTAGAATCCAAAAGTGACTTTAGAATTTTTCATGTCTGTCTGTCTGTCTGTCTGTCCGGAAAATTACTATTTTATAGACTCAGAATTGGCTGAACCGATTTCTATGAAATTACATCACAATATTCTTATATACCTCTAGAGTAACATAGGCTATAAATTTAATTTATATCTAAACAATAACCGCAGAAATTAATTTTTTAAAGTTTATATAATTCTCCGTATTGTTCATTCAAGAGCCTGGCTGAGCCTGGCGTGGCCCACTGGCTCTAGCGGAATCATTTTAAACAATGAATTATCATAGCGATTCCCAATCAAAGAATTATTATAGTTAAAGACAAAATTTAATATATTTAACCAATTCGATAACTTTCAATACTTTTTAATATTATTTTTACATTAAAATCAAAACAGTCATTTGTTGTATAATAAATTGATAACGTCATTTAATTCTCCTACTATATATCGAATCGAATATAAAGATAAATCTTCTTTTAAACGTTGTGTGAAACAATTTCAAATAATTTAAATGTATATCTATTAATGAAATAAAAAAAAAATCAAATATGAATATAATATAAATATTTTTAATTTTATTTTAAGAATATATATATAAATCTCACAGGCGGTGGTTGTGACGTCACATATATATACATTTAAATTAAGGAAAAAACTAATAAAGATGTAGTTTTCCTGAGATGTGATCAATAAAACTCATTTTTTCTTTATAAATACTATCTATGGTGTGAATTTCAAAAAAATAGTTAGAGCGGTTTTTGAGAACCCATTTACAAACATACATACAAACAATTTATACTCGTATAAGAAGATAAGATTAATGGACGAAATACAATAATTAAATAATATTAATCAGTTATATAAATAAGATTTTTTATTGAATTGAACATAGAACTATAATATAATCAAAGGAAGAATCAAAAATAATCTTTAGGATCCATTATTATTCACGTTTCTTTTATATACATTATGTATTAATAAATGTTTAATAATTTTCTTTTTACAATAATTTCATAACTAAAGTTTTTAGTTAA
Organism: Labia minor; assembly: GCA_963082975.1. Classification (NCBI taxonomy): domain Eukaryota; kingdom Metazoa; phylum Arthropoda; class Insecta; order Dermaptera; family Spongiphoridae; genus Labia; species Labia minor. The sequence continues at coordinate 118,684,616 of OY720344.1, read as the reverse complement.
AGTGGTTAAAGTATAGATAATTATTAATAATGTATTTAACAATGGACCAAATAAAATAGTTAATATAATACCAAGTTAAATGAAAGTTTTTATTAATTTAAACATAGAAAAAATAAAAGATGTTTAGCCTGCATTATTAAGCAATTTTTCAAACAGTATGCAATAAAAAATGTATTGAAATGATATTTATAATTAATTTGTTTTTACAATATTTTCATACAAAGGTATGAATTAATAAATGTCTTTTTAAATTAGATTTACCATTAAATTTCTTTTTACAATAAATACATTCAAAAGGCTTTTCATCTGTATGAATTAATAAATGTCTATTTAAAGAAGATTTAATATTAATTTTTTTTTACAATAATTACATTCAGAAGGCTTTTTACCTGTATGAGTTAATAAATGAATAATTAAACGTGATTTTTGTATAAATTTCTTTTCACAATAATTACATTCAGAAGGCTTTTTACCTGTATGAGTTAATAAATGAATAATTAAACGTGATTTTTGTATAAATTTCTTTTGACAATAATTACATTCAAAAGCCTTTTCACCTGTATGAATTAATAAATGTTTTTTGAAATTAGATTTATTATTAAATTTCTTTTTACAATAATTACATTCAAAATGCTTTTCACCTATATGAATTAATAAATGATCATTTAACGAAGATTTATCATTAAATTTCTTTTTACAATAATTACATTCAATGGGCTTTTCACCTGTATGAATTAATAAATGTCTTTTGAAATTAGATTTATTATGAAATTTCTTTTCACAATAATTACATTCAGAAGGCTTTTTACCTGTATGAGTTAATAAATGAATAATTAAACGTGATTTTTGTATAAATTTCTTTTCACAATAATTACATTCAAAAGGCTTTTTCACCTGTATGAATTAATAAATGATCATTTAAAGATGATTTATCATTAAATTTCTTTTTACAATAATTACATTCAAAACGCCTTTCTTCTTGATTGTGTGAATCAGTATACTCTTCAAACTGTAATATTTGAAAAATTTGACAAACAACAAAGTAAATACATAAAAGAAATAGAAAGTGAAAATAAAAAAGAAGAAATAAATAAAGAAAATAATAATCAAAACGAAGAAATAAGAAATGAAGATCAAGAAGAAATAAATAAAGAAACAGATAATGAAAAAGAAGAAGAAAATGAGCGAAGGAATAATATATATGATTTAAGACCAAAAAGAAAACTTATAAAACCACATAAGCTCGATGACTATGAAATAAATGAAGAAGTTTTGTTGACATATGAAGAGTCATTAAATAGTGAGGACAAAGAGAAATGGAAAAAAGCCATAGAAGAAGAAAAACAATCATTAAAGAAAAATAATACTTGGGAGTATGTAGATCCGAAGGTTGCTGCAGGAAAAGAAGTATTGACAAGTAGATGGATATTTAAAATAAAAGATAACGGAAGATATAAAGCTAGATTAGCGGTTAGAGGTTGTCAACAAAAGGAAGGTAATATCGATTTTAAAGAAATTTTTAGTCCTGTTGTTGAAAGTAGTTCATTAAGATTACTACTCGCTATAGCTGCACAGAACAATTTTTACATTAAAATGTTCAATGTAAAAACAGCGTTTTTACATGGTACTTTAGAAGAAGAAATTTTCATGAAGATACCCGAAGGTTATAAAGAAAAGGATAAAATATGTATCTTAAAAAAGGCAATGTATGGATTGAAACAAGCTTCTGCAAAATGGAATAAAGAGTTAACAATTTTTTTAAAAAATGAAGGTATGATACAACTTAAATCTGACCAGTGTATATTCAAAGATCCAGAAAAATACATGTATTTAGCGATTCATGTAGATGATGGATTAATGATGGGTAAAGATATTACGAAAATGAATAAATTACTACAGAAATTATCAGAAAGATTTGAAATAACTGACAAATAATCCTGATACCTATTTAGGGATGGAGATAACAAAAAGAGATGATAGCATATTTATATCTCAAAAAAAATACACAGAACTAACTTGTAAGCAAGTAAATGTTAAATTGAACATAGATAATCAAAGTGCAATTAAACTTATAAAATCTGGTCAAATAAATAGAAAAAGCAAACATTGATGTAAGGTACCACTATATAAATGAACAGCTGAATGAGGGTTTATTTAGTATTAAATATTGTTCCACAGAACAATTGGCAGATATTTTTACAAAGGCCCTTACTTCAGTAAAATTTGAAAAATTAAGAAATATGATGTTGAAAATAAAAATGTAATAAGATAATGTAAAAGAATTTTGTTTGTTATTTTATAATTACATACAACATGTTGTTATTAAGAGGGAGTGTTGAAATTAATATTTAAATTAATAATAACATGATGTTGTTAAGGACATATTTTTATTAATAGTTAATTTTGTTTGTTTGTATTGTTGCAAAAATTCTTATAAAATAGTATTGTACATGTCTTATCTAAAATAAAATAAAAAGAATTAAAAATAAAATAAATGATTTAATTTCAAAATAAAATAAAAACCGAACAGTGACCAGATGCCCTCAACAAAGAGCCAAACTCGCGCTGGTTTAATAAATACTATTTATTAATTTTAATTTATAATTTAATTTAAATATAATATATATGTGTTAATTTATCCAATTGGAATTTGCATGATAGCCGACCGGAGACATCCCACATTTTTTTCATTTATAAATTTACCCAAATGTACGTAAATCAGTTGTTTGATAAACTTAGATGATTAAAAATGCGTTGGATTAATTCTTAGTTAATCAATGATTTATGGATTTCTTGTGATCTTTTTAAATAGTATCTTTTTGGAAATAGAAATGATTATTTATTTATAAATTTCCTTCTCACTAAGAACAATTCGTATGTGTTTCTCTCGCTTCAAATATTGACATTGAAGAAAATTTTTAATCCATACATATTAAATATTAACAAGAACATTATTCGTTTATTTTATTTATGTAAATTACATAAAAGTAGGTGGAGTTTTCTGTTAATTTAAAAATTATTTATTTGGGTATAAAACAAACATTTTGTTCATTTGATAACAGAGCCTATTCAAAATTGTTTATTTAATTATTTATCTATTGCCTTTATTATTCATTTCTTCTAATTTATAATTAGAATTTTCACACAAAGTGAAGACATTTAGGAGAAGCCAATGGAAAACTTTTCGTATTTTCATTGATATTCTAATAATTTTTAATTTTCATTTAAACCTAATTATAATGTTCCTTCTAAGTGGGACTCAAATCTCGGAATAAGTGAAATTCAGGCAAATACTAGATCCGCGCGTAATATATTCGGTAATTGTTCATATACAGTAAGACCCCGCTTAACGCTGTCTCGGTTAGCGCTGTTTCGGTTTAGCGCTCTTTTATTTGAACCCGGGGATTCCCCGAAATCGTTCGCAGCGCTAGGTTTTCCAGTGTAGTTGTGTTTTTTGTTTGGTACGGTGCTGTGCGAACGAAATTTTATTATTTGAAACATTTGGTGACATTATTGTAAGTATAAATTTATATAATATGTATAACGATTAATACAGTGACAAATATTATGATCTTTAGTTTTTAACATGGGTGATAACGAAAAACAAGAAAAGAAAGCAACCAGAATAAGCATTTCACTGGAAACTGAAATGCAAGTGATTAGAAGATTAGATTCTGGTGAACATCAATCTCAAATTAGTGCTACATTGAATTTGGCAACTTCAACAATAAGAACAATTCTTAAGAATAAAGAAAAGATACTCTCATCGGCCAGATTTAAGTAAGAGTGAAGACATTGGACACTCCGTCGATATGAATAAAATTTTGGAAGAAATAGTGGAATTAGCGAAACAAACCGGTTTAGATGAGGTAAATGTGGAAGACGTCGAAGAAATAGTTCAAGAAACAGCAGCTAGTCTTTCTAATGATGAGCTCAAGGAATTAACTGAGCAAGAAGAAAACATAAATATTAATAGTAATGATTCCGAAGAAGAGCTAAAAGAACTTTCGATGGCGTTTGTAAAAAGCAGTTTGATCACTATAACTGAAATTATGGACCAATTTGTTGAAATTGATCCAAATTTTGACACGAGTTCAAAAGCAAGACGAGGTGTTATAGATGCTTTATCCATTTATCAACAACTTTTATCAGAACGCACAAGGAAAACGCAAACTACATTAGATGCCTTCTTGATAAAAAGGCAGAAAATTAGAAACACATAATAGACTGAATGATTTGCCTGACTTAGAATTTTATTTAAATTTTCGTTTATATTGTTTTTATTTTTGTAAGAAATAAATGTTTGGTTTTATTTTTATTAAAAAAAAACAGAATTATTAAATTTAACACCTAACCAATTTTCTATCCATCTTCCCCTAACCCCATTATTTACATGTTAAAATAGCCTCGTTTAGCGCTGTTTCGCATTACGCTCTCTTTTGATGGAACGTATCCCCCGCGTTAAACGGGGTATTACTGTACTATATATTTTCATATATTGCTCGTATAATAAGATTCGAGATGTAAAAATAAATTAACTATTTATTTAAATACTACTATGGAAAAAAATTGAGCTGCTTATAAATTATTTTTAATTTTTTTACAAATTTTATTGCATCGCCTTGAATAAATTGTGAATATATAATAAGGATTTTATATATTGAATTAAAAGACAACCTCTTTAGCTCAGTTTGTCAAAATTATAAAAATTTTTGCAGAGGTAGCAATCGAAACGTATTTTTTTGAATAAATTTACAATAAAAAATATCTATATGTATTTTATTTATAAAATTTCCTTATAACTAATAATATTATTCATTCTTTCAACACATTTTTTATAAATGTTCCTAATTACAATCTTAAAATTGGCGCTTAATTTCATCTTATAAACAAAAAATTAAAGCATCACTTGTGAAAAATGAAAGATTCATTTACTCAAAAAGGTGTATTTCTCTTTGATAAAACACATCATAAAAGGGATATAAATGATTAATTACATTTTTCTTTTTTTGTTTTTAAATATTTTCTTACTCACTATTTTGATTTGTTCAACCCGTTATCCAAGATGGTGATTTTACCAATTGACAGTCCAAATTTTATTAACATACTATACTATAATTTTTATTTATAATAATAAAAAAATGCATATTTATTTAATTACTTAGATTATTTAATAGTAGATTGTCTCTTTTTTTTATAAATATTTAGTCTAATTTAATAAATCATGAATTTATTATAAACTGTAAGTAATAAATTATTTAATTTAAATTTTATTTGAGAGTATATAAATTAAAGAATAAAATAAAATAAAATTCTCTATTTTTAGATTTCAAGTCAAAATGATGGGATTTTCATATGAAAAGAGGCCTTTGAAAAGGCCTCGACTTGGACCTCCTGATGTTTACCCACAAGAACCCAAACAAAAAGAGGTTGATTTTTAAAATACATTACTTTTTTACATTATAATTTGTAATGACTAATTTGTATTAATTTTAGGATGAATTGACATCTCTGAATGTTAAACATGGCTTCTCTACAATGCCACAATTAAATGATGAATTTGGAACTGCCCGAAATTGCAATATTACCGCATCCAAAGTAAGAGACCAACATATTTAATTAAATAAAATTGATTTTACAGATTCTTGCACTTATCTTTAAAAGAGAAAAAATCATTTTTGTGTCCTTTGTCAAACTGTATTATTGACATAAAGATTTGTGATTTTTTTTAAATTACACTTCAATTTTTATAATACAATTTATAACTAAGCCAGTGATTGAAGTAGTAGTTTGAAATTTTAAATTATTTAGAATTGAAAAAGACCACTGCTCTTTGCGATGGTATATCCTTTTTAAGTTGCATATTTTCAATATTCTTTTTATTTGAAATGAGAAGATTTATTTGTTAAATTAAATTGAAAATTAATTCATCATATATTTTAAGTTTTCATGAACAGTTTAATATTAAATTTTAATAATTTAAAATTTAAATAAATGCATATTTGTATTAATTAAAAAAGATAATCTTTATATTTTTATTACTATTTTTTTTTAATTCTAAAAAAATTTAGACTCATTTCATAGATTATTCTCCTTGAAAATTTAAAAAAATTATTTATTAAAGTTTATTAAAATTTTTATTTTATTATCGTCTATGATATGAAATGATGGATGAAGACCGATCACTGGCAGAAATAGCACAAAAGCTGCTATTTGGCTTTAAGTCTCAATCAATAATAATAATAATAATAATAATAATAAAATGGTTACAATTTTATCCTTAAAAAATATAATAATTCAAATCCTTCACCTTCCTTTTTCTAATATATAAATAAAAAAACATCAATTTTAAATTTTAGGTTGGTGCTTATTTTAATGCAATTTTAACAAAAAAAGAAGAGTTAAATACTCTTCCAGACTCAGGAAGAAAACGACAACAAATTAATCCCAAGGATAATTTTTGGCCTGCCACTCCTCGTACAAAAAATGCCATTGAAGCATGGTTTAAAGATCTTGCTGGATCGAAACCTTTAATTAGTTTATCAAAAAAGGTCTTGTTCTATTTATTTCCTTATCTTTATTTTTAAATTAGCCATTACTTGATCTAAATCAAATTTAATTTTCATTAAATTTTTTTTTAAATTTCTCAGGCCCCAAATTTCAATAAGAAAGAAGAAATGTTCATGACACTTTGTGAATACCAAGTGCCTCTGCTTAGAGCTGCTTGGTTTATTAAACTTTCTTATGCCTATACGGTAGCTGTTTGTGAAGTAAAGACAAAAAAGCGTCAACTTCCTGATCCTTCACAAGGTGAATTTTATATTTCTTTATTTTTTAGACATTTAAAAAATAAAAAAAATAATCAGAAATCACCTCAATGAAACTAATATTTAAATTTTTAAGGATAGAAATTTTAAATCTAGAAATACAGTATCTAGTATATAAATAATACTTTAATTAAAAGATTAAAAATATTATTTCAAATATATTTTAGAATGGACTGCAACGTTGATAAAATTTTTAAAAGACCAATTAGTAAAATTACAAGATTACTATCAACACACTTTACCTTCAAATGGAAATAGCCAACCAACTCCTCCAAATTCTTCCTCAACTCCTTTAACTACTTATGCAGGTAGCTCTCCTATTTCTGAGGAACATAAAATAGCCTTAAAACAATGGCAATATTGTATAAATTTAGCGAAATATCTTTATGAGGTACTAAAGTTTGAAATACTAATTTTTTGAATTTTACTTTTGAATTTTTTTAAAAAATGTTATTTTTTTTAGGAGGGTCTTTTAGATCGTCAAGAATTCTTGCAATGGATCATTGAATTACTTGATCGCCTTAAAACACCGAATTCCTCCTCATTGTCTTCACCTGACGACGGAGTACTTCGACTTCTTCTGCCTCTAGCCCTTCAATATTTAGATGAATTAGTTCAATCAGAACTACTTTCCAGAAAATTAACTAATTTATGTTGTCGAAAAATTGCCCAAATGTGCCAAGCCGCAGGAATTGACACCAATTCAGTGATTATTCAAAATCAAACTCAGAACCAATCAAACAATCAAACCTCTCTAACAAATAATCCGCAACCTCTTAGTCCTACAAATGGGTAAAAATATTCTTCTATTTAAATTCATATTTTTAATTATGTATAAATAATTATTTTTCTATTTATTTTAAAGAACACTTATTCAAACTCCTCCTGTTCATCCACTTTTATCAACATTTAAAGATTATCTCAATTGTCCTCATCATCGGGATATTCTTCTTGGGCTCAGTGCTATTGTACAGGTATTATAGAAAAAATCATAACATTATTAAATATTCCAATCTTTATTTATTTCTACATTTATATATTAGGTCATTACATTAGAATGTCCAACCGCATTAGTTTGGAATTGTGTTGGGGAAGGAAAGGCTCCTTCTGTGTTAAATGGTTCTCCTTTGGACCATTTACCGTGTTCACCGAGTGCATTACCAATGCCACAACGTACTACAAATATTAATTTTCGTCAACAACTTCGCATTGCCGAAGAACATGTTCGTGAAAGAAGTAGGGCTGCTGAAGGTCGTTGGTCTTGTGATAAATGGCAACAATCAAGTGCCGGAGTTACCACAGCTAAGGCAAGTAATTCTTAATCTATTTTTTTATTCATTTAATTATCCTTATTTTAATTATTTTACAGGTTCTTACAGCTCTGGATGCTCTTGATCGTCACAGTTTTGATCATACGGATTCAACTAATTCTTTAGATACTCTTTATGCAAAAATTTTTACTCCTGTAACACCACCTAGTAATAATAATAATTCATCTAGTGGCAGTACGCCACGATCTGATGGAAATAATTCGGGTGGAAGTAACAATACTTCAAGTGCTAATGGAAGTACTCCTAATAAAGATAATTCAAATACAAATGAAAATAGTCGGGATACGCGAACTGAATATGTAAATAAAAATAAATTATTAATTAATTTAATAAATAATTTATTAATTTTTGTTAAATTAATTGTATGTTTTAAAGAATGTTTCTCAAGATGAAGCTGTCGTGCAAATTCTTTGTGAATGGGCTGTAAGTTGGCAACGTTGGGGTGAGCATCGAGCAATGGCAGTTGCCAAATTATTAGAGAAACGCCAATCAGAAGTATGTAGCTCAGAACCGGATAGTCCAGGCGATGATAAGGATTCCACCTCCTCGTTAACTGGTGCTCCAAATGGTTTACCTGTTTTCCAATCTTTGCTTATGAAATTTTTGGATAATGATGCCCCTGTTCTAGGTTTGTTTTAATTGAAATTATTATTTCAAAAACTACTTAATTTATATTTGGAGAAAGGAAGTGTTTCAAGGAGAAATAATTAGAAAATTATTTTATTTTAGCCCTCGTTTCGTATCTTCATCGCATTCTTCTTCAAAACTAAATAGTTATTATTAGAAACACTGTGTGCAATATAATGTTAGTACTATATCTTTCTATGTATCTCTGTGTGGCTCTTCAGAACTCGAAAGTAGTTGGTCGCATTAACCACCTTTCTCCAAGAGTCCCTATCCTGAGCCACAGCCAACTCCGTCCCTTCCTACATTGTCCACCCACCTCGTCCCTGGTCTTCTAAGGGGACGTTTCCCAATCGGCCTCCCCACCAATTTATTTTTATAATGTTAGTACAATATTATTAATATTCAATCTTACAGAAAGACGAGTCCATAAATTAAATTTCCTAAATTACTAATGATAATATTGTACAAACATTGTATTTCACACAGAAACAATCATGCCTATTAACAACTTTTTAGTCATAAGGGAATTTTGACATATTAATATTTTTTATTGTAAATTTATTCAAAAAAATACACAGCGTTTCGATTGCTACTTCTGTAATCGTATTTTTTGTATTTTTTTGTGAATAAATTTACAATAAAAAAATATCAATATGTGGTTTTATTTACAAAATTCCCTTATAAATAAATACAGCCACCAAAGCTTTAATAATTTAACTTTTTAGTCTTGAAGATGACGCGAAAATAAAATAATTTTCTAATTATTTTCCCTGTTAGCACTATCAGCCAACCCTTTAGATTATAAGCGAATTTAAAGAGTATTAAATTAAATTAAAAACAATTATTATGTGAAAATATGTCACTGACTGACTGAATATAAACATTTTATAAATTTCGAAAAATAATAAATTTGGAAATCCCAGAATCATTATGAAAATGGTTTTAAAAAAATGTACATATATATATCTATTTAGTAACACATTTTCTATGATTGAAAAGAAAACGTAGGAATATAAAAAATTACAAATTGTATTAACTTCATGTTTATAAAATCTGTCTGTTGTCATTATAAGTATGTTATCTATTGGATCTTTTGTTCAGAAGATCCACCAACTCCACAAAATCGGCAAATGTTTACCAACCTCGTTCACTTGTTTTCTGAATTGATTCGGCACGATATTTTTTCTCATGATGTATATATGTGTACATTAATATCTCGTGGAGATTTAAACACGGGAGGCGCCGGTGGAGGAGGTGTAGGCGCTGTGGCAGCTGCTGCAGCTGCAAGTGCACACCACCATAAACCGGGAACTCCTGCGGATTCCCGGGGAGCACCTTCTTCACAACCTTTAGATGACGATTCTCTATTCCAAGGAATGGATTTAAAACCTCAGGTAAAGAAATATTATAAATAAGCATATTAATAGATTATAATTACTTTAATTAATCTTTAGTGTAACGTTGTAAAAGAAAATTTATTTCATTTAATTTTCATTACTTCAAGTTTTTTCAGGAAAATGAAATAAATAATCGAAATCATTTTTTTTTTTATTATAGTAATAAATTTCAATATTTCTTCCCAGAATATAATTGTTCCAATACTATTATATATATATATGTTTATATATAAAAATATACCTTTATATTTTAAGAGGAGGCTTTTCTATGTTGGGCACCTAATAATTTCTTGTCACTGAAACCTAAAGCATGGAAAGAAAGGCTATTACTTCCATCTGATGACTAACTGGGATTCATAAGAAAACAAATTTAAAATGTACCGTTCCGCTTGATTACTACTCCCTTGTGGTGTGTCTCATGTCGTCCATTGTGTGTTCTTTCAGGATCATGCTAGGAATATGGACTATGACGATAGTAAAATTGATGATGATTTAGATAAATTATTACAACATATAAAAGAGGAGCAACAAAACTCGATGGTAATTATTCATTATTGGTTAGTTGCATGGAGATTGAATCGCCAAGTGCTTATCGAAGAGTCTTGATCTAACCCAGCATGGATTTCAACATTTAATTAATAATCGTCAACTATTTCCTACCAATGATGGAATTATTTCTTACATTTACCTTCATTCTATTCATATATTCATCTATTTTTATTCTCCTTGATTTTTTCTTAAAAAATAATGTTCTCTTCGTTAACTGTGAATATTATATTTTTCTTATTTCCCGACTATTAATATCTTAATTTTCATTAATTTCCCATCATACTAGGGATAATATATAATTATTTAAAATGTAATAAAAGTATTAAATTAAAGTTTGATCTATTAAAATAAACGATTGCTATAACTATTGATTAAATTGACAAAATAAAAATAGGATACTTTAAGATAAAATGAATTGATAAAGAGAAATAAAAAATTTGGAAATAATTAAATTAATTAAAATCTTTGTTACAATATATATATATATATATTTTCATAAGCGGCCAAGAACTTTCGAGTTCCGTAGAGCCATAGAGATAGATAGATATTTTTATATATATATAATCTAATCCTAAATAATATTCGAAATTCAATCATTAACTTTATTTTATTTGTTTCTGTCTACTTTATATAAGCTTAATCCTTTAGTTAAAATTAAATGTTTAAGCTTTTAGTTATATTAATATATATAAATTGATACATTCAAATATTATATATTGATTAGTAACTATTAAATCATAAAAAAATATATTTTTAATTCAATTTCATTTTATTTTTTGGTTTTATTTTATATTTATATATTAATTCTCATTAACTTTTTTATTAATGCATTGAATTGTCTAATCTCATTTAGATCTAAATATAATGCCAAAAAGAAATGAATGATCGTGATCATTTAAGAAATTAAATACGTTATAATCAACTTAAAATATTTTTAATATTTTTTTTTTTCTCTCAATATTTACATTTCTTACATTTCACCCTATTAACTAATATTTTACATAAATCCTTTTCATGATTTATTAGATTAATGTATTTTTATACTACTAATTTTATAATTGAACATGAAATCTTTTGAAATCTTTTAAAAATGTAAATAATTAGAAATATAACATTGTAATTATATTAGTAATTAATTTCTTTAAAATTCATTCATTTTTTTTAAAGATTTTACGAAGATTAATTAGTCATTGTTCAATGTCAAACTCATTTGTTTCTTTGTTGATTTTGCATGTTTTGTTTTTAATTGTTTTAAGTTTCTTTTCATGCACAATAGGTATAATTATTAATTATAAAATTTCTTGTTTAATTTATAATTACGAATGTTCATCCAGGATGCTCCGGATTCCCCTAAAGACCATGGACTCGTTCCACCTATGGGTCACCATTTGGATCAGCATCATCATCATGGTGGAGGTACAGGCCATCATTCAACAACTTCTACAGGTCCAAACTCTGGACATCATCCTCCCGATGTTACTACAACTCCTACGGCTCATCAAGGGGCGCATACACCTGGAAGCCATTCTGCACCAGTTGAAACGCGATCCCGTCATTTACTTTATACCACACATTTTCCATTAACTCAGGTAATTGAAATTTCTAAAATTATTAAATCTTAATTCTATCTATATTCGATATATGTATTTTAAATTATGTATTTATTATCATCAATTAGGACGAAGCCTATTCAGTTCATGACTGCAATCAACGACATGTTCTTCTTTATGGAGTTGGTCGACAACGCGATGAAGCAAGGCATGTCGTCAAACGAATCACAAAAGATATTTGTAAATTATTTAGCAAGAAATTTAGCATTGATGTCGCGGAAGGTATTTATATTATTTTTAAATACAGGTTCTAAAATATAAATATTTATAAATAAATTCTTTCTTAAAATATTTTTTGAATTTTTAAGGAGGAAAAGTTAAAAAACATAGTAGAAGTGAATTTAATTTTGAAGCTACAACAACAAAAGTACAAAGCCTTTCATATTTCGATCAACATCAAGTGACGTGGCAATGTGCTGTAACTGTTACTGAAATGCTAGCTTCATTTGCCACTTGTGGCACAAATTACCTTCCTGTACAAGAACATGTGGCATTCCTTTTTGATCTCATGGAACTTGCTCTTAATATTTATGGCCTTATTGATGTCTGTATTCAGGTATTTAACCTTTTTTAAATAGATAATTAAAACATTTTAAATTTATCATTTTCTTTATAAATATTTCTTTTTCATTTTTTTAAATAATTTTTTTTTAATTATTAGATTTTGAAAGAATTACCTGAAGTCGAAGCCCAACTTCAAACGAAAGGATCTACCCTAGTTAGAAGTTATACAACTTCTCTTAGTCTTTATGTCGTAGGCGTATTACGTCGTTATCATTGTTGTTTATTATGTAAGTAACATATATATATATATATATATATATATATTATCAGATTTATATCAGGAATATAATCACGTATTTTTGTGAGATTGTTTTCTCGACGTTTCGGCACCCTTTTTGGTGCCATTTTCAAGAGATTATTTAGGTGGAATATTTTTGGGATTCTCTGTCTTGGTCTGTGTGACCAAGGGTTAATATCGGGATTTTGGGTTGATTGGTTGGGCGGTTTTGTACTCACTGCGTTGCTGTGGAGCTCCAAAGAATCCTAGGCAATCCTGAGACTGGCACACGTCCGCACGGACAACAGCCCGAGGCCGATTGGTCCCACAGATTAAGATCCAGAATCCCAAAAATATTCCCACCTAAATAATCTCTTGAAAATGGCGCCAAAATGGGTGCCGAAACGTCGAGAAAACAATCTCACAAAAATACGTGATTATATTCCCCTGATATAAATCTGATAATAATAATAATAACATTCACGGAAATCTAAAACAATATATATATATATATATATATATATATATATATATTTATAGTTTTATATTTTCTTTTTCAATTTTAGTATCTCCAGAACAGACATCAGCTGTCTTTTCAGGACTTTGTACAGTTGTTAAACATGTTTCCAATCCTGGTGATTGTAGTTCTGCTGAAAGGTGTATCTTAGCGCATTTATATGATCTCTATAGTGCTTCGGCTGCACTTAAATCTAAACCAAGCGGCAATGAACCATTTGGAAATGCTTATCCTAAAATTCGACAGGCCCTTTATACCGCTTTACAACCAAGCACATCAAGCTCTCATGTTTGTAACACACAATTTATGGCTTCCGTACTTGCAAATCCACGAAGAGGAGGTAACCTAATTGTTATTATAATAATTATAATACAAAATAATTCTTGTTTTTTTTAAACATATTTTCTTATAATAATAATAATAATAATAATAATACTTTTAGGAAAATTAGAACCACAATGGGCAAGACAATTAGCAGAAACACCTGGTAATCGATATAGTTTTGTGTGCAATGCAGTTGTTGCTGTTTGTAATGAAACCGACAATGATCGTCTTAATGATTTAGCGATCCTATGTGCAGAATTGACTGCGTGTTGCAATGCTCTTAGCTCAGAATGGCTTGGTTAGATATTTTTTGATGATGATAAAATTGAACGATTACTATTAAATTGCTAATTTAAACATTTTTACTTTTTCTAGGTGTTTTGATGGCTTTATGTTGTTCTTCTAATCATTCCTCACATTTCATGGACGTTTTAACTCAAGTTAACATTCATGATCTTTCCATTCATAATTCATTAGCTGTATTTACTTCTATTTTAATTGGTAATTTTTTACATTTATTTATTGCTAGTTATGGTTCAAATAACTTATTTAATAATATTTTGTTATTGTAAGAACACTAACAAGATAAATACATTTTTAAACAACAATTTAAAAAAAAACTATTCACTATTTATTTTATGTCTTCATTTTTAAAAAAAAAAATTATTATTAAGAATTAATTAAATTTTGTTTTCTAGCTCGACATTGTTTTTCACTCGAAGATTTTGTTGTACACATTGCCCTTCCCTCTTTAGTAAAAGCGAAAGCTTGTAATGAAGGACGAGGTGATGCTGATCCTCAAGTAGAAGCAGGAGCGCGACTTACATGTCATCTGCTTTTAAGACTTTTTAAAACTGTTGAATGTCCTCAGCCAGCACTTTATAGTGTGAGTACTTCACCGCATCCATTACCTCCTGCAGGAGGTCTGAGTATTAAATTAAGTTGCGATAGACATTTATTGGCTGCTGCTCACAAAAATATTGGTGTAGGCCCAGTTTTGGCAGTTTTAAAGGTAAATATTATTATAAAGTAAAATTTAATATATAATTTAATAATTAATAATCATGATATTTTAGGCTATTTTAGTTGTGGGTGACGCAACAGCCCGAGAAGGAAAATCCTCTTCGAATTCAAATTCAGGAATTTGTAATTCATCAAGTGGTTCAAGTAGTGGTAAAAAAGGTGCTGATACCCGGAGTTCGTCTTCCAGAACACCAACTCTTGGAAACTCTGGCAACGAGCTGAGCATAAGTCATATCCTTGGAACAACCGACATCATGGCAGCCGGAGAAGAGTCCCTCTTAGATTTGGCGTAAATATACATTCCAATAGTTTTTGCAGTGTTTCTCAATCGATTGGAGAATCTTTCTTTTTCTTTTGTAAATTTGTGGGTGTGTACAAATTGGATTCCAAATTCTTATATTATAATGTAATAAATTACATAAATACATCTAGAATGAATTTAATTCTTTTGAGCTATTCAAATCTTATCTTTTATTTATATAATCGTATATTTATCATTTAATATTTTCAAATCTACAATCAAATAAATAATATTCAAATGTACTATTTCTTGTTTTATACTCTAAAATTCAATGTCTAATTTTTTAGTTTTATATGTATATACATGTATATAATTCTCTATTATATTTTCTCAAAGAAAATTATATAACTTGGTGAACATTCAGATAAATATATATATACTTATTATTCTTATTTATAATTTTATTTAATTACTGTATATAGTATATCTATTTCTTTTCTTTCTTTTCTCTAAAATTGCTTTTTGTATAAAGAAAAGAGAGAAACACTGTTTTATGTGCAATTAATTAAAAATCTTACATTAAATATACTTAAAAAACTAACAGATGCATGCGACTTTATTGGAGATTTTATTAAATGTGTTTTGCTCAAGAATAAGAAATAAGTTCATTCTTAATAATAATAATAAAAGGTGTTGGAATTCTTATTTTTTTGATCTCTTTCGTTTTCCTTAACTCACTGTCGGTGTAAGTTTCACTCTGCTCGCGGTCTCGCCGATGAGAGGCACTGCCCTTTCCTTACTAACTTCTTTAAGAAAAATTTACTTATACCCTTGTAAAGTGATGTGTGGGGTGTTGGCAGTCTCGGGGGAAGTGGCCCCGGAAGTCATGCATCCCCTACCACATCAGCAGCCGCAGGTCTCTCTGATTTCGCTCAACATGTGCTACGACAGATTTGCAGTCAGGAATGGGTCCTTGAGAGGTGTTTACAGAATCCTGAAGAACTTTGTCATCCGGACATGCTTCTTGATAATATGCTAACACCTAAACAGGCACAACGTCTTTTACATATGATTTGTTATCCGGAGCTCACTGCTACTTCTGATGAAAATTTAGATCAACGCTCGATTATTACAAGAATTCTTGAGGTATTTTAGAACAACTCATAATAAAAGCTAGATTTTCTCATATAGTTTCTGAAAAAGAATTAGAATTTAATAAAGTATAGGAAAATTTGGTCGTATATTGTTATTTATCAATGTATTTTTTTTTTCTTAGAATTTAGATCAATGGACCCTTAGAATGAGTTGGCTTGATCTTCAATTAATGTTTAAACAATTCCCTGCTGGTTCAAATGAATTGAGTCAATGGCTTGATACGGTTGCCAAAGCTGCTATCGATGTCTTCCAATTAACAAATCCCGCTGCCTATAATCTTTCAGTGGATGGAAATGGTCTAACGTCTACAGATCCTAAAAAACCTGGTTCAATTTGGCTGGTAGCGCCTCTTGTCAGTAAACTTCCTTCAGCTGTTCAAGGAAGAGTTTTAAAAGTTGCAGGTAGAATGTTATTAAGTTTTAAGTTATTTAAATTTGTTTGTGAGATATTTAATAATTTTCTATCTTTATTTAAATTATAGGACAAGTTCTTGAATCTGGATATTGGTCAGCGAAATCTCGAGATTCAAAGAGTAGCAACGCTTCTACTAAAGAAACACGCGGAGGACCAGGAAGCGTTGGAGGGGGAGATCGAACCAGTAGCGGAAGCGGTGGACCTGGGAGTGGAGGAGGGAATTCAAATTTAGTAAATATTAATAAAAATATTTTAAAAAGTTCTATTAAATACATTTTTTTAAATGCAATATCATTTTCACTTTTGTTTTTATTTTTAGCATTCTGGGACAGGAGGAACCAACCCACCTCCAGGCTGTAGCGGCAGTTCAGGATCGACTTCCCTCTTAGGCCACCAACCTTTTCTTTCTCTCGTTCTTACTTGTCTTAAAGGGCAAGATGACCAACGTGAAGGACTTCTTACTTCTTTACATTCACAACTTACACAATTTCTCATGTTAAGCAAAGATGTAAGAAAATTTAAATTTTTAACTTAATATCTGGAATAAACCTTCTAAATTAAAAAAATATTTCTAAAGGAAAGAAATGGAACTGGGGGCCTGGAAGAATCACGAAATCTTCAGACAATGCAAGATTCATTACAACTACGATTTTCTCTTGTTGGTGGCATGTTTGATACGATCCAGCGTAATACTACAGTAACTACAGATTGGGCCATTTTACTTGTTCAACTTATTAGTCATGGAGTGATTGACCTTAATAATAATATGTAAGTACTACAATTATACACTTTTATAATGATTTACCTACCTCCTATTACATTCAGACTGATAATTGAGACTAGAAGACTAGAGACTAGAAGAATGTACTACATGATGGTAAAACTCTTTTGTGATAGCAGCGCCATCGGGCGGTGAGGCTAAGTACTTGTTGAATGACCCTCGTAATTCTAAACATTATTTATTTACTAGTAATGAATAAATAGTTTTGTTAGCAAAACCAAACCTCAATTATTATTTTCAAATTTATAATATATTTAATTTTTATTTTTCCATATATGTTATATTTATCCATTATATTCATTTATTCATCTATCACTTATTTCAGGGAACTCTTTACAACAGTGATTGATATGTTAGCAACATTAATACACTCCACTCTTGTTTCGGATTCTCAATCAGAAAAAGATGAAAATAGGAAACATTACCAAGCTTTATTAAAAAAATTAAAAAAGGTACCTAAATTAATTTTATAATCTAATATTCGTTTAATCATATTATAAATATATACATATATTTATAATTATGTTTATAGGAACTTGGAGAACGTAATTCGTCTTCTATTAGTCACGTTCGGCAACTTTTACCAATGACTAAACATTCCGTAGAAGTAATTGCTTGTGAACCCATGGGTTGCTTAAAGGATACAAAAGGGACCAAAATTGCTGGATTTGATTCTATAGACAAAAAACAGGTAAATATTCACCAATTAAATTTTCATTAGAAAAAATTTTATTACAACCCTTTTAATCATAAAGTCACTGTCTATAATTTAGATTAAACCAAACAATTTTATTTAATTTTTGAATTAGGGCCTTCAAATTGCTGAAAAACAACGAGTTCCTGCATGGGACCTTCTAGAAGGGCACAAGAATCCTGCACCTTTATCATGGGCTTGGTTTGGAGCTGTTCGTTTAGAACGAAAACCTCTCTGGTACGAAGATACCCATCGACTTCTCCGCTATCACACACATTCGCTTCGTAAAACAACATCGCATTATTTGGATCCTCCTCCGTTACCGGCAGAAGATCTCGAACCCCCACAAGAAAAACCGGTAAGTTTCTAATTTGATGTTTATAAGTAGTATTGTGCTGTTTCTAATTTCAAGAATTTCCAATATTAATTATTAAATTTCAAACAATCCCCTAATTTTTCATTGCTAATAGAAAATAATCCTCAAATGTATACATTTTTTTTCGAGATTAAATTATAAAAACAAACTAAAATTCAATAATTATAATTTTATAATTTTTTATAATTTTATCCTGAAAAAATTTAAATCAAACTTTTTCTAGTATATTCTATTCTAATACTATTCTTGGTTTACCCGGTTATTGGATTATTTTTAAGATAATTATAATTTCAAACACATAAATTCCACCTCACTATATGAAAATTTAAAAAATCAAAACAAATCTAAAACAAATAAAGGATATTCTATTTTCTTAATATGCTTTTTTCCTTATTAACTTTCATTCATGTTCTCTTTAAAATTTGGAGTCAAAGGTATATGTATTTTTTTTCTCTTGCGTAGATATTCGATTTGATTTTCCACTTTAATTTTCAAAATCCTGGATGCATGGACACAAATGGAAATTTTCCTTCCTTGTTAGAGCTATTTCCTTTTCCTTTGAGCGCTTGCTGACCTATTCCCTTGTATGGTGACCGGGTCATGGACAAGCTAATGGCTCGCTTGTAGTGTTCATGTGTGTACTGCAACCAGTTAAAGGATGATAGTAAAGCGGATACGCCCAACTCTTCGGAACAGTCGCCCCGAGGCCTGGGAGGCCCTGGGGGAATTCTTGGACTTGGAGGGGTTCCAGTGGCAAATAAGAGGCCCAAGTCTACAAGGAGAAGACGACCAAAAGGAGGTGTTACGCCTACCTCCAATGGACCTGCAGGTCCTCCAGGACAACCACCAATGATGCCAGGCATGCCACAAGTTCAGGTATTATAATATAAATTTACTAAAATACATTTTATAATAAGTTCACTTTAATATTTTATAGAATTTTAAATAAAATTAATTATTATTTGTTATTATTATATTGAATTATTATTTTAAAAATAAAAACGTTCATTCTTAAAAATATGGAAACATTAATCGGAGAATCCTATTTTAGCCAGGACAAATTCCTCAGCATCTCGGCGGTTATCAGCCACAGCCTCAACCTCAACAACAACAACAACAACAGCAGCAACAAGCAGCTGCTGCTGCTGCTGTGATGTTTGCTCAACAACAACAGCAACAACAACAACAAGCTGCTGCAGCAGCGGCAGCTGCAGCTGCTCAACATGTTCAACAGCAGCAGCAACAACAACAATCTCAGCAACAATGGGCTGGTTATGGTCCACCACAAGCAACACAACAACCACCACAGCAACAAGCCTATTATCCTCCACAACAGGTTTGTCGAAATTCTAATCGAATACGTAATAAATATTTTAAAATTGTCTTTTGGAATAAAACTTATATTGAGATCATTTCTATTTTCTCCTTGGAAGATGATATAAATTTAATTTAAAAAAAAATTTGGTTATAAAATGGTAATATTTTAGTCATAATATGTTTGAGCCGGATGTGTTTGTGAGTCAGTGGGGCCGGTTGCAGATGCAGGGGGCTGGCCCTCGCGCCCAAACCCAGTCGAAGCAAGCCCTCTCCCAAATGCTGAGGATGCGACTACCACCCAGCAATCAATTCTTGGCTGGATCAGGGGCTGGTGGAGCAGCTCAACAACAAGGACCACCTGGATTTTCTCCACAAAGCATGCAACGTCAACAATTCATTCGTCAACAACTTCGAGCCCAGCACGGTGGCATGTACCCTCAACAGCAGCCGCCCGCTCCTAACATGTATTCTGGCATGCAGCAAGGTATGACTTGTTTTCGAATTTTATCCAATATTAGTAATAAACTTATGTTCCATAACATTTTTAATAAATCCTCAAAGACCGGGAGCATAGCTGCGCGGTTATAGTGACCGGTCCGCCGACTCGAGTAAGAGGGATCGAACCTCGCCGAGTGCATCTTTAAATAAAAATAAATATAATAAACAATTCTGAGAAAGCTGGCTAAAAAAAATAAATCCTCAAAGCTGAAATAAGATAACATGTTTTAATAAATTAAATAAATTAAATAAATTTAAATAATAATTAAATTGAACTTTTATATCAAAATGTTTATCATTCCATAAATTGAAATTTGTTTCTGCTAATTCTATAATAAGTGTATTTTTTTTAGGTATGGGTCAATCCTATGGTGGTTATGGTGGTCAAACTGGACCAACACCACAACAAATCATGGCTCAACAGCAACAACAAGCTCAACAATCACAGGCTACATCCGTACAACAACAAGCAGCGGCCGCAGCTGCAGTTGCTGCTGCAGGAATGATGGGGAATACTGGATTTCCTGGACCTCAACAAGGAGGACAACCTGGAGGTTTTATGGGACAACCTGGCGGTGGAGCTGGAAGTGGTCAAGGGGGAGCCGGTGGTGTTGCAGCTCCTCAACAAATGCGACCTGATTATCTTGCTCAGCAACAAAGAGCGATGGCTCAACAACAAGCTGGTGCTAGACCTCCCTATATGCAGGTAAATAAATGTCTTCATCAAATCTTTAAAATCTCATAATAAAGAATTTCTTTATTAAAAATTACTATAAATGTAAAAACAAAAATTCGATATTTCATAACAGCAAGCACCAAATGTAACAATGACATCAATGGCTGGCCCAATGCCTCCCGGTGGTGGCCAACAAGCCCCTGGCGGTCCCTCACCTGCCTATGGAAGGCAAACTTCGGCAGGACCACCTAATGCAGCTGCTGCTGCTGCTGCAGTTGCTGCACAACAACAACAACAACAACAAGCGGCTGTAGCTCGGCAGGAACGAATGCGTCATCAAATGTTACAAATGCAACAACATCAACATCAACAGCAGCAGCAACAGCAACAACAACAACAACAGCAACAACCCAATTCCGCTCTTGTTGCTCAATTACACCGACAACATAATCCATATAATCAACATCATCCTCCAAATTATTAATATCTATTTCTGATAGGCAATTTCATAAAAGTTATTATGTACTATTAAAAGTATTATGTAATTATTTTATATATATATATATAAACTCTAACGATTCCTTTTTAATTTTCATTTCAACGAAAAGACCTATTTAAATAAATTTTCTTAATAGGTATGAATCAGACGCCGACAAACAAACGAATATAATAAATAGAATTTTATATATAAACAAAAAGACAATTCTACAATAAATAAAAGTTTTACTATTCTATGTTTTTATGCATGTAGAATGAAATATGATGGACTTAAAAAAAAAAACGTTAACATCTTTTATTTTCTAATATTTATTATAAAAAAAATAAAATAAATAAATTATATCTTCTTGCTACTATTAATAAAAAAATTTTATGTAAAAGGCTATTTTATTATATACCATAACCATTTCTATCTAGAAAACAAATAAAAGTAGCTAAAATATAAAAAACAATCTTCAAAATTACTATTTTTCTTTGAAATGTTCTGATTTTTTAAGTATAACTTCCAACATATTGAGTTTGATTTTAATGTCATCAACACAAAAAGAAGAGAGAAATATGAATAATTCGTTCCTTTGAAACCCCAGAATATTGTCACAAAAAAGAAATGTTGCCCTGTCAGATGTACTTTCTTCCTTTTATAACTTTACTCCAACTTCATACTTGCTTGGTTTGAATCAGGATTGTAATAGTGATATAATATCTGATTACAACTAAAGGAGCATTTTAGAAAATCGTCCTCTTGACAACGTTCATGCCAAATTGGTCGAAGAATAAGCTCCTTCTTTTTAATGATGACTCCATTAAAAAAAATTCAATATGGTGGAACAAATGCATAAAAAAATGAAGTAAAGTAGTAATTAACTGTAATATTTGTAATTTGTATCATAAAAAGTTTTAATCCAAATTTTTTGAATTATATACGAGGGTTGGTTGAAAAGTTTCCGGCCTGACCAAGAAAAACGATGTTTTTAAATTTTTTTTTGCTATATTTTTCAACATAATCTCCATCAACACTGATACATGTCTCATAACGGTGTTCTAATTAATTTAATTAAGGAAGAAATGGTTTTTCGAAGCAGTTTTTGGTCTAACGTTAGCAAACGCGGCACCCACGTTGCACACAGCTTTCCATATTCAAAGGGTTGTGCAAAATATTTCGCACACGTTCAGCTGACATCGTACAGGTCTCAGCTATCTTGAATGTTGAAAAATAAAGCAAAAAAATTTAAAAACATCGTTTTTCTTGGTCACGCCAGAAACTTTTCACCCCACCCTCGTAAGTCGTAAAATTAATTATTAATCATTGTTATAAATTCTTACTTTCTTGATTATAGCATATCATAAATGAAATTAGAAAATTATTAATAAACCTGAAAAATGAATGTATAGTGACAGAAAAATGTTATCGTCAGGCAATCAGTCGGTTGAGATTGCCAGCCAAAATCACCCCAAGGCGTTTACATTTTTCTGTCACTATATATATACAAATATGATTTGAAACACTCTTCCTGCTTTATTTTGAATAGAACGGAGCATTTGGGATTATGATTTACAATTTAAAATAAAAGAAAATAGGATAGAAATTTTAAATAAAATTGATAACAATAAAAATGAAAATCATACAATATGTTATTCCATGGACGTATAGTTTTACATGATAACATTTTTTACAACACATATTCCTTTCTTCTTTGTTTTATTACATACAGTGTTTTCATAGTAAGTGAAATATTTAATATTTTTTTTTTAGAAAATTATACATTATCTACCTATATATATATATATTGATGAAACATATTTAATTACATTTAATTACAAATGGACATTATAAATATATCCAGAAAGAATTGTTTTTTTTCTATTTAAATTAAAGATCTACATGTCCCATGCTTGGTCATTTTTTTTTAAAGATGAACAAAATTGATGAATGATTGATATTCTATATTAACAAAAAATAGTTAACAATTTTTCAAGAAATTATTATTAAAAATTATAATTAAATTTTTAATCAAATGTTTTTTTGTTGTTATATTTAATAAACTAAAAAAAAAAATATTTGATTAACATAGATTAATAACACAATTGAATAATAAATTTAAAATTAAAACTATTGGATGAGAATTCAATTAAGAAGATTATCTTATGAATATAGGAAAATAATTTTATTTCACAACTTTTTAACATAAGTTTTTTTATTTTTAAAAGGAAAATTTTAATTTTTTTGCATTTGCTCATTTTTCTTTAGACAATTTCGTTAAAGACGCTTGAAATTTTTCTATTATGGCAATCACATTCATATCTATCTTTTATTATTTAATTTTTTTTTTAAATGTTGATAATTATTTTTTTTGTATAAAAAATATATATATATTTATTAAAATATTCCTTTTGATCAAACCCAACACATATTTGCATATTTTTTTTTCTTTAATAATAATGTTCCTGGATAAATAAAGATAAAGAAAAAAAAATAAACAATTTTTTAATTATTATAAATAAGCGAGTATTTGAGTATTATTTTATTTCAACTTATAATAAATTATACCTTAAAATTATAAGAACTACCTGGTAATGAGATTTTATTTATTTATTTTAAAATAAATTAATTAATTAATTATACATTTTATTCTCTTATAAATAAATATATATATTTATATACACATTACATATTATATATAATTTTAATAAATTTTCTTTATATGAATTTACACAACAATGAATTTCAGGATAGGTTAATGAAAATTTAAAATTCTTTTTAAAAACTTAATTATTTTATTTTATTTTATTTTTTATATAAAATTGAGGACATAAATATGTAAGTATTTCTAATTTAAATATAAGTTGATGTTTTTTATGATCAACATTAATTATTATACATTAATTGAAATTAGGTAAAAAAAATTTCTTACACAATAAATAAATAAATAAATAAATATTTCACTTACAATGAAATTTCTTTCTTCAAAATTTTGGACTCTATTCATTCTAAATTAATATTTGGAACAATAAATAGCTAGGCAAAATTAAATATTTCATGATTTTTATACAAAAATTTTTTCTCCATAAAACATTCTTATATATATATATATATATATTATTTTTTTTTTTGTTTTACTTCATGTTTTTTTCATATTTTTTCAGGTTCGATTCTTTTCCATCGGAAACACAATTATAGTACCTATTTAACTCACTTTACTAGGAATTATATTCAAGTTTTTATTATTTGCCATCACTCAATTTAAAAAAAAAAAATCAAAACATTTTTCATAAGTGCTGAAATGAAATCTAAAATAATTTATTGGATTATTTTTAATATAAGTATATAATTCAGGACTTTTTCTTTTTTTTTATTTTGAAATATTTTGTTTTATTACATAATACGTATTAGTTAGTTTATTTAAACAAATTTATTTGATATAATTCTACCAGATATAAATTTTACAAATTATATAAACTTTTACTGAAAACATTGATTAATTTTTTTAACATAAAATTCAAGTGAAGGTATTTAAAATAATATAATAAAAAATATAATATCTTTGTTAATTTTTTTATATTTTTAAAAAATTCGCATTAATTAACATTAGACGAAAAAAACTAACAAGATAAATTCATATTCAAATTATAAATAAGATACTTAAAATTTTCTTCATATACGTGGATGGGGTGAAAAGTTTCCGGCCTGACTAAGAAAAACGATGTTTTTAAATTTTTTTTTTTTTATTTATTTTTCAACATTCAAGAAAGCTGAGATCTGTACGATGTCAGCTGAACGTGTGCGAAATGTTTTGCACAACCCTTTGAATATGGAAAGCTGTGTGCAACGTGGGTGCCGCGTTTGCTAACTTTAGACCAAAAACTGCTTCGAAAAACCATTTCTTCCTTAATTAAATTAATTAGAACACCGTTATGAGACATGTATCAGTGTTGATGGAGATTATGTTGAAAAATATAGCAAAAAAAAATTTAAAAACATCGTTTTTCTTGGTCAGGCCGGAAACTTTTCACCCCACCCAAATTCAAGGTAAATAACAACGAAAGCACTAATTTATTTTTTATATTTTTTTGAAATTTCCTAATATCAAAGTAAATTTGGTTATTAATAATTAAATTAATCAACGAGTAAGTGAATTTAAAAAATTCAGTTGATTTTTTTTAAGTTATTGTTATTCTATTAGAGAAAAATTATTTTATTTTTTTATTTAATATAAACGCACAGCCGTATTATTATTAGTTGAGGCAAATTTAAGAACACATTTAATTTATAAGGCATGCATTAGTTTTGGCTTGACATATGTCCCTATTTCTATTCTCATTTCTAAAATAATTAAAAATAACAATCTATATTTTATTTATTTATAAATTATTAAAATTATATAAATATATTTTTTATGTGATTTTAAAAATAATAATAATAATAATAATGGATTTCACTTAAAAATCATCCAACCTTATATAATTGAATACATAAAGTTGCTATTTTTTAAAAACAAGTTTTTTTTTTTATTAACTTGAATATAATTCCTATTTTCAAAAGTCGATCATTAATTAATGTGAATTAAGCTTCCATAATGATATTTTTCTCATTTTCTTTTTAAAAATTCCATCTTATATTAAACATTCGTAAACCTTTCTATCATTTCATTTTTCGGTTATTTTTTTTTTTCTATTTCATAAAAATAAAAGGACCCAAAGGTTTTTCTGAGATCATACCATAAAAATCCCAATTTCAGCCCCTATTTTTCCTTAATAACACATTTGTATTTGTGTAGTGTAAAAAGTTTTTAATTACTATGGCACGTCTTCGATTAGGCTGAAATTCAATACCTAAGGAATATTTTATATAGGTATTATATATATATATTATTTATAATTTATATACACTCAATTAAATTAGGTTCTAATTTCTCACGGTCTTTTTTTTTATTTTTTTATTTTTTTTTTTATATATATATATAAAACAAAAATTTGAGAATTTTCGTGGTATTCCCTTGATTCGTTTCCCACTGGTGTTTTTTTTATATATTAATTAATTACAAGATTTATGAATAAATTATACCAATGTGTTTATCCATACAGGAAAATATATAATATATATTTATTATTTTTAATTATTATATATTATTAGTTTATCAATTGCATTTTGTTAGCCTTCGATTTTTAATTGAGATTTAACTATATGACAATAGGAGAGCTCATATGTCGACTCTGCATATCGAAGATTTTTCTCAAGATTTTGTTTTTTCGTCAATTTTTTTTTATTAAATAAGAACCAACATCACAACAAACTGGATAATCCATATAGTCCAGAGGGGATGGAATTTTATTGAAGAGATGGTGTTTGCGTTGGAATAGAAGAAAGGACCATCGATGGTGACATTTAGGTTGATGACAGCGTCCGCAAGTCCTCGAGGAGATCGCACCATTAAGACAAGTTCCCCTCCATCGGATGGAAGGACTGGATCAAGGGTGAGTGTGGCAATACGGCAATGTTCTGATCCCGATTCCTGTAACAAACACTCATTTATTTTCATTTATGAAATTACTTAAATTAAGAATAGTATAATTAATTAAATATAAAAGATATAGAAGGAGGGATTTTAATGATAACCGCCCCGGTTAGAAGAGTACTAACAAAAGAAATAATTATACCAATGCAGTGATTGATGTATTGGTAAAATAAGAAGTAAGGGAACGCAGCAAAAAAAAGTCCTATTTTCAGCAAACTATTTTTTTCCATATAAGTTTTTATTTTTTCTTATTCTTACTATACAATTAGTATCGACCTACATATATTTACAAATAAATAAAAATTTATTTATGTTGCATATGATATTTAATTATTTTTTTATTAATAATATAATATAATATAATTCGAGGTCTGTTCAAAAGAAAAGGTGAATGTTGAATTTTTTAGGGCTGGATACATTCGATTATCGAAATTTGTTTTTATTATGTTGGTACACATATGTTCTCATATGTTGACATTATCAGCCATTTTGGATTAGTAGTTTTTTTTGACAACTGAAAAAGTTAGTTACGTTTTGTGTGTTCTTCGATTTTTTACTTTAAAAAAATAAAATAAGGAATACTAAAAGGAAATTATGCAACGTTTGCGTGAAGCAATACGGCTCATACGTTCGGAATTGTGGAAAACCAAATCATAGATTCTGCATCACGATAATACACCGGCTCACCCATCATTGCTTGTTCATGATTTTTTGACCAAAAACAACACTCAACCACCGTATTCACCAGATTTGGCTCCCTGCGACTTTTTTCTATTCCCTAAACTGAAGAGACCAATGAAAGGAAAGCGTTTTGCCACAATGGATGAGATAAAGTCGGAATCGAGGAACGAGCTGATGGACATATAGAAAAGTGCATTTCAGAAGTGCTTCGACGATTGGAAGAAGCACTGGCATAAGTGCATTATATCTGAGGGGAATTACTTTGATGGGGGCAAAATGGATATTGATGAATAAATAAATACTTTTCGAAATAATTCAAAATTCACCTTTTCTTTTGAACAAACTTCGTATCTATTAAAAAAATTGAGATTGAAAATTCAAATTGTATTGTTTTTTTAATACATAAAAAGATTTTCTCTTTAAAATGACAAAACGAAATGAGAATAAGAAATAAACAAATAATATTATATTACACACAAGTAAGATATAATATTTCTACGCTAATTTCAGATGACTTGTAGAGAGAGAGAGAGAAAATAACAGTACGGTAAGTAGTTAGTAAATTGAAATTGTTTTTTTTTTTTTTGATACAATACTTTTAGAACGGTTGTCGTATCTTCATTTTTAAACATAATTAGATATTAATTTATTTCTAAATGGATATTTTCTTTTTCTTTTTTTATTATATTAACATTTCATTTATTTCTAGAATACAAATCCAAGGGAGAAGAGTCAAAGAGAATTGCGCCCTATGCAAAATAATAATTAATAGCCTATTTGAACTCTTTTGAAATGGAAAGTATACTTTAACACGTTCCCGGCGGCTCCATAATTTATCTATTTATTTTATGTGGCGGCATGAGCCACCGGTGGTACATATAGGGACACTAAAAAAGTATCGATACTTTGCTTGCGATACTATCATTACTTGTACTCGATTCTTTAACTTCCGATACTATCGATACTTGTACTCGATTCTTTAACTTCCGATACTAGTACAGCATCGATACCCATACCATTGGTATCGGAAAAAAGTATCGAATGGTACTCAGCGCACCTAGCAGCCACCACCCGAACCGACATGTCCTCTCTCTTCTCCTGATCTTTGAGCTTTGAGCCAAGCAGCCGACCGGCCGACGTTATTTCGGCCATTTGGTCATTTGGTCATTTCGTTAAGAGTTGAGACCTTTCGTTCTAAACACGCCCGTTCAATCTTAATATATAATGTATATATATATAATAAATATATAATAATTATTAAATAATATTAATATATATTAAAGTCTCCGCCGAAGAGTGAAGTGTGGAATCATTTTAGAGTTGAATACAAATCTGCTCGATGCAATTTTTGTTTTAAATTTTTTTTTTATCTTTCTTTAAATAAATATATTACATATAAAACATTACTCTTTTTATCTATATGTGTAAATTTCTTAGCTGCAATTTATAAATTGTGAAAATCCCAGTTAAATTAAAAATAATTTATTTGGAGAAAAAAACCAAAAATATGAAAAAATAAAAAATTTTTGATGAAATGTCAGTTTTACCTCTAAATAATTTTTCGTTTAACTGGGATTTTCACAATTTTTTTTTTTCATTCCAATTATTCCTTCTAAATAAAAATCAATTTAAAATTCTCACCAAGCCCCCCAACTACAAGTCATAAAATGGCGGGAAAAATACCGATACCCAAGTATTGATACTTTGGAGTCCGATACTATCGAAGATCGATACTTAGCCTTTCGATACCTATCGATGCTAATAATTGATACTTACCCTTTCGATACCTATCGATGCTAATAATTGATACTTACCCTTTCGATACCTATCGATACTAATAATCGATACTTAGCCTTTAGATACCTATCGATGCTAATAATCGATACTTAGCCTTTCGATACCTATCGATGCTAATAATCGATACTTAGCCTTTCGATACCTATCGATGCTAATAATCGATACTTCGCTTTCGATATCGTGTCTCTAGGTACATTGTGAATGTGTTAATATGTGATTATTATTATAGGAGTCTAATTTCTTGTAAATTCCCTCCTTCTCATCTCCCCTCCCTCCCCCCCCTCCTCCATCTCACCCACCACAGGATCAATCTTTGGCAACATTTTATGTTTGATTAATAAAGGGAATCTAATAAAGAGAAGGAAAGTAATGAATAGTGTCGGCTCAGTGGAAAATTAGATAAAGTTTCGTTAAAATGAAGGTTTGAGACGGGAGAGAAAATAATTTTCGCTTGAAGTAATCTTTTTAATAACACAACTCGGGCCAGTTTTGTTGCGCTCAGAATTCCATTAGGATCGCAAGTATTGCTTTTTCGAAGAAGAGAAAAGAGGAAGACCGCCTCCAAGCAGATAGCTAATCATTCTGGGACACATTGCACACTTTAATATTCGCCAATTTGATACTTTCTTCTCCTCATAAACCCTCTACCATCTGATGATATCCAACCCCTCTACAATTTCTTCCTCTTCACTCTTTCCACTACACGAATCCACCCATCTTTCTCCTTTCTTTTATTTATATTTTTTTTCTTCTCTTTCTTTTCACGTCTAACCAAAAAGATTAATATCTCGTTCAAGTTTTTTCGCCTACTTAACTAATGCCAAAAAGAAGGAAGTTCGTAAAAAAAAAAAAATACATAAGAGATACACACAACTACTACTATACTAACTTAATTTCTATTTCATTTTTTTTTCTTTAGATTTATGTATGTAGAATTTATTCCATTGAGTTTATATGAAATAGAAAATTGCCTTTGAAGATGATCTTTAATATCCCTTATATTCACCACTTAAAAGGTTCATTGAAGACCACTTTGCTAGGGATTAACTGAAATATTTACTTACTTACTTACTTACTAAACACTTGAATCGAGTTTCTATTTAAAATACTTTAATATTTCATTTTTAAATATGATTAAGTATATTTCTTTTTTCCTTTTTAAAAATTTTCGATAGATTTTTAAATTTAATAATTTTAAAAATTTCAAAATAAACAAAAAAAAAAATGTTTCTTCCTAAAAAGTTTCTTTTCATTTAATATATATATATATATATATATTAAGGTGATTAACCGTCCTCCTTTAGGCAGGACAGTCCTCCATTTGTAAGCTCTGTCCTCCTTTTGTAAGTGTCCTCCTAACTGCGCTCCTTTTTGATATCTGTCCCGTTTTTTGAAATATTTAGGACTTTTCGTACTTTTTCAAAATTTTTCCAATTTGTCTCAAAAAATAAAGCTCAGCCGTTTTTTTGGACTAAGCTTTTGAACATTTCCGAATTTATTCCAAAATATTTGGTTTCAAAGGTAAAATGTCCTGATTTGGTGTTTTCAAAAAATGGTCACCTTAATATATACATAAATATATATATATATATATATATATTCTTCTATCTAAAAATATATATAAAAAAAAGTTTTGTAACGTTATAGACTCAAAATTGACTATGAAATTACATTATAATGTTCTTCTTAGAGAGTTATTCCCGGGAAATTTCTATAATTTTTATTTCCCGTTTCCCGGAAAAAACGAAACATTTCCCGGGAAAGAAAAAACAAATTATTTTTCATGCTGATTATGATGCCGATACCGAAATCTTTGTTTGTTAAATGAAATAGTCGTAATAAAAAATAAATATACAATACAAGTGTACATACATACATTCGTCTTTTGTTATCATTTTGTTTCCTTTTCTTTCTTTCGCTCTCAATAATTTTTCTATTTTTTGAGTTTTTTTTACAGTGAACTTTGGCAGACACAGCAGTTGCTATTGTTTTTGAATTAAATTATTTTATTTTTTTGCAAAAACAACATTTATTTAACTTCTTCATAAAACTTTTACAATGAATATAAAATTAATAATTCTAGCAATTCCTATACCAAATAATTATTATAATATTTAAATTTTTAAAAATCCGCCGCCTGAGTGTTGAGCCAGTCAGTCACGGCCGCGCGGAGATCGTCGTTGTTGGGCTGCCTCTTTGTGATTTTTGGAGGCCTACGAGTACCACGGTGATTCATTCCTTGATCGAATCGTAACGGGAGACGAGACTTGGGTGAAACACGTGACGTGTGAGACAAAACTACAGTCTATGGAGTGGGGGCATACATATTCTCCCAGGCTGCGGATTTCTATGAGGAAGGAATTTTGAAGCGATTATGTAGAAAAATAGTATTTTAGTTGCTCTTTCAAATGTATTTAATAAAAAACATTTTCCTGTATTAGTTTTGTCTTAATTCCAAAACGTAACCTACTTTGTGAATTGCCCTTGTATATTGTATATAGAAACTTAAATTTGATTTGATTTTATTAAAATTAATTAGTTGGTTGATAGAGTAATAGTATGTTTGTACTGACCATGAGAGGATGAGCGGTGACCCTAGAGGTTGTTCCGCCAAGAAGACTCTCGTCGGTAGGGCCGGGAGCGGCCATAGCGACAGGAGGCGCCCCACCACCGGCCAAAAGCCACGTGGCACTCGTTTGTGGAGGATTGGCGCACACCTCCATCGCCAAGACAGTCTTTTGACCAGCTGCCACTGATACCCATGAACTATTCAGTGACATGACCAATGGTCGCCCTAGAAAAAACACAAACCACTCATGAAAATAATTAAACAATAATTATTTTAAAATAATAAGATTATTGTAGCTATTATTCATTCATTTTTACTATCTCGCCATAAATATCTGTCTGTCGTATATATATATATATATTATCTTATCTTATTATTCTAGAAAAAATTGTATATACATTGTATTTTTGAAATATTAAACCGCTCAAAGGATTTTTTTGAAATTCACACAATTTTTTTTTTAACCTCTGGCTTTGTACGTCCTACGCAAGGGCAATGCCTATCAAGCCGGTTCTATCAATGAGGTGTCCTATGATCAGTAGAACGGGTCCTGTCAACCTTTACCTTGATTTTCTTGATCGGAGGCGCTATCAAGTAGCTTTTCCCCAATGTTGTTCCCGGAGGCTGGGTTGACTCCGTCCCATAGGCTCCAGCCGGGACTTGAACCCGGGACCATGTGAATGTGAGGCAGGTTCGCTACCCACACACCCAAAGGCGCCTTTGAATAATATAATTACACATATATATAAATGCATGTGAGTGTGTTAAGGTGGAGGGGCGTTATTTGAGTAAATATCTTTTTACAGACCAACGATAGGAAGAAGGGTAATTTTCACACCAAATTTCACATGTGGAGATTAAAACATATCTCCACGAATCATGCATTTTGCTAACAGAAAAAAGTATTTTAGCATCATGTCTGTCCGTCTGTCGGTCTGTATAGACGACGTGTATAGCTTGAACGGCTCAACGGATTTTGATAAAATTTGGTATATTTACTTAATGCATCAGTAACAAAAATTCATCAACTTTTGGTGTATATCCGGAAACCGAAAGTTGTAGTTTACATTGTATTAGTTTTATATTCATTATATTCATTTTAAAATATAATAGTAATTAATTATTAAGTAATTAAACTAAATATAAAAACCAAGATAATATAATTGATTTTTTGATACTTTATATATAAATAAGTATACCACAATAATGCTGTTTGGAAATTAATTTATTTCACATCGTTGGTCGGTTCTGTACCTGGCCACAGCTCATTTTTTTTGCAGTAAAGAAAATAGTAAAATTCCAAATATTTTTTTTTTAGAAATTTTGTGTCTGTATAAATGTCAAATTTTGAAAAGATTTATAATAATTTTGAAAGTTTTTTAAAATAGACGACATCTCATTCATTATTTATTATGTACTTTTAAATTCTTTCTAAAAATTAAAAAAAGGAGATTTTTTTCAATTGTTCTATTAATAACCTTAAATATACGTATAATACGTTAAAAATTGTATAGATAGGTATATTTCTCACATAATATAAAAGAATATTTTTTTGTGATGTGATGAATGGGGGGGGGGGGGGAGAAGAGGGATTGATTTTAAGAATAAGCTTCCTACCATTCAACTTCTCTCTCCTTCCTACTCTTTTCACATTTATCCTCACTTGGCTTAATTTCCTCTCAGTCTTCATGCAAATTGCATCCCAGAAAGGGTGTGGCGCTTTCAAGCCAATTTCTTTCCAAGACTTTCCTAAATGGAAGATCAAAGGCGACGTTTAAAAATTCCAATAATAGTCCCCGAATTAATACACCAATTAAGAAAACCTTTGCTGACAGAGAGAGAGAGAGAATTTCACCACGAATAAGAAATTGAAAAAAAAAGAATTGGTAAATATGCAACGCAAAGTCTAATATATATAGTACCTCTGTCATTAAAAAAAATTAATTATTTATTATAAGAAATGAATACCTGGTTCACCGAGCCACCGCTCGGTCAGTAAAAAAAAATATTCCTTATTATCGGTTTGGCTGGTAATATTAATATCTCGTTCACCGAGCCGCCATTCAAATAATTTAAAAGGACATAAATTAAAAAAAAATAGTCATACACCCCTTAAACGTACGTATTAATACACTGAAAGACAGAAAAGTATGGCCTGTGGATATAACATAATATATATTTCATAATTTGTTTTATATTTATATTTTTTATTTAAGTTGCTGACGTCATTTAAATTTACTATTATAAATTAAGAAAAAACTAATAAAGATGATTTTTCCCGAGATTGAAACCAATACAGATCGATTTTTCTTTATAAAAATTATCTATGGTGTGAATTTCAAAAAAATTCCTTCGCGCGATTAAATAAAAAATATTATAAATACAAATCAAATTATGAAATATATATTATGTTAAAGGAAGCGCTGTTTGACGTAGTTGCTGACGTCATTTAAATTTACTATTTTAAATTAAGAAAAAACTAATAAAGATGATTTTTCCCGAGATTGAAACCAATACAGTTCGATTTTTCTTTATAAAAATTATCTATGGTGTGAATTTCAAAAAAATTCCTTCGCGCGATTAAATAAAAAATATTATAAATACAAATCAAATTATGAAATATATATTATGTTAAAGGAAGCGCTGTTTGACGTAGTTGCTGACGTCATTTAAATTTACTATTTTAAATTAAGAAAAAACTAATAAAGATGATTTTTCCCGAGATTGAAACCAATACAGTTCGATTTTTCTTTATAAAAATTATCTATCGTGTGAATTTCAAAAAAATTTCTTCGAGTGGTTTAATATTTTAAAAATACAAATATATATAGATATATACTAGTATAATAAGATAAGTAAAATATATATTTTACGTTGTTTCAGGTAAATCTAACTTAATTGATTGTCATAGGAAAAATGATTCATTTGGCGAATGTAAAACGATTACTAATTGCTCTTATTGATCCCACCACATCCATTAAATTTAAACGCTCACTTCTTCATTCTCTCTTTCTCATTTTAAAACATAATAATTGCCTTCTCTCTCCTTCTCTCCTCGTTCCAATGGAAATGAAATATTCATGTTCTCATTGAGATTGTCGTTCTGAAACTAAAAAGTAAAAATCATCAGATATTTATTCATCTGGAAATTAGACAAAAACTTGCAAATGGAGTTGGTTCTTCTTTAAGAACATTTCGAATTTATTAATTTATATTTCTTTCAATAGATATATGGACTTTATATATATATATATGATCTACGAAAAAAGAAACTTTTCTTCTTTCAAACCCTCACCATTTTATATTTCTATATATCTATATATCTATATATATACACGGAATTGAAATCTTTTTCTTCGTTTCCATTACATTTCAATAAATTTTCTGTTCATTTTAAAAGCAAATAAAAAGACTAATATATATATATATAATATTATAAAAGAAATGGCAAATAAATACTTATTGATTCTTTTCAATTTTTTTTTTTAAATTATTGAAAAATCAAAAGTTAAAAATTATTTTATATTTTATTCAGGTTTTTCTTCTAAGTATTTTTAATATAAATATTATCGATTATTTTTAATCAATTTGAATAATAATAATAATAATAATAATAATATAAAATATAGTTAGAATTATAAAATCGAGAAGGCTGTGCGGAGGGCAGGACACATGGCTAGAATAGGAGAGGAAAGAATCGCTCATTTTAATCAGATTGATGCAATGATGTAACATTTAATAATTGTAATAAATAATTAAAGAATTGTATATCAATATTTTTTAAAGGGTCGAGCGAGAGCTCGGTGTCCCAGGTATAAATAATATAGGATCAATTATTTTATTTTATCAAGTAAATTTGATTATATTTTTCCATATTGAAATGAAAATCAATTTATTTTAATTAATTTGAAATATTTTAGGAAACAAATTTTTAAGGTGTCATTTTTAGAAATCCCATTTAACAATTGTAATATATAATTAAAAAATTGTAAAATTTTTAAAGTATAGATATAAAAATAAATTGTATAAATTTGTTAAAGGGTCGAGAGATAGCTCGGTGTCCCAGGTATATATTTTAGGAAACAAATTTTTAATGTGTCATTTTTAGAAATCCCATTTAACAATTGTAATATATAATTAAAAAATTGTAAAATTTTTAAAGTATAGATATAAAAATAAATTGTATAAATTTGTTAAAGGGTCGAGAGATAGCTCGGTGTCCCAGGTATATATTTTATATCAACATGCCTACTTTTTTGTTTGTATTTTATTATTTGAATGGCGATTCGGTGAATCAGGTATTTATATTACCAGCCAAACCCAATAATAATGAATCATTTTTTTTTAATTTAATTACCGAGCGGAGGCCCGGGGTCCCGGTACTTATAAATAAAATAAAATATAAAATATTTATCTTATATCTGATTTTTATTGCATTAATAGATATATTAAGATTATTTGAAATTGTTTCTGTAACTGGAAATTAATTAATTTCAAACCGTCGGTCCGTTCTGCGCCAGGCCACAGCTCAACTTATTTATTAATGTGTTACTAAGTTATTTGATAATTTTTCACCTGATTAATAATTGTATAAAACTGCTATATATAGAATTTCAGCTTGATTGAATCGCTGAAAGTACCGGAATTAATTTTTAATACGTTTGCAAATCACGCACCAACACGTGACGTGGTGCAATCAATAAAGAGCCAAACATGCGCTGGTATAATAAATATTATTTATTAATTTTAATTTATAATTTATAATTAATTAAATTTAATTTAAATATAATATATTATGTTATTTAATCCAATTCAAAGAGAGATAGTCGAGTGGAGACACTCCAGATTTTCTTTTTCAAATATTTATGAAATAAATACAAATAAAAGAGAGAATATTATTTAATTAATGGTACAAAATGGATTTTGGGTATTTTAATTAGGAACATTTTCAATAACCGAGAAGGAGGAGAAATATGCGTAGTGATGAGAGGGGAGTCAGTTGGTTTTTATTAATTGCATCGTCGGTCTAATTATAAAGGGCGTTAAATATCCAATTAACATTCTAATTTGAAAATAATCAGATTCGGCCAGGATTGGAAAAGATTAAGTATAGAATGGATAGATGAATGAGGAGTAGAAAAGAGGGAAGAGGCTCTGGACCAAGAAATGGAATGGGATCCACTTCATCAAGGTAGGTAATGAGCAAAAGCAAACTTTTGACAACTCGATCTATCGCATCAAATCACATTAGGAAACTTTGTATTCGCTCTAATTTGTATTTCAATAGCAAACTCTCAAGGAAAATGAACAGTTTTGTTCAAAGGGAGAGAATCTGGATATATTTTGTTGGGATATTTGTATGTGTTGAGGGAATTTTTTGTACAGAGAAAGAGAAAGAAAAATATCTCAATTGTAATTTATATTTTGTTTGATATTTATTTTTTTTTCTCTTTTAACATTATAAAGAATAAGCTGGAGTGTCTCCACTCGACTCTCGCAATTTGAATTAGATTAAATAACATATTATATTGTAATGATATTTTAAAAATATCATTAATCCTTTAAAAAAAAAAAAAAAAAATTGTTTATTTAAATATAAATTTATTTTTGGAAAGGATTAATATTATAAGACGTTTCCCTGAAAGTAAAGAGTAGTTGAAAAAGCAGACAAGGGCAATGGTTCGTGGGCCACCGTGGAGAGCAGACTGACTTTTCTGGAAGAGAAAAAGGACCACCACTACACTCGGTCGTCCACGGACTATCTCCTAAAAAAGGACCGGCTACATTATTATAAAAAATTTTTGTTTTCAAAAAAGGATTTTTTTTTATGCACTGGTTTAATAAATATTATTTATTAATTTTAATTTATATTTTATAATTAATTTCAATATAATATATTATTTATTTAATCCAATTCAAATTGCGAGATTGTCGAGTGGAGACACTCCAGCTAATTTTTGTAGTCCAGATCTCCAGGACGGTTCACGCCGATTCAAAGTCCACCCTTTTCTATTACACATATAAGACCAACCCTTCTTTTTCTTAAATTTTCCCCTGCTAAATCCACCCATATACAAGAAAATCATTACAATATTATATTTAAATTAAATTTAATTAATTATGAATTATAAATTAAAATTAATAAATAATATTTATTAAACCAGCGCGTTTGGCTCTTTATTGATGGCACCACGTCACGTGTTGGCGCGTGAGATTTGCAGAGTTAACAAATGAATTCTGGTACTTTCAGCGATTCAATCAACCTGAAATTCTATATATAGCAGTTTTATAAAATTTTTAATCATGTGAAAAACTGTCAAATATATATCTTTATTTTTACGGTCACTTTAGAAGAAAAAAAATCAAAACGTTGTAGGTAATGACCCTCTTCCGGTTGAGCTACATTTCTCAAAAGTAGAT
This sequence comes from Labia minor, assembly GCA_963082975.1. Taxonomy (NCBI): domain Eukaryota; kingdom Metazoa; phylum Arthropoda; class Insecta; order Dermaptera; family Spongiphoridae; genus Labia; species Labia minor. The sequence goes on along the minus strand of OY720344.1, from coordinate 118,646,000 downwards.
AGAAACCTATGAATTTTGAATAATGCCCATGTACCAAATTTCATCATTCTAGCTCCAACCGTTTTTGTGTAATCTTGGTTACATACATACACACACACACAGAGACAGACATTTTTCTCAACCTTAGTGAAAATGATTCAGGAACCTTCAAAACGTATAAAAACATCAAAATCTCGACATCGAAAATTTTCGTGATCGCAATACTATCTCTGGCGAGATAGTAAAAATGAAAAATGTAAGATAAATTATTATAATTAAAAAAAAAATGTTAAAATCTATATCTTTTGGGTTATATATAATGTGTGTGTGACCATTTATTTTTTTCCTAAAAACGGGGCATTTTTTCATTTTCGGTAATAATTTGGGGAGGCTATGAAGAAAATGTATATTTTTCATTATTTCTGTTTATTAAAATGAAAATAACTGAAAAAAATATAGTAAATAATATAACAAAAACTTAGTAGAATAATATAATGATAAATTTAAAACAAGGGACAAGCTACCTGAAAACGAGACGTATGGTCACTTTATTTATACATATATACGAGATCTGTTCAAAAGAAAAGGTGAATTTAGAATTTACCCGGACTTTTTCACAGTTGTCAAAAACAAACTACTAATCCAAAATGGCTGATAATGTCAACATATGAGAAACATATGTGTACCAACATAAAAATATTTCGATAATCAAATGTACACAGCCCACGTAAATTCAAAATTCACCTTTTCTTTTGAACAGACCTTAATCGTAAAAAGGTTTTTTTTACTTGTACATTACTCATAATTTAAATTATTTTGCATATCTTCAAGTTTCATGACTTAAACAATCCCAAAGTGATTTTATAATTTTTCATGTCTGATTATCTGTCTGTCTGTTTGTCTGTTCGGAAAATTGTAATTTTTTTTTTAATTGTTTAATGAAGTCAAAAACATTTTTAAAAAAATATATTTGTATTGATTTCAATAATTAAATAAATAAAAAAAAATTATAAAATAATATTTAATAAATTAATCAATTTTTTTTTAATCAAAATAATTTAATTTATCAAAATATATATTGTTTTTTTAATTTTATTTATTTCCTTGATTTCACAAGCCCTACTCAACACGGGAATGGAAAAAGAAGGAAAGGGTAGTTAAGAAAGTGTAAGGATACTTATAAGATAATTTCAAGTCTTTTCATAAACTTAATCAATTATAGCAATTACGAAGAGCAAATGATATGGAAAAGAAATTTAAGAAAATGAAAAATTAACATATCAAGTTTGAAATTAAATGTAAAATAACTTTTTAAATCATTAAAATGCTGATGATAATATGTTACTTGATGATTATTAAAGTCTAATCTTTAATCGTTTATTAAAAATATATTATACATACGAGGGTGGGGTGAAAAGTTTCCGGCCTGACCAATAAAGATGTTTTTAAATTTTTTTTTGCTATATTTTTCAACGTAATCTCCATCAACACTGATACATTTCTCATAACGGTGTTTTAATTAATTTAACTAATTTAGTCAATTAATTAATTAATTTAATTTAATTTAAGTCTCATCAACAGTCTCAAAAATTCGTTTGGATTACCCCTACAGCGCCAAATTGTCGGTAGAAATGGTTTTTCGAAGCAGTTTTTGGTCTAAAGTTAGCAAACGCGGCACCCACGTTGCACAAAGCTTTCCACATTCAAATGCAAAATATTTCACACACGTTCAGCTGACATCGTACAGATCTCAGCTATCTTGAATGTTGAAAAATATAGCAAAAAAAAAAAACAAAAATTAAAAACATAATTTTTCTTAGTCTGGCCTGAAACTTTTCACCCCACCCTCATATATAAACTAAATAAATAAAAATTATTCAATGTCAATCTTTCAAAGAAAGAAGGAAACTTTAAAAAGACTGGAATATGTTGAATTTACAAAAACCCAATGTAATTTACATTTTTTTTTTATATTCTATATATTTTATTTGAGTTGAATATATGTATAGTATTTGTTTTTTGTTTCGAATTTTTTTTTTTTTTTTAATAATCAACTTTTATTTAGACATTTGAGATTACGTGTCCGTGTGTGTTAAGCAACTATTCTAAAAACTCTAATTAAAATAAATACATTTGTATTTGGCGTTTTAAGAGAAATAAATGAGACATCGTTGATTAAGTCAACCGGATACTGATTTAAATTAAAATTAAACCACCTTTTGGTATAATATAGATTTAAAGAGCAATTTTATAAAAGGTATTTTCCAATTTACCACCACCTACGTAGAATATCCTGGAACTAGAAACACATAATATTCACAACGTATACTTCGAAAATATCATTAAAAATTTATTGAAATAAAAAAAAAAAATATTAAAAAAACTCATTAAAAATATATGAGTGGCGTACACTTTTGAATTTTCACAACAAATTAACATGAAAGCAAAAAAAATAAAAAAAAGTCAGGAGTCAATGTAAATAAAATTGCATTGATCTGATATATTATAAATGGTAATTACAATAGTTTAATTTATATTGATATTTAAAAATATTATATGTGTAAATATACAAAGTTTGTTCAAAAGAAAAGGTGAATGTTTAATTATTACGAAAAGTATTTATTTATTCATCAATATCCATTTGGTCATCTTCAAAGCAATTCCTCTAATATAATGCACTTATGCCAGTATTTCTTCGAAGCACTTCTGAAATGCTCTTTTCGGTATGCCCATCAGCTCCTTCCTCGATTCCGACTTTATCTCATCCATTGTGGCAAAATGCTTTCCTTTCTTTGGCCTCTTTAGTTTAGGGAATAAAAAAAAGTCGCACGGAGCCAAATCTGGTGAATTCAGTGGTTTGAGGCATGATAACGGTGTTGTTTTTGGCCAAAAAAATCACGAACAATTTTCAATCTCTATTATTTTAATAGATACGAAATTTGTTAAAAAGAAAAGGTCAATTTTGAATTATTTCGAAAAGTATTTATTTATTCATCAATATCAATTTTGTCCCCATCAAAGTAATTCCCTTCAGATATAATGCACTTTTCTGTATGTCCATCAGCTCGATCCTAGATTCCGACTTTATCTCATTCATTGTGGCAAAACGTGTTCCTTTTATTGGTCTCTTCAGTTTAGGGAATAGAAAAAAAGTCGCAGGGAGCCAAATCTGGTGAATACGGTGGTTGAGGCATGATAACGGTGATTTTTGGCCAAAAAATCACGAACAAGCAATGATGTGGGAGCCGGTGTATTTTCGTGATGCAGAATCCATGATTTGTTTTTCCACAATTCCAAACGTTTGAGCCTTATTGCAAACGTTGCATAATTTCTTCTATTCTTAGTAAATAAATATTTTTAGTTGTAATTTTATTTAAGCATTTTTAGTTGAACCTATTCAATTTTATTATTTCCCATATCAACCTACGCGGATTCAATAACCCCTTGTTTTATTCAAAATTCAATCCAGAGTGCTACCAATTAATTAAACTAATTTTAAAACCCATTTTTTTCTCATAAAAATACCTCACCCCTTATATCTTATACACGACAATATATATAGTATATTTTTTTATTTTTTAAATTTATATATACACATTACTTATTTAGGATATCTAATTTGAAAAAAATAAAATATAAAATATATAAATAAAACCTTTCTCTCTCGAAATATTAAATTAAAATTAAAATATATATATATATATATATATATTAGTTATCTATATAAAATATTTTGAAAAATTAATTAAATTAAATTTCTCATGATTGAATATTCATTCATATTCGAAATGGAATGAATTTAGAAAGGGAATGATGAATAAATGAATGAATGATATTTTCTTTTCAATGTTTGGAATATAATATTAATATTTAAGTTAGTTTTAAAACAACACACACTTTTAGTGAACGATTGTGTGATTAAATATTCTTAATTAATTAATAACAGACACTATATCAATAATTCTTAACTCAAGCAAACCAATTTCTTCTCTCTCGTTTAAATTAACTTCTTCTTGTTTCTTCTTCATCTTTTTTTTGTCTCTCTCTCTCCTCTTGATTTTTACTTTATGAAGAAGATATTAGAATTAATGTACGCGAATATATCCCAGGAAAGAAAGAGCCAAGTAGAAAGTTTTAAAAAAGATACAATAAAGTTGGAAATTAATCTATATTTATTTTTCATAAGGAGTTTGAATAACCAATTTAAACTGGAATACAAAGTATAATAATAATGAAAGGATGTATTTTTAATGAATCTTGGTGCAAAATTAGTATTTAGGACTTTCAACTTGTTCAATTTAAATTGAACTTAAAAATTACATTTTCTTAAAATTCTCTTTTTTTTATGTCTCTTTAAAATAATAGACATTAACTATTATAAATATTCTCTCTTGAATATCGTATTCTTCAAGTTTCTTTCTTATTAAGAATAAAATCTAAAATATGGAATAATGATCAAATACAACGAAATTTGTCATTTTTCTTTTTTTAAGGTAATAATAATTTATTTATTAAAGCTTTTGTGGTTATTTTGATAATTATTAAGGGAATTTTTATTTAAATACCGCATATTATTATTTATTAAATTAAAATAACTGTACAACGTTTCGACTGCTTATTCTGCAGTCGTTTTCAAGTACCATACGCATACTCTGATTCAAGCGGACTGACTCATGATGGGTTTTGCCGGCTCTTATATAGGCAGTGACATTTGCGCCAATTTTTCGCTCCAAATTTTCGCGACAAGAAAAATTGGCGCGAATTTCACTGCCTATAGAGCTGGCAACACCCATCATGAGTCAGTCCACTTGAATGGGAGCAGGGCCCCCCCAACTCCTTAGAAATCGGTGAAACCATTTTTTTTAATATGATGTCTCTATGTGGCACTGCTAAGAGACGCTGCAGGCGCATAACCGATAACTCTGCATGCAAAAACCAGGCAAAAACACACACACACACACACAAGCCTGATTTTTTTCTCAATTAGTTACTGTCTGCACTCGCATGGTGGCGCCAAAAACTTTGTTTCAGCAAAGACAATAGAGTTTACTAGTCTTATAGATGGTCTGTGGCTTGAATCGGAGCCAAGGCGTGGACAGCCTTATGGGCCTTCTGAAACAGTGTTTTTAGAAATAGCATTAAGTGTCCAGGTCGGATACGGATGGTCTGTGATCGGAGCAAGCGTACGGTACTTGAAAACGACTGCAGTATAAGCAGTCGAAACGTTGTACAGTTATTTTAATTTAATAAATAATTTAAACAAACAATGTGGTCTTTAAATAACAATTCCGATAATAAAGATAATTATTATTGAATTATCAAATATAAAATTTATTATTCTATTGAGAGAAAATAATTTAAAAAAAAAATAATACTTTTATATATTTTTTTTAACATTTTCAATCTATTATTATTTTATATATTTTATAATATTATATATATTAAATTTGAATTGAAAATCGATAGAAATGTTAATACTCGTATTTTATAATCTACTCTAGGATTTTTTTTTTGAATTACCATGCTGTAAATTGCCAATAGAGGAAATTTATTATCGAGTAATTGTGTTCGGATGAGACCTGGACTCCAATTTGCATCTCTGTACTATGCCATTTACATATGGATGCATGTAACTAGGTGTGCTGATGGAGTTGGTACTGATAACGTATGACGTCATCAAATAAAAGGAAAAAGTTCAAGGAGACATGGTTAATTCGTTAGGGGCCGGTTAACTAATATCACCAATTCATTTTACTCATGGATTTATAATTATAAAAATATATAATATATATCTTTATATATTCTTGATATTTTATAATAATATATTGTAATGATATTTTAAAAATATCATTAATCCTTAAAAAAATAAAAAAAATAAAAAATAAAATTTATTTATTTAAAAATAAATTTATTAAGGATTATTATTGTAAGAGTTAATTTATTAAGGATTATTATTGTAAGAGACTAGTTGTTGAAATGAGACAAGGGCATCCGTTCGTCGGCTACCGTCCAGAGCAGACGGAAAAAGGACCACCATAACACTCGGTCGTCCACGGACTATCTCTTACAAAAGGACCGGCTACATTATTAACAAATAATATTGTTTTCCAAGTAGGATTGTTTTTTTTTTATTTTATAATTCAAGAAATAAAAAAATTGTTTACCCACAAATATTGGTTTACTTATAACTTTTATAAAACGTCTTTATATATTTTTTTTTATAAAAAATATAAAAAGAAATTTACTGTATATAATTTTATAATTTAAAATCTTTACATTTAAATCTTTAAAGGTTTTGAAAAATTGATATTGAAACATTAAATATAATAAATCTTATTATAAATTTTATTCTTAATGATAAATTTAATTTTTTTCTCTTTTTTTGTAGTCAAGATCTCCAGGTCAGTTTACGCCGATTCAAAGTCCACCCTTTTCCATTACACCTATGAGACCAACCCTTCTTTTTCTTAGATTTTCCCCTGTAATATCCACCCCTTTACAAAAAAATCATTACAATATATCTTTTAAAATTATTTTATTTTATTTTATTTTTTTCACTAAAAATTTAATTATTTATCTATTTATTTATCTCACGAATAAATTAATTAATATTATAAATAAATAAAATATTTTATATGTATATTATTATTACCATATCAATACTAACTATTAAATAAAGGAAATAAAAATTATTATCTATTATTATATTATTTATTATACAACAGTATTACGAGTAGGTTAATATTGTTATTGTCATAATCTTACATTATTATTATTATATATCTAAAATACAATGGGATGAAGAGAATCGGATCAATAAGCTTTGATTATCTCTTCTTCACTTTTAGTAGAATTTTTGAAATAAATAGAAAATAAAAAAAAAAATATTTACAAGATAAAAACTAATTTCAATGTTTTGATGTAGCTCTAGTGAATTATATATATATATATCAGAAATTCTCAACCACTGTGCCGAGGCACTTAGTGTGCCTCGAGATTATGAAGCTCTTAAACATTTTCGACTTTTGTCTAAATTTTTTCAATTTGGTTCTAAATAAGTTGACCTGTGGCCAGGTCCGAACCGACCGACGGTTTGAAGTAAATTAATTAGCAGCTACAGAAACAATTTCAAATAATTTTAATATATCTATTAATGTAATAAAAAACAGATATGGATACATAAATAATAAATATAAACATTTTTAATTTTATTTTATTTATAATATATATGCAAGACCGGGCTGTGACGTCATGAATGGCTGGATGACGTCATATAATTTTAAATCAAGAAAAAACTAATAAATATGATTTTCCCGAGGATAAAACCAATTCAAAGTGCATGATTCGTGGTGATATATAAAAAAATCTCCTCATGTGAAATTTGATGTGAAAATAACCCTTCCCTTCCTATCGTCGATCTCTAATACTACCACTTCCGGTTTCCGGATTTGCACCAAAAGTTGATCAATTCATCCCACTGATGCATTAAGTAAATATACCAAATTTCATCAAAATCGGTTGAGCCGTTCAGGCTGTACACATCTATACGGACGGACAGACGGACGGACGGACGGACAGACATCATGCTAAAAATACTTTTTTCTGTTAAGAAAATGCATGATTCGTGGAGATATGTAAAAATCTCCACATGTGAAATTTGGTGTGAAAACAATACCTCCCTTACTATCGTCGGTCGGTAAAAAAGGTAAAACGTTCTAAAAAAAAAAAGATAAACCGTTTTTGGGACCACTTTTACACTTATCTTTTTCTTTGTGTGCCGCCAAATTTTTAAACCGTTATAAGTGTGCCACGGTAAAAAAAGGATGAGAACCACTGATATATATATATATATTGTTATAATAAAAATTATTTTAAAGATATCTTAATAGCTATTTATAAATCAAGTAAGCATAGTTTATTGTTTAAAAGTAACATTTTTTCTTTGTTAGAATAAAATTTTTCAAACACCAACAAATATAATGACTTTTGGTCATATAGAATAAAAACTGGAATTTCCAAAAGTTTTCTTGATGATAGTGCCAAAATAGGTATCGAAACGTCGGTATTCAAATTATACATTAACTAACATGAGGATAATATATAGTATATAGGCTATTTTATAATTCCTTGATGGACTTTTTATTTTTTGTTTTTTGAATCATAATTGATACCAAAAAAACAATTTAGTTTTTATAAAAATTAGAAAATAATTAAATAAATAATTAAATTAATGGATTGGATGAATAACATCATATATTTAAGCAAAATATGAATATATGGCATATAAAATATTGTATATGTTATACATATGGTATATCTACTTATAAAAGTTGAAATAATATCCTTTTAATGGATTGATTTAATTTTTTTCCTCTAAATGTCATTCAAAAAAAAAAGAAAAAAAAAAGAATTTTGACTAATAAATGTAGTATATATAATATATATTAATTGAAACAACAACTGATTAGAAAGTATATTGAAAGATAAACAAGACTAATAGCAAATTATCGTATGAACATTTATTTGGAAATAAATAAATATTTAGTTAATCGGTAACGATTCCTCTGCAGCGTTGAAATTCAAGGGACTTAAGCATTGAATGAGGTCCCTCTCGATGGTAAAATAACAGGCACTTGGAGAGGAGAGCTCTTGAGAGGACCAGAACCTTCTCGTTGAGGGCTTTTATCCCCTCAAGGCAAATGAAAACATCAAAAAATAATAAAACATGTGAGTTATTTCCGCTCTTCTTTCTGTTGGTTAAGCGGATTTCTTATACGATTATAGGATTAGTGTGAAATTAATTTATCTATGTACGAAAATACATCAATAGTTTCTCTTTTGTTTTTGTACGAATTGAAATTGTTTAGATTGTAACGAGATTGTCGAAAGCCATCTAAAAAAAAATGTGTGACGCAAAAAGAAAGAAAATAGGACAGTGCCCCTTTCTCAACTGCAACCCGCATAGTAAATGTGAAAGTTTGACTATCTATACGCTTAGGGGTTTTTAATTTTTTTTTTTAATTATAATAAATAATCATATATTTATTGAATTAAGGGGAGGGTGTATAATATTCTAGTATAAATAATAAGTAAAAATAAATTTACTATTAATTTATTAAACCAAAAAAATTAATTAAATATGCTTTTAATGATTACTAAATCACTTTTAATACTGATCAGAAGAAATTTATCTATAAAGATAAAAATAATTAAAAAAAAAATTCAAAAACATTTCTTTATTTTATTGATTGAATTTAATTCTTAATGATTAAGTTTATAAAATTAATTAAACTCGAATTGAATGTATACATTTATGGAAATTTTATTTATCTCTTTAATGTTAGATACTAAATATGACTTAAAAGGGAATGGTCAGTCACGAAAATACGTTAATATTCATCTAAAAAAAAGGAAAGAAATATGAAATGTGAAAAATCCCATCTGAGACAGATATAATAGTAGTAGTAAATAGTAGGTATATGGTATACGAGGGTGGGATGAAAAGTTTCCGGCCTGACCAAGAAAAACGATGTTTTTAAATTTTTTTATTTTTTTATTTATTTTTCAACATTCAAGAAAGCTGAGATGTACGATGTCAGCTGAACGTGTGCGAAATATTTTGCACAACCATTTGAATATCGAAATCTGTGTGCAACGTGGGTGCCGCGTTTGCTAACGTTAGACCAAAAACTGCTTAGAAAAACCATTTCTACTAAATTGCTGTAGGCGTCATCCAAACGAATTTTTGCGTCGATTCTTAACTGTTGATGAGACTTAAATTAAATTAAATTAAATTAAATTAGTTAAATTAATTAGAACACCGTATGATGAAAAATATAGCAAAAAAAAATTTAAAAACATTGGTTTTCTTGGTCAGGCCGGAAACTTTTCACCCCACCCTCGTATGTATCATATAAATTCTTATATAAAGTTGATGGAAATATACAAAATACACTTAATTATTATTTTATTATTAGGTTTAAATTATTTAAGACAAAGAATTTGTCATTTTTTTATTAATTTCTCGTTGTCTCCACCAATCTTTTTCATAAATAAACGCGTCTGTAAATGAAAATAATAGCACCTGCGTCTTGATAATAATCAAGCAGTGGGGATCACCTCAAATGCGTATTGGGGGGGGGGGGGGTTGTGATGTGCTGTGATGGAACGATCGACGATCAATTAGAGCCCCTTGGGTATCCATAACTCATGCGACAGCTGCGGCCGGCCATATTCGTAGAAAGAAATGAAAGAAGAAGAGAGAGAGGCACTTTAATCGAATCCACTTTTACTACATACTACTCCAACATCTAAAGAAAATTACTTTAAATATTTCACAAGTGAAACACAACAAATTCTCTTTGTGAATATTTCTAAATGATAATGGTATAATATATCAATCAATCATTCAATCATTCAATTATTTAACATTTAAGTGGAAGATATAATGGAATATTTTATGAAATGATTTATTTTTTTCTTGTTACAAATTACACCAATGGAATTAAATTAGATTTTGATTTAATTATTAAAACTTTGGTGGCTGTTTTTATTTTTAAGAGAATTTTGTAAATAAAGTCACATATTGATATTTTTTATTCTAAATTTATTCAAAAAATAGACAACGTTTCGATTGCTACTTCTGCAATCGTTATCAAGCGACTGCACCACAGACTATAAGATACACTCACTCCGGGTTAAATTATGAAACCAAATTTTAGCACATCACGCCATCTCTTGTGGGCCCAATACTAATTTTATATAAAACGTTATAAAAAAGCGGGCTTGTGTGTGTGTGTGTTTGATTTTTTTTTTCTCTTTTTTTTTCTTTTTTTTATGAAGGGATATTGTGAATGTTGGGAATTAAAAAATTCTAGAAAATTTTCTACAATCTTTTAAGTAATTAACATAAAAGAAACGAATAATTTTTTATGCATATATACAATATATATTTGAAAATTAATAAACATTATAAAATTATATTTACAAATTATGTGATGATCTCACTATAAAACATATCTTATTTACAAATTGTTTTTTTTATATATTGTATTAAATGTTTTCGATTGCTGCCTTCGGATCTCGAATTTGTATGCACGAGGTAGTCTGTGACGAGGGGTTAACACAACTGGGGTTGATTTTATAAGACTAAGGAAATTCCCTTTTAAATTATGCTTGCTCTGCAGCAGTGCGATCTCTTGAGCTCCTGAAGAGTTAAAATTGGGTGCCTGCAGCGCCATCTCTTAATCTGGGCTTAAAAACTAAACAAGGATTCAGCTGGGCGGACTCAGGGAAATGAGTCTGGACTGCACTGTCCGAGCGTCTAGTGCCGACTGATAGTTAATATAAGACCTAGGTCGTCAACCAGATGGCGCTCGGAACGTACTTACAATTTCAAAATTCCAAGGCTAAAAATAATTATTCTTAAAGTCGCTTGATAACGATTGTAGAAGTAGCAATCGAAACGTTGTGTATTTTGTGTATTTTTTTGAATAAATTTACAATAAAAAATATCAATATGCGGTTTTATTTACAAAATTCCCTTAAAAATTATGATTTTTTTTATCTATTAATTTAAACATTACACATTTCTTTTTACCGACCGACGATAGTAAGGGAGGTATTGTTTTCACACCAAATTTCACATGTGGAGATTTTTACATATCTCCACGAATCATGCATTTTCTAAACAGAAAAAAGTATTTTTAGCATGATGTCTGTCCGTCCGTCTGTCCGTCCGTCTGTCCGTCTGTCCGTCCGTATAGATGTGTACAGCCTGAACGGCTCAACCGATTTTGATGAAATTTGGTATATTTACTTAATGCATCAGTGGGATGAATTGATCAACTTTTGGTGCAAATCCGGAAACCGGAAGTGGTAGTATTAGCGATCGACGATAGGAAGGAAAGGGTTATTTTCACACCAAAGGAGATTTTTTTATATATCACCACGAATCATACACTTTGTATTGGTTTTATCCTCGGGAAAATCATATTTATTAGTTTTTTCTTGATTTAAAATTATATGACGTCATCCAGCCATTCATGACGTCACATCCAGCCCTTATATATTATAAATAAAATAAAATTAAAAATGTTTATATTTATTATTTATGTATTCATATCTGTTTTTTATTACATTAATAGATATATTAAAATTATTTGAAATTGTTTCTGTAGCTAGAAATTAATTTACTTCAAACCGTCGGTCGGTTCGGACCTGGCCACAGGTCAACTTATTATTATTTATTAAAAATAATACATAAAAAAAATTTATTAATATTTTATTATTCTAATTTCAAAAAAAAAAAAAATTGGAGTTTATTTAAAAGAATCATTTGTGATTATTAATTGAATTTATTTTCTAAATATTTATAAAAACAAACAAAAAAAAACAACTAAATTTTGTTTCATTAAATATAAATTATGATATATTAAAGAGAATTCTATTTTAGAGACAACACAATTTTATTATTATTATTATTATTATTATTATTAAAGAATGGTAGAATGGATTAAAGTAGAATAATGGATTTGTGTGTGTGTGTGTGTGTGTGTGATGGGAATGGTAAGAGTTCCCAACTGACACAACCATACAATCATAAGTGAAGGGGTGGAGCTCTGAAAAATAATTCTAAGCTTGTTCTTTTAGAATTGGGAATGTATATATACTAACTAATGTTTATACCAATGTTTATTTCTCGCGTTTCTGGTTCTGTGTGCGAGAAATCAGCAGAAATGTTTTATGATTTCCTACCCTGAACGTTGTCTTTTCTCTTCTCTCTCTTTAGATTAAAAAAAAAAATAAGCTGGAGTGTCTCCACTCGACTATCTCGCAAATTTGAATTGGATTAATTAACATATATTATTTATATTTCAATTAAATTTAATTAATTATAAATTAAAATTAATAAATAAATTGGCTCTTTGTTGATGGCACCACGTCACATGCTGGCGCGTGATTTACAATCGTGTTAAAAAATTAATTCCGGTACTTTCAGCAATTCAATCAACCTGAAATTCTATATATAGCAGTTTTATACAATTTTTAATCCTGTGAAAAACTATCAAACATATATTTTTATTTTTACTGTCACGTTGTAGGTAATGACCCACTTCCGGTTGATCTACATTTCTCAAAAGTTGATAGAAAACTACGAATTTTGAATAATGCCCGTATACCAAATTTCATGATTCTAGCTCAAACTGTTTTTGCGTAATATTGTCTACATACATACACACACACACACACAGACATTTTTCTCAACCTTAGTTAAAATGATTCAGGAACCTTCTAAACGTATAAAGACATCAAAATCTCGACGAAAATTTTCGTGATCGCAATACTATCTTTCGCGAGATAGTAAAAATAGATATTTATATGTAAACCAATAACCTTTTGATATCTCATCTTTTTTTCTTTTCTTAATAATATTTGGGGCTTTGGGAATTTTTTAACTGTTATTCTTTAGTTATAAAATCGTATTGGACAAGGCAGCAGCATAGCAGAACAGAACTTTTTAAAGAGTCATTCAGTGAGCTTTTCGTGCTCACTTTAGAGCTTTCACAACTTCATCCACAACTTCTGTTCTGTGGACGTCAGTCCATTATTAACTACATGGGTCAATACATTCAACAGGACTGGAAGTGTCCTTATTTTTATGGAGGAAAATTCCCATTATTATATTATTATTTAAATTGTTATTTTACTTTCTAAATGATATTTAAATAAATAAACGTACACTCACATTTTAGGACAAAGACTTAAAATTCGGACAATTTGAAATATATTCGAATGATGAATAGTCATGAATTCGACTTTTTCAACGTTCATAAATTATATGACATGTTTCTTGAAATTAACGAGAATTTACTATTGAGCAGGTGTGTGGAAAATAGTGTGTGAGTTATTGGAAGAGTAGCTAAGGACTGCTAGTAAGAGTTATCTGCTGAATGGAAACAATAATGAAGATTATACTTAGGGTAAAAAGCAACAGAAAGACATCATGCAAGGATCATACATCGCGGCCAACCCAGTAGTTGCATGCCCAGAGAAGATGTATCATTGAATGCCTGGAAGGAGAATCAACATTTATATAGCCTTGCCCTGAACTTTTTATTAAAAACAATTAACAGCCTAAGTTGTCTTCCTTTTATAATTTGCAATTGTTAAACAAAAATAATATTTGATATATCAATACTATTAAAATAAATGAACATTATTTTATAGTTAATTTCTAAGTTATAATTTCTCATGATACTTATTATAATTATATTAATTTCTTTCATCATTAAATATTAATTTTATTATAATATAATATTTTATTTTAATCTGAATGAATTCAAATTTACTTCTTCCCTTATCAACCTTTGCTGGATTCACTCAACTATTTTCTATTATTAATAAACAGAAGAGGGCTACCAATTAAATTAAAGATTAAACCCATTCTTTTTTTAATAACCCAACCCATACAAAGCCTCCAATATACGACAATATATTTTAAATTTAAAAATAAATTTAGGTGCCTCATACAACATGGATGGTTAAATGAATTGAACTGGAGTAGGACTCAAATTATAAGTTTTTTCTAATCTTAAAATAAAATTAATGCGGATTAATGCTAAATCGGACAACATAAGATCAAATCTAATCTCGCTAACAACATTCAATATTTATGAACACCAATTATTATGACTCGCAAAAATAAATTACAAATCATATTTAAATTAAAAAAAAAATAAAATTCTAAATTAATTTAAATTTTATATGGTTGTGGGGAGATCAGTTAGGTTAAAAAATTTTTAGTTTTATAAATCAAAAAAAAAAAAATACAGAATTTCAACCAGAGAATATGTATTACTTCGGGGGTACAGGGGGGCAGAGCCCTCTTTCTAGGTGTGATGACTGCCTAAGGCTAGTATTTAATATAATATTTTGACAATCTCTAATGTTTTATTAATGAAGAAATGTATAAATGAGAAAACAAATGTTATTTTTTTTTAAATATCCCCTATAAAGATAAATCGTCATTAAATAAATACACATTTAGTCCATAAATAACAGGATTATTATTTACTGTAAAAAAAAAAATATCGGATATTAACTGCAATTAGAGATGTATGATTTATTGACATCATTAGTATTTAAACTAATCTTTAAATATTTAAAATAAACACTCGTTTAATTGAATCAAATCACGATATAAAACTTTTTTGTCAACACAAAAAAAAAAAAATAAAAAAAATGTTTCGAATGACAAAATATTTATAATTTGAAATGGATAAAAAGAAATTATTAATCAATTCATCTCTCTCAATGTTATAATAAATTTTATCATTATTTATTTAATTAAATTCAAAATATTATACTTATATAAAATTAATTTTATTATTTTTTCTTCCTAAAGGATTTACAAATAATATTATTAAAAAATTTAATTAAGGTTATTTTTCTCGGGAGATAAGTAAAACATATTATCAAATCTTCTGAAAATACTTTTTCTTCTAGATATTGTATATCTGTATTGTTTATCATTGTACAAATATTTAGACAGATGCAGAAATCAATATGTCAGTTTTGAGAGAGAAAATTTTTGATTATAATGTAACAGCCGCGCGCGTAATGCGCATAAAATGAAGATATCAATAAACTTGAAACTTATCCAATATCTTTAATTATAAATTATTCTCATTAAGTTTTCTATTTTTAAGCTTAATTTTTAGTATAGTTTTCTCAACTTTATTTTATTATTGTATTATCGGAGAGGACAATATATGCTAAATACGATCTGATTTTTGTATTTCCAATGACATCATAACATGCGGACGAGCATTATAATTTAGAAGAAATTTTTTTTTTCTTTGTCACACTAACATTTTTTCAACTTTTGAATTCACTCACTACAACTTCCCTTACTAAAGCATAATCACCATAAACTTTTACAGTACAGATCTTGTTAAATTTGCACAAAAAAAAAATTATATTTTTTAATACTTCAAGGTAACATATTTCATAGTTTTACATCTAACAATTTTAATATAACCTACTCGTGCTGAAAGTTATAAACATATTTATACTTCTAATATTTTTTTTTTTTTTTTGGGATTTATAGATTTTAAAATTTAAATGTGGTTGATGTACTAATAAAAAGAAATAATAATAATAGTAATAAAAATAGCTCATATTTCAAATTTATTGTATTTATTCGATGATGGTGAGTGTCGTCAAGTGATAAATAAATTTCATTTGTACAACATATACAATACCCCCATTTACTCTATTTACATATATAATTCTTTTTTTTAATGATATTTCTTTGAGTGTGCAATTTTTAAGTGAATGCAAAGTCTTTTACTATCAAATTGATCATCTGAATGTTGAAAATAAAGAAAATATACGAGGGTGGGGTGAAAAGTTTCCGGCCTGACCAAGAAAATCGAAGTTTTTAATTTTTTTTTTTTTTTTGCTTTATTTTTCAACATTCAAGATAGCTGAGACCTGTACGATGTCAGCTGAACGTGTGCGAAATATTTTACGCAAGCCTTTGAATATCGAAAGCTGTGTGCAACGTGGGTGCCGCGTTTGCTAACGTTACACCAAAAACTGCTTCGAAAAACCATTTCTACCGACAATTTGGCGATGTAGGTGTATTCCAAACGAATTTTTGCGTCGATTCTTAACTGTTGATGGGACTTAAATTAAATTAAATTAATCAATTAATTAATTAAATTAAATTAATTAAATTAGTTAAATTAATTAGAACACCGTATGTTGAAAAATATAGCGAAAAAAAATTTAAAAACATTGTTTTTCTTGGTCAGGTCGGAAACTTTCCACCCTACCCTCGTATACTCGTAGAGGTTGTAGAAGTTTACCAGTTAGAAATGAGAAAATTTTTAAAAACTTGATCAAGACTTGAGCTATTATATATATATAGTATTGAATAAAGACTTTTTATTTATTTATTTATTTATTTTATTTGCAATTTTTCAATTTTTTTTCATATATTTTGAACTTAAACCGATAATGTGTTGTGATATTGGATTTACAGAGCATGTTTGTTTTGTTTATTTTTTTTTTGGATTGTATCTAACAGGGAGGTTTTATTTCATTTTATTTTATTTTAATAAATGAAAAATGTTCAAAATTGATTGAATTGAGTTGTTTTTAACTACGAAAGAATCGCTAAAATTGTTATTAGTAAATATTTTTTTTTTAATTTTCTTTTAGTAAAGCTTATCTATCAATTTTTTTTTTATTTACTTTAATTTAGAATATTGATTAAACTTGGATATTGATAAAAAAAATAATAAAAATTATAAAAATATACAAACTATTATTAGTAAGTATTTATATAAGACAATGTTAAAAAACAAAAAAACAAAAAAAGAGTTAAATATAAAAGTAATGGTCTCTTTGTGAATAATAAAATAATTTTATACGGGAATTTTATTTTGTGTGTGTGTTGCGAGGTGAATGAATAGAAAATGTCGAGTGTAGTGTAGCTTTGTTGTGGTTCCAAGCCCAAGGGTCTCTGGAATTAGAACTGATCCTTCCAGCTTCAACTTTGGATATCCCATTTGTGTTGGCCTTGTCGCTTTGACAAGTGTGCACATAGAAAAAGTTCTCAAAACGAGAACATTCATTGAATTATGTTGAATGCAAAAATTGTCCTTTACATTTGATTACTTTTATAAGCGTGTGAGTGAATGTCTGAAATTCATTCTAAATAATACTAAAATGTTAATAAATGACGAACACATAGAAATAGAAATACAATATTGTATATAAATAAATAAATAAATAAATAAATATATTATCATCAACAACTCAATTAATTAATTAATTAATACATAATCATTTGGTTCTAATGATTTTGAATTATTTATTTATTATAGATAAAATAAATTTATCATTTCAGATTTTTTTTAATTTTTTTTTTTTTAATTTAAAAAAAAATAAACACATTAAAATTTTAATTTTAATCAAATTTTTTTTTTTTTTTTTTTTTTATATATTATTTCAGAAAATATACAATCTGCCCATTTTAATATAGGCAATAAGTAATTTTTATAAAAAATGAAATACAAACAATACATACATATCATTGGCAATACAATATCATGCCAAGCAACATATTTGCACTTGACACACACATATTAGTTTTAAATATTATACACTAAACACACACACTCATCCCGAACATTTCATAAACACGCACTTCACTTTGTCACACATGAATGTCAAAATTTTCTATTAACGAGATCCAATATATCATATCTTTTTAATCTCTTGATTGTATCATCCCTAACTAGTAATTTTTTAACTAACACATTTGGATGGTTTTCCATTTTTTTAATATACTTTTCACTTAGGATGTTTATTTCATCATTTAAGTTTTTAATTTCTAAGTCCCTTTGTATGAATCTAATTGGAACATACCACGGGGCTCTTACAAGATTTTTAAGTGTTTTGTTTTGAAAACTTTCAATTTTTTTTATGTTAGTTTTTGAGGCTGATCCCCAGAGTTGGATCCCATACATCAGTTTTGGTTTGATTATGGATTTGTATAGAAGAACTTTGCTTTCTAATCCTAGGCTAGAATGTCTCCCTAAAAGCCAATATAGTTTTCTATACTCTTCCCTTGAGTGGACAATTCTAGCTGAAATATGTTTTTTCCAAGTCAAGCGCCTATCTAGATGGATTCCTAGGTATTTTGCCTCATCTTTTTGCGGAATGATAGATTTATTCATGTATATTGGTGGGCATGTTTGCCTATTTAAGGTGTAGGTGACAAATATAGATTTGGTTGCATTTATCTTTAACCGCCATCTTTTAAACCAAAGATATAACATATCGAGATGAGTTTGAAGTCTTTCAGTTACGACATTATGATTTACATTTGTTGAAATGATTGCAGTATCATCAGCGAAAGTTGCTATGTCATTATAAGGAGAGAGAGGCATGTCTATCATATATAATAGGAAAAGGGCTGGCCCTAGAATACTACCCTGAGGGACTCCTGCTCTAATTTGCATTAAGTTGGAGGAAGAACACCCATATTTAACAAAAAAGTGTCTATTCGATAGATAAGACTTTAATAATTGATAAAATGTGTCTGGTAAATATTTTTTAATTTTATAAATTAACCCTGTGTGCCAAATTTTATCAAAAGCCTGTGTTATATCAAGATATACTATTCCACAGTAAGATTTACTTTCAAATGCATCTTTAATTTTTTTAACTACCCTATGCACCTGTTCTATAGTAGAGTGTTCTTGACGAAAGCCGAATTGATATTCAGGAATTATATTTGTTAAGTAAGGCTTTAATTCTCGGAATAAAATTTTTTCCAAGATCTTTCCCAAAATTGGAAGAAGACTAATAGGCCTATATGATGTTAATTCATTTGGATTTTTACCTGGTTTTGGTATCATTATAATTTGAGCTACTTTCCATAATGTTGGAAAGTAATTTAATTTAATTATAGCATTATAAATATTTGCAATAAAAATAAAGGCTATTTTGGGAAGTTCTTTTAATAATTTGCCTGAAATCAGATCATATCCAGGAGATTTTTTATCTTTTATATTTTTAATTTCGTCAAGAACCTGCTCAAGTTTGATTTTTTTAAATCTATGGGGGTCCTTATGTAATTTACTAGTTTTTATGATGATTTCATCACACTTGTATTTATTTTCATTTTCAGGGGGTTCATTGAACACATTAAATAAGTGCTTAGCAAAAGTATCTACTTTTTCTTTCTCACCTCTAGCCCATCCCTTAGAAGTTTTTATTGGTGGAATTTGGGTTTGGGGTCTTTTTAAGGTCTTAGTTGCCTTCCACAAAGAGTAATTGCTTTCTTCCCCTGGACTAAGGTTACTTAAGTATTTCTGAATACCTTTTTCTTTTTCAATTTTTAATATTTTTTTTAAATTTTTTATACATTTATTTAGAGTTTTTTTATCCGTAGGGGACCTTGTCTTTTGCCATCTCTGTCTAGCTTTGCGTTTTTCATCTATTTTGTCCTTAATTAATTGAGAACAAAGGTTTTTTTGATTTTTAATATTTGCTATGGGGGTAGATTGCAGAGAAGCTTTTTGAATTATTTTTGTTAAGTTGTTTATATTATCCTCAATATCATGTTTGTCTTTTATACAAATATTGAGGTTTATATTTTTTGTTATTAAATTTCTATAGTGGTTCCAATTTGTATATCTATTGAAAAGGGGAACATTTTTTACTTTTTTATCTAATTGGGTTGATACAGTTAAAATTATAGGAGAGTGATCAGATGATAAATCCAAACTAGATTCAATATTTAAGCAGTCAAGAGAAATACCTTTAAAAATACAAAAATCTAATAGATCAGGGGTTTTTTTTGGATCTGAAGGCCAGTAGGTTGGTTGACGAGTTGAAATTTCATTCAGATTTCTTTCTTGAATAGCTTGGTAAAGTTGCCTCCCTCTAGGTGTTGTCAATCTTGAGCCCCAATGGGTGTGCTTAGCGTTGAAATCTCCACCTGAGATGAATTTGTGGCCCAAGGTATTAAAAAACTGTTTAAAATGTTCACACTCAATTTTAGTACCCGGCGGGCAGTAAACTGCAGATAGTGAAAGTTTCCCTAGCCATTCATCAATTTCAATTGTTGTTGCTTGAAGATGCTTTTCCGAATAGTTATTTAATTGATGGTGTTGAATATTTTTTTTAATTATAATAGCAGTTCCTCCTCTAGCTTTTCCATCCGGATGCTTAGTGTCATATATATTGTATTGGGGTATTTTAATGTAGCTTCTATTAGTTAAATGTGTTTCACTTATGAGCATAATATCAATGTTGTTAATTATAAGAAATTTTTTGATTTCGTGTAAATGATTAAATAAACCATTTGCGTTCCATATTACAATTTTAAGTGTTTTTCTATCCATTATGCCATTTTAGTTACAAGAACTGTTAGAATATCTAACATTTTGTCCATTTTAACCATCATTTTAAGCATAAAATCTTCAAGTTTATGTAAATTTGATTCTTGAACATTTACTGGTGTAGGTTTCTCTTTAGTCCATGCATTTTGTACTGGTGGAACACTCTCAATGGTCTCATTTTTGGAATTGGGGGATATTTTCTCTTTTGGTTGTTGAGATACCTTTATCCTCAAAGGTGGAAACTGTTTATTTTTTAACTCTTGATATATTGTACATCCTTTATAACTTGCTGGATGGTTTTCGCCGCAGTTAGCACATAAAGGAGTTGTATTGTTATCCTTAATTTTACAGTCTTTTGTTAAATGTGCCATAGCACATTTCACACATTTGGGTTTTCTTGCACAGAAATTTTTTGTGTGGCCAAAAAGTTGACAATTAAAACATTGAGGAATTTCTCTTTTAGGATATGGTGGCTCAAATGTGACAATTGTATTAAGGATATTTTTAATATTGTATATTTCTTTATTATTAGGTTTAGGTTTAAGGTCTATGAAGAATAAAGGTAGAGGGTTTTTATTTTTATTTTTTATATTGTGTAAATTTATTACATCATGTCCATGATTTAGTAGTGCCTCTTTAATATCTTCGGCTGGCATTGAATGATGCATGTTCCTTAATACAACTTTAAAAGGCCTATCTTTCTTTAACTGATATGTATGGAATTGAGTGTTTTTAGATTCTAACTCTTTAACAATTGATGTATAAATGTGAGGTTCATATGGTTGGATTTTAACCTCATTTTCCTTCAAGCATTTTATATTAAAACAATTTGGTCCCATTTTATTTAATAGATTCATTAGCGGTTGGATATTTTCAACTCCCGCTACAAAGATCGGAGGAGGTTTTACTGCTTTTCCAGTTGTATTTTTATTTATAGTTTCAACCTGAAGATTTTCAAAGCGATTTGCTGTTTTTACGTTTGGATTGTTTAACCAATATGATTCAGTAGTTTGCTGTTTGACATTTCTATTATTAGATTTTTCAAAATTGTCCTCTTTATTTTGTAAATTTTCAGGAGAATAAAAAGTTTTCCTTTTTTTATTCCCATGTCTATTTACCGTTGACCATCCTATTTCATTTTCCAATTCCTCTTCGTCCGTGAGATATACAATTGCATTGTCGGAAGTTTTCAAATTTTGCAATTTAGTGTCTACTTCCTGTTTATCAGATGTAATTTCAGGGCAAGGATTTCCTAAGATCTTGCTTTTTATTTCTTGAAGATCTTTGGTGAGGTTTTTTATCACCTCTTTTAAATGACTATTTTCATTTTTTAAGATTTCATTTTCAGATAATGTTTCTAATTCATTATTTGAATTTTCAGTGATTTCCCTATTTACATCCTTCTTACACACATCTTCTATTTGAGATTTGAGCGGCGGGGTTCTCTGTAATTTTGTCCCTTGGAAAGGGTTTATTGACTCCTTATCCAAGTTCATGTCGACTCATATTATAATAAAATAAAAACAATAATTATTCCTATAATCTATTTAATTAACTATTTACTTATTGTAAAAAGAAAAGAAAAAAAACAAAAATATACAAATATATACATTTATATTTATAAAAGGTGTGTACAAGGGAAGGATATGGGTGGGAGGTGAGAGGATAAATTTTCTTCACACAGCCCTGGCTCTTTGGTGTGACTGACCTTAGGAGATAAAGCCTTGGAAAAATTAAAGATAAACTAAAATTAAAAATAAATAAAATCTTTAACTAGGATTTGGGATAAGGCGATTTAAGGATAAAAATCTAAAATTAGATAGTATTTAACTAATAATCCTATTATTTAGCAAGAAAATTATAGAAAAAATACATAAAATTATATAAAATTTTTATAAAAACACAACAAAATTGTCAAAATTTGACAATTCAGTTTGTTTAATTTAAGTAAATATACATATATACATGCGTAGTGAATCAGATCTCACCAAAATTGGCAGACTTGAAACAAAAAAAAAGCTAGAAGGTCCCACAAATCCACTTCGGGAGCAGGAATCCGATTTAACACATCCAATCTATTCGAGGGCTACTCACTGAATGAATTTTAATCAAATAATGATTAAAGTATAATATTATCCAATAGTAACGAATCAATATGATAAACTGATATGTATCAACTTATAACTACTACTATACTATAATAATACTATAGTACCTGGAACACCGAGCTCTCGCTCGACCCTTTAAAAATATTGATATACAATTCTTTAATTATTTTTACAATTATTAAATGTTACATCATTGCGTCAATCTGATTAAAATGAGTGGAACTTGGGGTCCTCAATATTAATACTTGGTTCACCGAGCCACCACTCGGTCAATAAAAAAATGATTCTTTATTACCGGGTTTGGCTGGTAATATTAATACCTGATTCACCGAGTCACCGTTCCAATATAATTTAAAAGAACTTAAACGACTAATAAACTTAATACTTTTTAAACGTATGTATAAATGGACTGAAAGACAGAAAAGTGGACCTGTTGATATAAAATATATATATTTTCGTAAATTTGATTTATTTATATGTATATATAAATAAAAAGGTTTTTCTCTGCACATTGCTGAAAATTTAAAATTTTTGCATATCTTCGCGTTTCATGACCTCTAGAATCCAAGAGTGACTTTAGAATTTTTCATGACTGTCTGTCTAGTAATTTTGACGTTATAGAGTCAAAATTGGCTGAACCGATTTCGATGAAATTATATACCTCTATTTTTTCGATATATATTCAATAACCACAGAAATTAAGTCTTTCTGTCGGGAAATTTTGACGATATAGACTCAAAATTGTACATATTATTTACGAATCTTCTAAACGTTGTGAAACAATTTCAAATAATTTAAATATATCTATTAATGCAATAAAAAACAACTATGGATATAATATAAATATTTTTAATTTTATTTTAAGAATAGATATATATTACAGGCGCTGGCTGTGACGTAATTTGTGACGTCATATCTATTTAAATTAAAAAAAAAAAACTAATGAAGATGATTTTTCCCAGAGATGTGATCAATAAAACTCGATTATTCTTTATAAATACTATTTATGGTGTGAATTTCAAAAAAATCGATCGAGTGGTTTCTGAGAACCAATTTACATATATATATATATATATACAATTTTAGCTAGCATAATAAGATTGGATATTTACTAAAAAGTTAGTCTAAATTTTAAACTAGAATATAATAACAACTGTTTGTTTAAGAATCAAGTCTTTCTTTCTCTCTCTCTCTCCCTCTCTTGGGCGCCTTCCTATGACAAGATTTTCATTTAGAGTTCAAATGCTGGTTGCTATATTGAACGTAATGAGAATATAAAAGGCGGATAAAAATGTAAATAAGTTAAGAGAGGGTGAAATATTGGGGGATGCTATGAAGAATGGAGAGGAAAAAAAATGAAATATTTACATGCTAATATCAAACATCACAGTTTCAAATTGGTTTTTATTTTAACTTTTACTTGATAAAATAAATAAATAAATAAATAAACTACGATAAAACTCTACAAATGTAAGTATTTTTCCATTTTCTAGATATTTAATATATTTATGATTATTAGATATCTATAATAAATTTTATATTCTATTTCTTATTTAATTAAAAAAAAATGTTATTTTAATAAATTAATTTATAATTTTATAATATTATTTTTGGTTAATATTTCAAATTGTATAGAAACAGTAATAGTAAGTAAAAATTAAAATTTATTATATTATTATATATCAATTTATAGTGAAAGAATAATAAAAGAATTATATATGTACCTATATAAATCATTGTTTTATCAAGGATTTTCTTGATCGGAGGCGCTATCAAGTAGCTTTTCCTCAATGTTGTTCCCAGAGGCTGGGTTGACACCGTCCCATAGACCCCAGCTAGGGAAATTCCCTTGACAGGTCCTGGACTTGAACCCGGGTCCATGTGAATGTGAGGCAGGTTCGCTACCCGCACACCCAATGGCGCCTCATTCTATAATATATCTACATACTTATCACAAAATATGAATTAAACTGATAATTAAGTGAATTGAAAATAGTTGTCAATTTTTGTTAAAATAATAATAATTATAAAAAAAAATTATAAAATGCTAAAATAATGTGATTCGTTTAAATTTTAAAGCTCCAATTAAGATAGTGATCTGATAGTAAAATATGCTAACTCTAATGGCGATAGGGTTTACTTATTACCTATGCAATGTTCATTAGAGTAATTATCAGGATAAAGTTGTTAGTAGGTCGCCTATATTTGGTTTATAGCAACATTAATGCTATGAAAATGATCTCCTTATTTGAATTAATGTATCCACCTTAGTTATAAACTAGCAAGTGTGCTTTTAGTGCCAAACAGTAAACATCTAATGACTTTTGATAATTTCCGTATTGAAATTTTAATCTAGAATTCAACTAAAAACTAAATATATTTTTGACTTTACTACTACTACTAATGTGTAGTTTAGTAATTCTAAAGTTATTATGATTAGTTTTTTTTTTAAATCTTCTCTACTTTTATCGTTTTAAATTCTATTATTCCTGTTAATCAATTTATATTATAAATTTCTATTACAAAAGAAATTCTTCTTCTTCTTCTAATGATTATATAGGAAGGATTAGTATGATATATACATTTTACTAATCATTACTATAAGTAGGTTGAAAATGTTGAAAATATTTAAATAGTCATCTTTCAAGTTAGTTGGTTTATTTCTTATTATATGAATTGATTTTATTAGTGATTATGAGAAACACTATAACGTACTTATAATAATAATAATAATAATAATAAAAATAAGGCGCCATTGGGTGTGTGGGTAGCGAACCTGCCTCACATTCACATGGTCCCGGGTTCAAGTCCCGGGCATGGCAAGGGAATTCCTTCAACTGGGGCCTATGGGACGGAGTTAACCCAGCCTCCAGGATGGGAAGCTACTTGATAAAAAGTAGCGCCTCCGTTCAAGAAAATCAAGGTAAAGGTTGAGAGAACCCATTGTACTGATCATAGGACACCTCATTGATATGACCGACCTGATAGGCGTTGTCCTTGCGTAGGAGTACGAAATCAGAGGTTATTTTTTTGTTTTTTTAATAATAAAAATCTAAAGACAAAAAAAAACAAATAAGATAAGGAATTATGATAGCCTGGTGTTTACGAAATAAGCGTAATCTTAAGAACAATCTTCTTTTATAATAAATTTGTTTATAAATCAAAGTAATCTGTTTTATTTCAATTACCCCATTGCTTTGCACTGGGCTATCAATCAAACGAACTGCTCCTCCGGTGATAAGGGGAGGTTCCGGTCTTATAAAAAATTATTTTTATAATCACGAAAAATTAATTATTGTGTTAGGCACGGGTTGAAATTTCTGTTATGAAATTAAATTCAATCTCGCCTAAACACCTGGCAAACAAGAAAAATATAAAATCTAGAAAGGGTGTCATTCTATTCATTAGTGATATCGGTTCGGTTCAGTTCGGTTCGAGGGATGAGTTTCAGTTAATTTTAATAAGACCATCAAGAAACTTGAATTTACTCAAACATTTTATCTTAAAGCACACACAAGCGCATAGAAGTTAATAAAATACTTTAAATTTTGTCACTTGGTGTGCAAATTTCTCAGTTGAATATTATCGAAAGAAATTTGTGAACCAGAATCAATTGTCTTTCTACATTGTCATCATCCGTGTCACATCCCTTAATAAGAAATTGAAAGAAACAAATCGAAATAATAATAATAATATAATTTATTGTTTATGTATAAATTAAATTAATCGATTGAATTTGGTTGATTGATCAAATATTTTCAATTTAAAACGAGAATCCTTATTATATTTATTAATAATACAAGTATATATTAATTACTTAAAAATTTTCATCAAGTTTTTTTTTATTATTTTATTTTATTCTATTTTATTTAAGATAGAAATGAAAAGAAATACGAATAATTATTCAAAAATTTAAAGAGTAGAAAAAAAAGGCTGAGCACAGTCACCATTCATTTTATCTTTTAAATAAATACTTTTTTTTTTTTTTTTTTTTCTTCCCGATGGATTTAAGTAGTATTTAAAGAAAAGACGAATATTTCTTTCTCTCTTTTTTCTCTCCTTTTGTTATTTGTATATATATTAACACAAATGTTGCTGCGTTTTATTCTTTTATTTTCTTTTTTTTTTTTCGTTTATTCACACGCAGACTAAAAAACTCGACAAAGAAAAATGTTTTCCGGGCGACATTTTCTTTTTATCAGTTTCCCATTTCCCGGGCGTTCCTATTTTGCGGCTAACATTCTCCCAGAGGAGTTGGCCAAAAACGAAATGGGATGGGCTGTGAACGGATCACATTTGTGGCCAACGACGCCTTTCAAGTTACAGCCTAATTATTCTCCAAGAAAATCAATGGGATTTTTTTTTTAAATTTACCTCTTCCTGTGATTTAATGCATTAATAGTTTTCAGTAGTAAATTAGAATGGTGAAAAAAAAGTAATTATTAGTAAGTGAAAAAGAAAAAAGAAAAATTTCAAATGGGATTCATTTGTATTCGACACGGGGATCACCTTCTCCGGGCCTAACGAAAACTTGGCTTATGAATAACCACTCATTTGCATAATTAAAGTATAATAATTGCACCATTCCTGCAATAGGGTTAGAAAGAATAAATTATGAATTTGTCTTAAGACGACAAGGCTGGTTTAAAAACGTTCAAGCAAAAATAAAAAAAGAAATCTTATTTTTTTATTAAGTTTTGATTTTATTTTTAATTGATATTGAATTAATATCCAATAAAATTCTAATATTAAACATCTGGGAATGCGCAAGCTTGCATTGCCAAAACGAACTTAAGTTCGGATTAATTTAAGTTATAAATAAGTCAAGATTAAATATAAATATTATTGAATAAAATTATTTATTTTAAATTTGTAGTATAAATTAAATTACAAAAAATGTTTATATTTAAAAATGTATTTTATTATTTTAAAAAACAATGTCGATAGATAAAATTTTATAATTATTAGAATTTAATGATATTTATATAATTTATAATAAATTTCAATTTATTTACATATTTAATTGAATATTTACAAAAACAGATTAATATAAATTTTAAAATTTTTAACTTTGGACGCCATTTTGAATATTAAAAATTTCAACTTTGGACGCCATTTTGACCATGTTCCCGAGGGGGTATCAAAAAATGAAAGGCACTTTACACTACTACTTTTCGATGCTCTTTCCGAATCTGAAGTCAGAATTTCAAAATTTTGTGTTTGATGTCGGACAGAACGACAGACTGAACGATTTTATAAACTCACTTAAGTTCGTTGAAAATATTTATTTATTATAGGTATATAGAATTTAAATATAAGCTAATATTTTTATAAATGATAAGGGAATTTTATAAATAAAACCACATATTGATATTTGTTATTGTAAATTTATTCAAAAAAATACACAACGTTTCGATTTCTACTTCTGCAATCGTTATCAAGCGACTGCACTGTCCGGACGTCCAGTGCCGACTGACGACTTTTTTTCATCATTTTTTTGAATAAATTTCCAATAACAAATATCAATATGTGATCTTATTTACAAAATTCTCTTATAAATAAAAACAGCCACCAAAGTTTTAATAATTCAGATCTTTACATTTTTAAACTCAGTTATAATAATAATAATTTTATAAATGAGTTTTAAAATTATTCAATAAATTTCTAAAATAAAAATAATTTAGAATTTATTAATTTTTCTTGTTACATTAAATAATTAAATTGAAAAGATATGCTAATGTTAAAATTAAATCTTTTATCTTTTATCAATAAATAAAATAATTTCACTTTAGTAGCAAATAAAGAATTATTAATTTTAAATAAATAAAGAAAAAAATAAATGGAAAAGATTATTAGATTATTATTAGGGTGGTTTGAAACGTTCAAGTAAAGTCAGAGAGGTACAATGTTATTTTCAGATAGTAGCATCTCTTTGAAGAACCTATAGTAAGTCTATTTGTTCGTATTTCGAATTCATTTGAATCGAAGAAGACGAGAGATTTTCAAAACATGAACGAACCAGTGTTTGACACTCAATTCAAACCGATCTGGCAGAAACTTGGTGAGTGCGCTTCTAAAAGATGCTACTAACAGAAAAAATAACTTCGATACGCACCAGTAATGCCCTCTTTCTGACTTTGCACGAACTTTTCAAACCACCCTCGTATAATATGTTAAAAGTAATATCTCTTAACATTCAAATTATAAAAGTTTGAAAATGTAAATTTTTTTTCAAAGATTTTATCTTCTTTTTCTTTCTTTTTTTCTCTCACTGATAAAAGTGAATTTTTATTTTTTTTTTAATCATATTTTTACTTATATTTCTTCATTTTTTTTAATAGGTCAATTTATGGTTACGCATAGAAATACTAACATATAATAAACCTTATAATTTATATATGTATATAAAAATACTTGAGTTGATTATCCTCATTCATGGATAATTTTAATGAACTAATTTTAAAAATTGTGAGATAATTTCACTCCGTTTTTTTTTCCTATTCCAGACTGGAAATAATAATAATAATAACTTAATTAATTAGTATATAGTATAATGTTCTTTTGCGATAGTAGTTAAAGATAATGGAAAAATTTAATTAGAAAGAAATGAGTTTATTACAAATTTATTTAAAGTTGATGATACAATCAGTGAAAATGTTTCACGACATGTGATTATCAACCAATTCATGTTCATGCTGAATACTTGAGCTTTTTAGTCTCAATTTGGCATGGGATGGGGAGGAAGAAGTAGAAGAGATATGCAAGTGGGGTCGTATATTTTACTAAATATAATTTAAAAGGCAATTTTATAAAATATATGTGTCCGTTTTATAATTCCTAACCTATTCCAATAACTAAATGTGACACATTTTATCAATTTTAATTCAATAAAATTTTATAAAAGGAATTATAATAAATATTTTTTGTTAGTTAATGTGGTGATGGTTTGTTCAAAAGAAAAGGTGAATTTTGAATTATTTCGAAAAGTATTTATTTATTCATCCACATATCCATTTTGTCCCCTTCAAAGTAATTCCCCTCAGATATAATGCACTTATTCCAGCGCTTCTTACAATCATCAAAGCACTACTGAAATGCGCTTTTCGGTATCGTCATCAGCTTCGATTCATTGCATAACTTCCTTATGTATTCCTTATTAACAGTACGAGCTGTTGGCAAGAACTCACCACGCCATTGTAATTAAAGCGCGCTTGTACCACTTATAAACATTTTTCCCAGACAAAGTATAGACTTGCCCAATGTCACAGTCAACATTTTAAGTGCGTTGGAGCACTTTGTTTCATTTTTAACACAAAATTTAATACAGATTCTTTAATAAATCGAAAAACAAACACACAAGAAAAGTAACTAACTTTTTCAGTTGTCAAAATCAAACTACTAATCAAAAATGGCTGATAATGTTAACATATGAGAAACATATGTGTACCAACATAACAAAAAAAAATATTTTAATGAGCAAAAATTCAAAATTCACCTTTTCTTTTGAACAGACCTCGTATAATAAATTTGAAAATTAGTTAAGCACTACTATTAATTGAACTATTCTAAATTCTATTAATATTATAATAATTCAATTACATATATCGAGCATATCTTTGTTAAATTAACACTTTATCATCTCTTTTAAAATATATAGTTATAAAATAACTTATTTTAAAATTCGAAAAATAAAGGAAAAAAAAAAATTAAAAATAAAAACAGATTTTTCAATTAGTTTCTAGATGGACCAAGTAAAGTACTAAGAAGATTTAGATTGTAATCTATGAGAGTTTCTTCAAGTGGAAAGAATTTAATTAAAATTACACTCGACTAGAAGAGATAAGAAGTAAAAGAAGAAAACGAAGGTGATCCATTATAGAATTCAAAATGACGAAAATATTCATCTTGAATTTTTTTCTTCCTGAATTTTATTATCAACCAAACGTGTGAGTGGATTTATTACATTTTTTATTTAATCTACTTATTTATTAGTATTTTTTTAGGAAATTAGAATATATATAATTGAAATATTATAGTCAAGAAAAAATAAAATAAATTGATTTTTCACTTTAATTTCATTTCTTCTCGGTTAATAAATTAGATATTGTCAAAAATATTTCTTCTCTTTTGGACGAAACCAGGTTTATAATCTTATTAAATCTCCATCAGTGGTAGGTAGCTTCAAATCACTATGAATTTATAAAAAATTGTCGAAATTTTTTTATAATTTTTAATAAAATCAACCAAATGTATAAAATAGAAAAAGAATACAATATATTATATGATTATTTAAATTTTCTTGAAAGTTTTAATTAAGAAAAGTTAATTCCGGTATGTTTTCATTTTTTTGGTTAAATTTAGTGCCATTTTCAAGAGATCCGAGAAAAATTTGTTCTTAGTTGGAATCGAACGCCGACTTCCTGTGTAGAAAATTGTTACTCTACACTCTCGGCTAGCTGCCTCCTAAATATATTATAATAACTACAAATTAAAAAATTGATCTCTATAGATTTTGGGAGAAATTATTTAAATGATTTTTATATTGATGTTAATGTACGGTGAAATTTATTTAGTTTTATAATTTAAAAATAAAAATATCATTGGAACACTGAATCACACTTGTTAATTTAAAATATTGCAAATGTTTTATCTGTCTTTGTGAGAATATTAATTAATTAACTTGATAAATTATTATGAAAATGAACAGAGTTAACCGACATTCTAGTAATCCCTGGTTCAAGTCCCAAGGGCCTGACAAAGGGATCTTCTCATGCTGGGGTCTATGGAGCTAAACCAACCTCTGGGATCGAAATTGGGAAGCTAGTTGATAAAAAGTAGCGCCTCCAATCAAAAAAATCAAGTTAGAGATTGATAAGACTCGTTCTACTGATCATATAGGTCACCTAATTAATATAACCGACTTGATAAGCGATAGCCATATGATGTACAAAAGTTAGAGATTTATTGTTTTGTTTTTATTTTTTAATCTTTAATAAGAATTTATGTAAAACTTCACAAAGATAATAATATTAATTCTAGAAAGCCCTACTCTAAATTATTAAAATTATGTATTTTTATTTTAATTTTAAATGATTAAATTTATTGTGAATATTATTATATTATCTTTTAGAATTTTAAGAATTTATTTAATACAGAATATTATATGTATGTTAATAATAATAATAATAATTTATATAAATTTTGAAAACAAGTTATGCCGGTTGCCTAAATACAGGGTCTCGTATCTTGTCAGTTCCTCAATAGTCAGTCGGCCAGTGTCGGAGGCTCATTTTCCAGTTTGATAGATAGAGAAAAAATTAATTTAAGCAAATTGTTGATCGGTAAACAGGTACTAATATTAATTGGAAATTCCATTCAACTTACAAAAAAAATAAAATTAAAAAAAAATCTATAAATTAAAAAAAAAAAAAAAAATGTAAAAAGTCGTTAAAAATAAATAATAAAAAATTATAAATTTATTTACAATGTTAACTTTATAATTATTAAAGATTTACTTAAATGACATTTATTATAAATTTAAATAATTAATTTATAAGTACTTATATATATATTTTTAAATTTATTTATTTATTTCATTATATTCATTATAAATGAAAATAAATGGTTGTTTTTTTTGAGCTATACATGTAAAATTAAATGTTTTTATTTAATATTAAATAATACAAAAAAAAGTAAGAAAAAATAAAAAGAAAGACAACATTTTGATGTTAGTAGATAAAGAGAAATAAATTTGAGAAGGTAATCGGAGTGAAGTTTTTCAAAATGAAAATATCGCGTTCTTAAAACATGTTTTGCATTTGTAAACAATTTGTAGGAGCTGGTTTGTTGTAAAGAGTTAAGAAAACAGTGGAAAAAGAGAGATCAAGTTAAAAACACCGAAAGAGTGAGAGAGAGAGAGAGAGAGAGAGGTAAATTCGTAACTAAAGAAGAGGATGGCAAAAGTTTCAAACCCCTTGGGCGGGATATATATATAGTATATTTATGAAATACTTCTTTCGCTCAGTAGAGTAAGAATTTTAAATACTTTTTTAAATAAATTGTTTGAGTTAATTCAATTATACAAAAGAAAGAAAGAAAATCTCTCTCTCTCTCTCTCTCTCTCATGGCAAGAATTTAATTACAAATAAAACTCTTTACATATCGAATAGAATTTAAAAATGCAATTTCTTTGTGCATAAACCGATTTAATGTTAAATTTAAAATTGAAAAGTAAAATAATCTAATATTAATAGTATACTCTTAAAATATTTGTTTTTTTTCTAATGAATTGTTAATATGGGTGAATAATGTTAATCAAAAAAAATCTCTTCAACATAACTTTTACATATCTACAATAAATATGTAAATAACTACGTATTATTTCTATGGAAGTTTTTTTTAGTTTATATAAAAAACTACTAATGTAGAGAGATTTTTTTTTATTTAAAAAATCAATATTTTTAATTACAAAATAAATTTGATTTTATTTAAAATAAAAATATATACTATAAGTATAGTTAAATTATATAAACTTAACTTAATTTAATATTAACAATAATTGACCAAACTTGACGCTGAAATTAAAAAAAAAGTCTGCTTTGGTCATGAGAAGAGAGGTAATTAATTCATCCCGACAACGCGCGACCGCACACAGCAATAACGACACAGCACAAATTGAGGGACTTAAATTGGGAGGTTTTGAAGCATCCTCCCTATTCTCCGGATCTTGCTCCTTCCGATTTTCATATTTTCAGATCATTACAAAATTATTTAAACAAAAAAAAAAATTCAGTTCAATTGAACAAATTAAAAACGATCATGATTCGTATTTTTCTTCTAAACCAGAGGATTTTTTACTTTCCCGCATACTTCGTATAAGGGAAGTATTGGAATCGTCAAAAATTTCGACTTCGAGATTTCGATAGATCTTGACGTTTTAGAACTCCCTGAGTCGGAAAATACCATTTTTGGAATTATGTCTGTGTGTGTGTATGTATGTATGTATGTATGTATGTATGTATGTATGTATGTATGTATGTATGTATGTATGTATGTATGTAATGTCTGTAAGCAAATTTACTCAAAAACTAATCAAGCTAGGACTTCGAAATTTGGTACACCGATATTATTCACAGTTTGTAGATTTCTATCAAAATTTCGTCAAAATCGGTTAACCGGAAGTGGTACTTTACCTACAATGGTTGCGTTTACCTTTCAAGTAAAGTACCAGTTTGCTTCGAGATATTTGCTTCATATTTTGTATATAGATTTAAAAATATGAAAAAAATTCAGATACCAAATTTCATCATGATCTGACTACCGGAAGTGACATTTTACCTATACAAGTAGCGTTTCCTTTTTACCGACCGACGATAGTAAGAGAGGTATTGTTTTCACACCAAATTTCACCTGTTGATATTTTTAGGTACATATCTCCACCAATCATGCATTTTCTTAACAGAAAAAAGTATTTTTAGCATGATGTCTGTCCGTCCGTCCGCTGTGTGTCCGTAGTGATGTGTACAGCTTGAACGGCTCAACGGATTTTGATGAAATTTGGTATATTTACTTAATGCATCAGTATGATGAATTGATCAACTTTTGGTGCAAATCCGGAAACCGGAAGTGCTAGTATTGCCGATCGAAGAGATGAAGTGAAGGGTTATTTTCATATCAAATTTCACTTGAAGGCATATCTCCACGTGTTATGCACTTTGTATTGGTTTATCCTCGAGAAAAATCATCTTCATTAGTTTTTTCTTAATTTAAAATTATATGGAGTCACCCAGCACTTCATGACGTCACAGCCAGCCCTTATATATTATAAATAAAATAAAATTAAAAATATTTATATTATATCCATATCTGTTTTTTTTACATTTAAAATATCAGTTAACCGGAAGTAGCACTTTATTACATTCTAAATATTCATTCACAACTCTTTATACCTATTTATATGCGGGAAAGTCTAGGGGAGGACACTCCCGCTTATTATTTAATATGTTAGTAGAGAGCTGGGAGAAAGTTATTTTAAATGGTGGAAACTATATAATTGAATGAATAAATGAAAAAATTAAAAAAAACAGGTTTTTTATTTCATACCAAAAAAAACGTCACAATTTATCCATCTCAACCCAATAATCTATAAAAAGTCAGTAAAAAATGACTGTCACTTCTTTCTTCTCTTTCATTGGTTTTCAAAATATACTCTTCAAACCCTTTCTTTCACCTCACTGGCCGAGCTTAGTCTCTTCAATCTTCTTGCTAAACTTGCTATTTATTCTATGCATGCCTGGACAAAGGGTCATCTTTTATCTTTTTTTATTTTTAGAAACGATTCTATTTATTTATTATTATTATTATTATCCAATTTTAGCTCACTTTCTCAGCAAATTGCTGGAAAACTTTACTTTATTATTATTATTATTATTTGTCCTCAAATATACAAAATATATTTTTATTTTATATAAAATTCTTAAAAAATAAAAATCATATTTTTTTTATTATTATTAATTATATATAACTATTTTTACTATCTCGCCATTGGAACATCAAAGATTTTTTTTTCAATACGTTTCTCATTACTATCTCGCCAGAAAATTTTCGAGGTCGAGATTTTGATGTTTTTATACGTTTTGAAGGTTCCTGAATCATTTTCACTAAGGTTGAGAAAAATGTGTGTGTGTGTGTGTGTGTATGGGTGTATGTAGACAAGATTACACAAAAAAGGTTTGAGCTAGAATCATCAAATTTGGTACATGGGCATTATTCAAAATTTGTATTTTTTTATCAACTTTTGAGAAATAACATATTTTTTTTCCTCTAAACTGACCGTAAAAATAAAGAAATATGTTTTATAGTTTTTCACATGATTAAAAATTGTATAAAACTGCTATATATAGAATTTCAGCTTGATTGATTCGCTGAAAGTCCCGGAATTAATTTTTTAACACTGCAAATCACGCGCCAGCACGTGACGTGGTGCCATCAACAAAGAGCCAAACCTTTG
The DNA here is from genome assembly GCA_963082975.1 of Labia minor. Lineage (NCBI taxonomy): Eukaryota > Metazoa > Arthropoda > Insecta > Dermaptera > Spongiphoridae > Labia > Labia minor. The sequence continues at coordinate 118,609,980 of OY720344.1, read as the reverse complement.
CTGGTTTAATAAATATTATTTATTAATTTTAATCTATAATTTATAATTAATTCAATTTAATTTAAAATAATTATTATCTTATTTATTCCAATTCAAATTTGCGAGATAGTGGAGTGGAGACACTCCAGATTTTTAGTTAAAATTTCAATTTGAAAAAAACATCAAACTTTTTATAAATGGGATGGAATGTCAAATAACTTAAACTTAATATTACTACGTATATTTATTAAATTTGATAATGAAAGAGAGAATACAAGATCATAGATTTATAAGCATCTCTAGAATATTATATTCAATAGGGATTTACGTTTTGTCTTTCCTCTTCATTTGCTCATAAAATAAAATTTTCCCTTAAATTTTATTTGCAATTTAAGAAAACAAAGTGACTTTTATTTTAAATGAAGATGTATGATTTAATTATAAATTTGATTTTTATTGAATAAAATAGAAAATTAAAAAACTATAAATAGTCAGTGGAGAGTTTATTTTTTTTCATTGCAAGGCATTAGGAACCATACAAAAGTTTTAATTTAATCAACGGTTTTTATTTGTATTTAGTTTTTTCTTTTTTTTTCTTTTTCAAAGTCAAATTCGGCAAACAGCCAAGTAATCGTCGTCTTTGGTTATCCGTTTCCAAGGATTTAATTCCCTTAAACAGATAGACACTTTGGGAATTGGATATTTTTATGAACAGCTGTCGTGTCTGTTTATTTAGAATCTTTTTTTTTCTATTTTTATTTGTGAATCGTATCAAAGATCGATAAACAAAAAACAGAAAAACAAAAAAATGGATTCATTTCAATTTAAATAGGAGCAAGTATTAAAGTCAAGTTAATCAATAGGAAGCAGGAAATAAATGCACTTGTTGAAATAACAATCAACATTATTCATTTATTCATTCTATTTATATATTACTATTACGAGAGAATAGTAACATTTTTTTTTGTTTTTCTAAAATATTTTGAAATTAATACGATTTATAAAAAGGCGCCACTGGGTGAGAGGCTAGCGTCGCTGTCTCAAATTCACGTGGTTCAAGTCCCGGGCCTGACAAGGGATTTTCTCTAGCTGGAGTCTATGGGACGGAGTCAACCCAGCCTCTGGGATCAACAGTGGGAAGAAAAGTAGCGCCTCCGATCAAGAAAATCAAGATAAAGGTTAATAGGACCCGTTCTACTGATCATAGGACACCTCATTGATATAACCGACTTGATAGGCGTTGTTCTTGCGTGAGGTTTTTTTTATGATTAATAAAAGCGAGTTGCAAATTTCATGGTTTTTGTATTCTTTTCTTGAATATTCTTTGATAGGGTTGAATGACTTACCGGTTACACGAACGGTGACATGTAAAAGAGTCCTCCAAGGGGCGAGGGGATCGTCCCTGTGATGAGCAGGGGCTGCTAAGCATCGGTATTCCCCCGCTTGCTGATAGACAACGCGGTCCATTGCTAGGCTGGGTCCATCCGCCGGGGCCAGACCTCCTCCCGCTCTTGCCCAACAGCCACCTCCGGGGCATTGCAAATGGACATCGCCACCCAGGGAAACTTCGACTTGACCCCCTGTGGCAGCCTGCTCGAGAAGTCCAGCTGGAAACTCGGTCACCTCCGATGCTTCATCTGAAAATCAAAATCCCCCCATTGACATATTACGCATTTATTTATTTATTTTATATATTAATTACAAGTATAAAAAAGAAAATAAAAACAACAACAACAACAACAAAATTACTTTAATTAAAGGAAATTAAAATATAGAATCTAATAATAATAAAGTAAATAACATTTTTAAATAAAATATTGTATATATAGTATTGTAGAATAAGTAGAATAAAAGAAATTGAATTAATTATTAATTATTGATTTATAATATAATAAAATAATATAATAACATTTTTTTCCAATGGGCAACAACAGTTAGTGAGTTGCCTCTGATATAGATTATTTCGAGTATTTTATTAAAACTGGAATTAGAGAGTATAGAATCATCAATGCTGATAGGCAGAAACTCTTTTAATCCTTTCAGTTTCTATGTAAATGAGTTTATATATTTATTCATCTTTTTTTTTACATTTAATAAAAAAAAGAAAATAAAAAAATATAAATATACAGATTAAATGGTGGGTTTTTTTTTGATCTTTGGTTTATTTATTTAATTAATATACATATATTAAGATATTAATATTATATTAAAAATTTATATATTTAGATAAAAGAAAATTTAAATAAAGAATGAAAAGAACATAAAATTTAATTAACATTTATTAAATGTTTATTATATTTAAAGTTTAACTCAAATCATTTTCTTTAGCTTCCCTTACTTTTTTCATCATACACTATAAAAGGTGCCACAGGGTGGGAGGTTAGCGTAGCTGGCTCACATTCTCGTGGTCCCGAGTTCAAGTACCGGGCCTGGCAAGGGGATTTCTCTAACTGGGGAACTTGTGATAGTGCCTCTAATCAGGAAATCAAGGTAAAGGTTGATAGGACCCGTTCTACTGAACATAGGGCACTTAATTGATATAATCGATTTGTTAGACGACGTACAAAAGTCAGAGGATAATTTTCATACACTATAGTTACATAATAAAAACTTTATTATTTATTAAATGGTAAAATTAAAAGAAGAAAATGATATTTTAATTGATACTAACTAGATAATCCTTTATAAATTTTCAATAAAATATTTTATTATGCAATGTTCTGGGGATACACGAGTCTACCTCCATAGCAGACAATAATTGAAATCAATTTGGAATGAAAGGAGATCTGAACTTAAATTATATTATTAATTAGTCAATTATATGATATTATATCAATTAATACTCATATATATACGAGGTGTGTCTAAAAATTTCGGTAAATGGTATGATAAAAACATAAATAGAGAATGTTAATTGTAAATACCTTTATTGTCCTTTAAAATACTCCCCACTAGCCACAACACACTTCTGACAACGTTCCTATAACGCTTGCAAACTGTTGGAGAAGTCTTGATATGGAATCGTTCTCAGAATAGCCGTCACAACGTTCAGGCCGGCAATCCACAACACTGAACGTGTACGAGAGATGCTAACAAAAGATCGGCGATTGGCTCTGCGACTAATAGGCGAAGAATTGGGTATTAGCAAAGACACGGTAAGTCGTGTTTCCTGGTGTCCTGCTTGTGGATTGCCTGGCTGAACGTTGTGACGGCTTCTCTAAGAACGATTCCACATCAAGACTTCATCAACAGTTTTCAAGCGTTTTACGAACGTTGTCAGAAATGGGTTGTGGCTAGTGGAGAGTATTTTGAAGGTTAATAAAGGTATTTACAATTAACATTCTCTTTTTATGTTTTTATCATACCATTCATCGAACTTTTAAGACACACCTCGTATAGTATATACTAGCTGATCCGGCAAACGTTTTTCTACCGTCTAAAATATTACTAGTAAATATATTCTGATTGTTAATTATAAAGTAATTAATGTATTGTAAGTGAGAAAATGGAAGATCTATAATTCTATATTAACACACTATGAGCGGGGCGGGTATTTGTACGGGTACACCGTTGCGGGGACTGCCACTTATAAGCGGGGCGGGTATTTGTACGGGTACACCGTTGCGGGGACTGCCACTTATAAGCGGGGCGGGTATTTGTACGGGTACACCGTTGCGGGGACTGCCACTTATAAGCGGGGCGGGTATTTATACCCGTTGCCATTTATATGAGGGATATATATTAGTTATCGTTTAAAATAAGTAATTTTAAGTGACACAAGGGAAAATATATATTATATAAGTGACAACGGGTATAAATACCCGCCCCGCTTATAAGTGGCAGTCCCCGCAACGGTGTACAAATACCCGCCCCGCTCATAGTGTGTTAAGAAAGAGGAATGGAGTGCTGTTGACGATAATTGCTGATAAAAATAAATAACAATAATTTTTTTTTTACTTTATTATATTTAACAAATATATTCATTATTTTGATCTCTTAAAACTTAAATGTAAAGTGAAAAAGTTGAAATATTTTTTTATTTAAATAAAATCATTTATCCCAAACGATAATTATTGTATTGTTTCAGTACAGTGGCCAAAGTATAATTGATATTTTTTTATGTTTCACTTAGTATGTGGATTATTTTTTAATAGCAGCTTAATATGCGTGAATTAGCGAATTAATTGTTATTACATAATTAAATACATAACGAAATAAGTAATCTACATCGAAAAAGTTTTTAACGGTATCTTTCTTAAAAATGTACTTGTAAGAGTTCTGAAGGAACATATTATTAATATCCTGGACAACCTTACGAACCTAATTTAGAAAATCGATGAAGAAAATTAGTTACGAATAAATCAATTTATATTTTATTCAACGAAATTATGAATGAAATTATAGAAAAAAAAATTAATTTTCCAAATGAAAAAACATTTACTGACAAAATATATTGTAAATAAATATTTTTGAAGTGAAACTTCTTTAGCGGCGTCCTGACATTTGGTTGAGAATGGAGAGTGAATTGAAAAATTGAAATTTCGTAACGCGTTACGAAACGCAAGAGAGAAAAAAGATATAGATATAACGAGTGAGAATGAGATAGCCTCTATCTCCGTCTCTCTTTTGTGCGGTGTTTCGTTCTTGAGAGAGAGGCTATCTGGGTCTTTCTTTTGTCCGGTCTTTCGTCTTTGAGAAAGAGGCTATCTTCGTCTTCGTTTTGTGCTGTCTTTCGTTCTACTACGCTCTCGCTAGGTCCAAAGTCCACGGCGCGCATGCGCGCTAGTACGTTGACGCGGAATAATATTTCTCAGCTTCTACTGGGTCAAAGAATAAAAATTAGTATGACTTATGATCAAAAGAGGGCGAGATCTCCACCTTGTCCAGTAGATATCGCAATTAAATACAATTTGAATTTAAATATATATTAATTTCAAAATTTGCCTAAACATTTATAAAAATAAATATACATATGAAATTTGTTATTTTTTTTTAATATTAAAAAATATTTAATTTGAGATTAATTATATGTAAAAAGATCAACTATCAAATAGATTCAAACTTTTATTTTCTTTGATTAGATTATAATTAAATATTATTTATATTATTTAAAAATTATTATTAAATTTAATTAATTATAAATTATAAATAATAAATAATAAATATTAAACCAGCGCATGTTTGGCTTTTTGTTGATGGCACCACGTCACGTGTTGGCGCGTGAGATTTGCAGTGTTAAAAAATTAATTCTGGTAATTTCAGCTAATCAATCAAGCTGAAATTCTATATATAGCAGTTTTATACAATTATTAATCATGTGAAAAATTATCAAACATATATCTTTATTTTTACGGTCACTTTAGAGGAAAAAAAATCAAAACGTTGTAGGTAATGACCCTCTTCCGGTTGAGCTACATTTCTCAAAAGTTGATAGAAAACTATGAATTTTGAATAATGTCCATGTACCAAATTTCATCATTCTAGCTCAAACCGTTTTTGCGTAATCTTGCCTACATACACACACACACACACACACACACACACACACACACACACACACACACACACACACACACACACACACACACACAGACACACACACACAGACATTTTTCTCAACCTTAGTGAAAATGATTCAGGAACCTTCAAAAAGTATAAAAACATCAAAATCTCAACATCGAAAATTTTCGTGATCGCAATACTATCTCTGGCGAGATAGTAAAAAATGATTCATTATTATTGGATTTGGCTGGTAATATTAATACCTGAGACACCGAGCTCGCTCTACCCTTTAAAAAATATTGATATACAATTCTTTAATTATTTATTACAATTATTAAATGTATTAAATAATATTTTATTGAAAAAATATTAAAAATTATAAAACTATCTAAAACTTAATTAATAAAAGAACAATGAATAAATAAATCACGAAAATAGATAAAAAAAAAATGCACGCGGCGAGTTTCGATCCTTCGAACTCGGGGAGTAAAAACAATTGTTCTTACTGCTGGTCTATGATATTTTGATAATTACAAAGATATTTTTACCATCTTTCAAAGACATTTATTTGTTTTGTTGTTTTTTTTTGAGAGAGATTAATAAATATATATATATTTTATTAAAAATAAATATTTTTAATTTTATTTCGAAATTAAATAATGAATTTTAAAATATTTTAAATATAAAAAAATGTTAATACAATATCATTTAAAAAAAAGCGGGATTAATAAATATATATATATATTTTATTAAAAATAAATATTTTTAATTTTATTTCGAAATTAAATAATAAATTTTAAAATATTTTAAATATAAAATTTCGAAATTAAATAATGAATTTTAAAATATTTTAAATATAAAAAAATGTTAATACAATATCATTTAAAAAAAAAGCGGGATTAATAAATATATATATATATTTTATTAAAAATAAATATTTTTAATTTTATTTCGAAATTAAATAATGAATTTTAAAATATTTTAAATATAAAAAAATGTTAATACAATATCATTTAAAAAAAAGCGGGATTAATAAATATATATATATATTTTATTAAAAATAAATATTTTTAATTTTATTTCGAAATTAAATAATAAATTTTAAAATATTTTAAATATAAAATTTCGAAATTAAATAATGAATTTTAAAATATTTTAAATATAAAAAAATGTTAATACAATATCATTTAAAAAAAAAGCGGGATTAATAAATATATATATATATTTTATTAAAAATAAATATTTTTAATTTTATTTCGAAATTAAATTATAAATTTTAAAATATTTTAAATATAAAAAAAATATTAATACAAAATTAAAAAAAGGCGGGAGTAAAATTTCAAAATGGATGCCATTTACGTCACCCATATATAATTTTCAATTAAGAAATTAATAATGAAGCTGTAAGTTTCAAGAGATGTAATCAATAAAACTCAATTTTTCTTTATAAATACTATATCTAGTGTGAATTTGAAAAAAATCGTTAGAGCGGTTTTTGAGAACCAATGGTTATAGATAAATAGATAGATATATACAATTTTAGCTAGCATAATAAGATAAGATATATATCGTGAAATAATTAAAATTCTCAAGTCAAATATACAGCGTGCACGCATACCGACGCATGTAATTGTGTGTGTGAACATGGTCGGCGATTCACACGCCAACACATACAGTTATGTGCGTCGATGACCATTCACGTTATTTATCCGAATCTCAACATTACTTTAACACTACTAAATCAATTTAAAATTATTATTGCATTTAAAACTGCTTTTCTCTACTCCACAGATTTCACTATGCCGAAAAAAAATAACGACCAAAATTTAGACGATATTATTTATTTCATACACCTTTCACTACTGGTTTATAGCCACACAGGTGCTAATGCACTTGAACGAGGCGAAGATAAAATCCCTCTAATTCTCGGGGGAGATTTTAATGTAAATTTTGGATCTGATGATTCGTTGCCGTTGATCAACTTTCTTCGAGAAACATTTGGTCTGCTTATAAATAACGACCCCAAGGAATCAACAACAAAATCTGGAACTACAATAGATGCTGTTTTTACACGTTATATAGAAAATATCGAATCACGAACATATATATCTTATTTTAGTTATCACAAGCCATTAATATCAGTATTACCAATTGAAGCACCAACCGACAATAGTACAGGCAATGTAGATATGATGTTAGAGTAGATAATAATAATAATAAAGCGAATATTTGTTACGAAAATTTTATACTGTTATATGTCTTTCGAAATGATCCCTTTATTTTTCTCTATTTCTCTCTCACTCACACTCTCAACTAAAATTTATCTTATTCTCTAGATTGTAAGAAGTTTCACTTCCGCCACGTGTACGATGCTGCACATTTTTTTTCAATGTAAGTAAATCGATTTAATAAACAAAATCCGAAAACCATTAATGATTGGTGTTTGAAAGAAGTGAGTGAATTTCTCTTTAAAATGGAATAATTTTAAACAAGCGTTTCCAACTGAATCCAATAAATCCTGTAAGATTATTTATTAGCTAGTGATTAGTGTGTAGCATTAAAAGAAGAAGATGTTTGAAGGGCCAACCAAAATGGATGTTTATTGAATTCGCTTTGTACTCTTAAAATGAAATTTGCGAGTGTCAGTTGAAAGTAAGCTAAGCGCGTTATAAATAATTAAATAAAGATGTGTTTTGGAGATTGAATTAGAAATGAATGAAGCAAATAAGGGTGCAATTGTGAAGTGGAAGAGGGAAGGAGGTGGTGAATAAAGTTGGCTGGTTCAAGGGAAAGAAACCAAAAGAGAGAAAGAGAGAGAGCAACGAATAAAAGAAGGATTAAACAAATTGAAACGAAACAGTATATTAAACAGAACTGAAATCAATTCAGAAAAGTACTCAATTAAAACGATCGAAAGATAGAAAAAGAGAGAGAGAGAGAAAAACATATATAAAATATGATACAACAAAAAGGATCTAATTCATAGAGTATATTTATATTATCTTTATACTATATATATATATATATATATATATTGGTATAGATTTCCGTGAATGTTATTATTCTTATTATTATTATCAGATTTATCCGGGATGTTGTCCAGTGCAGACGTGTGCCAGTCTCAGAAGTGCCCAGGATTCTTCGGAGCTCTACAGCAAGGCAGTGAGTACAAAACCACCCTACCTATCTACCTAAAATCCCGACATCGACCCTTGGTCACACAGGCTAAGACCCAGAATCCCAAAAATATGCCCGGCTAAAGAACCCCTTGAAAGTAGTGCCAAAATGGGTGCGAAACGTTGAGAAAACAATCTCACAAAAATACGTGATTATATACCGGATAAATCTAATAATAATAAAAATTTCGGGGTGAATGGTATAATAAAAACATAAAAAAAGAATGTTAATTGTAAATACCTTTATTAACCTTCAAAATACTCTTCTGACAAGGTTCGTAAAACGCTTGAAAACTGTTGGAGAAGTCTTGATGTGGAATCGTTCTCAGAATAGCCGTCACAACGTTCAGGCCAAGCAGAACACCAGAAATCACTGAACGTGTACGAGAGATGCTAACAAAAGATCGGCGATTAACTCTGTTACTAATAGCCGAAGAATTGGGTATTAGCAAACACACAGTAAGTCGGGTTTTCTGGTGTCCTGCTTGTGGATTGCCGGCCTGAACGTTGTGATGGGTATTCTGAGAATGATTCCACATGAAGACTTCTCCAACAGTTTTCAAGCGTTATACGAACCTTGTCAGAAGAGTATTTTGAAGGTTAATAAAGGTATTTACAATTAACATTCTTTTTTTATGTTTTTATCATACCATTCACCCAACTTTTTAGACACACCTCGTATATGTATATACTAGCTGATCCAAACGTTTTTCTACCGTCTAAAATATTACTAGTAAATATATTCTGATTGTTAATTATAAAGTAATGAATGTATTGTAAGTGAGAAAATCGAAGATCTATAATTCTATATTAAGAACAGTTTTCAAGCGTTATTCGAACGTAGTCAGAAGTGTTGGGTTTTTAAATAAAAGCTTGCATATTTCATAAAAAACAATTTATTCACAAGAAATAATTATAGATAAACTTCTTCCGAGTTCAGTTACTAGATCGTTCATGGGAGGGAGCTTAAAGTAATTTTGATTGACGCTCGGGCAAATATCTGTTTTCTTGATGGTTAAAAGTAATCTGTTTGTTATTGATGGTATAAGTCAGAGTTTGCCAAAGAGGTGTTTATATCGACCCCCAAGGGTCTGTTTAACAAAAACGGGGGTCAAATAAATATTAACGTATTTAAATTTCAACATTAATAAATTTCTCATCAATATATTGTTACTATTATTTTAATATATATATATATATATAAATGTTTTAAAATAATAAAGCAAATGTAAAAACACAGTATCTAATAGAGTTTTATTAAAATTAACAGAAAATTACTTGTATGTGGGTCGATGATAAAAAAAAGTTTGGAGACCCATGAGATCCCTCCCCGCTCCGAGCCACGCACTTGGTTTTATAATATCATTTAATCTTCCTTCTTTCATGTCCTCTAGAATCCAAAAGTGACTTTGGAATTTTTAATGTCTGTTTGTCTGTATGTATATTTTGTCGGAGCCTTATCGACTCAAAATTGGTCCATTGACCATTTACTATGAAATTACATCATAATATTCCTATATATATATACCATAGATATTATCAATATCTATTCGATAACAGCAGAAATTAGATTTTAAAAATTTACATAATACTCGATATTGTTCATTCAAAATCTCTCGTAGCTCAGTGAAAAAAGTCGATTAATTTCCGACAATGAATATAAAATTAATAATTATCATATTTAAATTTGTATTTTAAATATAAATTTTCAAATATCATTTCGAAAGCACCCTGTCTAGGTTCGAAGAGCACTGAAAGCAATCTGAGAAGCTAGTAATATAATATAAAAAGATGATTAAAAAAAACAATTATAAAAAAAAATCGATATTTTATGTATTTCATTGATTAATAAATCATATAAAGCCTCATTATATATTAATTTTATTTATTCTAAATCATTAATTAATTTATTTAAAATTAAAAATCATCAAAATTGATCTTAATATTATAATATTCAAAGATATTCTTTTTTTATTAAAAATAAGACAAGCCTTCATGAATCTAAAGGATTCGAAAGAGTTTTTTTTTTCTCTGAAAATAAATGAAATCATAGTACATTTTGATTATATATATTTTTATATTATTTCTTTATTAAAAAAAAATACCTCTATTTTAAAAAAATTAAAATCTACACCTATGAAAGCATAACAATAAAAACGTTTATCTTTTAGTATAGTTTTTTTTTTTTTTTTTTTTAAGGCACCTCTCCTTCTCTTTTGCAATTGTAAAATAAAAATGCGAATATGAATATAATTTATCTACTAATTTAACTGGGGCTTATCCTTTTTGCCATCTTTCCTCCAAGTTTGATGTCATTTTTCTTTCCTTCATTTTCAAAATACGAATTTAAATACATTTCAAGCCCCGAGAGGTTTTTTTTCATATTCACCCACCAGGAGAGTGGCTTAATAAGCATTTCTCCAAGTCTATTACGTCACCTTAAAAGAGAGGGGAAAAAAAGGAATCAAGTCTGCCAAGTTTTATGCTTGTTCGTAGTTTTAAGTGCCTTTTTTCCTTTTAATTTTATCTTTAATTGTCCTTATGCGTCGCACTTGGTTCAAGTTGATGGAAGTGATGCAGTCAAAATCTCTCCCTCTCCATTACTCATACAACCACTTTGTGTGTAGAATTATTTATATTAAATATATATATATATATTGTAATGATATTTTAAAAATATCATTAATTCTTAAAAAAAAAAATAAAATTTATTTATTTAAAAATAAATTTATTTTTGGAAAGGATTATTATTGTAAGAGACTAGTTGTTGAAAAGAGACAAGGGCATTCGTTCGTCGGCTACCGTCCAGAGCAGACGGAAAAAGGACCACCATTACACTCGGTCGTCCACAGCCAATCTTTTACAAAAGGACCGGCTACATTATTAACAAAAAATATTGTTTTCCGAGAAGGATTGCTTTTTTTTATTTTTTGTAATCAAAGAATTATAAAAAAAATTGTTTCCCAACAAATATTGGTTTATTTATAATTTTTATAAAACGTCTTTTTTTTATAAAAAATATAAAAAATATAAAAAAAATTACTGAATATAATTTTATAATTTAAAATCTTTACATTTAAATCTTTAAAGGTTTTAAAAATTTATATTTAAACATTAAATATAATAAATCTTATTATAAATTTTATTCTTAATGATAAATTTAATTTTTTTTCTCTTTTTTTTTGTAGTCCAGATCTCCAGGAGAGTTCACGCCTATTCAAAGTTCACCCTTTTCCATTACACCTATGAGACCAACCCTTCTTTTTCTTAGATTTTCCCCTTTGATATTCACCCATATACAAAAAAATCATTACAATATATGTAGCAATGTGGAAGGGGTTAGATTGGTGTCTAAGGTAAATTTTCTCTATAGAGGAACACACACACACACACAGGAAGACTTCTTGTTTGAGCATTTCTATAAAATGGATTATTTACACATAAATATACATATACAAATACAAACACTCTCTCATCAACATAGCCAAGCAATCGAAGAATCAAGAATCTAAGAAGAATCCCTTGCAGGAGTTCGCCTTTCAATTTATATCTTAATCCCGCCCCTACCGAGCATCGGTTGTGGCGGGAGAAGGGGGTGGGAGACGTCACCAAAGGCCCTGTCTCAAGCATGATCAGAGGTGAGGGACCCGCGGCATTTCTGCTACCCCTCGGTTACTTTTTACAACAAGGGACAAGGAAGTGGAGTGAGGTGGTCGAAACACCCCTGTCGCCAACATTCCTTAACCTCGGTTTCAATTCCCACATATATATATCTTATTTTGTAATGGATTATGAAACAATTTAAAAAAATTGACTGTTTGATTATTTATTTACTTAAATGTAATAAATAAATAAAATAGATACTTACATCTTACGTTGAGAAAATAGCCAATGGAGGAGTATTCACCAAGGAGGTGTTTACTTGTACATTTATACCAGCCACTGTGTTCTCGACGAATTGCTGAGAAATTGAGAAAGCCATCCCCTGATTGGGCGACAGGCGGCGCCCCATCATCTACAACAAGCAAATTAAAATTGGTCAACAGCTGCCGATGCGTAAAGAAGGTGGACGGACAATCAACTCTTTATTGCCAATAAATAAGTAAAAGAGAGCCGTTTAGATCCTAAACGATATTTACCTATTTTATTCCACTAAGACGTTTTATATTTTAACGCTTGTTGAATAGAAATTACCCTATCATATAAATATGACAGTGATAAAATTTGTAGTCTATCGGGTGAATTTTGAATAGGACCGGATATAAAATGGATTTTGAAAACATCTGTGAATTTTATCATGATGCGAGATGAAATGAAATCTATGTTGAGAGAGAGAGAGAGAGAGAGGGAGAGAGAGAGTAGGGTGCTCTCACCCTCTAGTTAAATATCTCCGTTAAAAAAAATTAACTTTTTCCATTCCATTCTTTATTCCAGCAGCACGAAATTGACTTCGGGTCATATTGAATTTCAAATCCTTATTAAAAAATCTTATTGGAAATAAAATCCGTGCATCTCCCTTTTTCTCTCCCCCCTCCCTTTCTTTTTATTTAATATTCAAATGCACAAAAACAGAAAGAGAGAGAGATGCTGCTTTCTACTTGAAATTTACTTAAACGACCATCTCCTGAAGTCAATTTACAATTTAATTTATTTAGTTGATATATCTAATAGAAAAAAAAATCTACTTTCACTTAACATTACAATGTTATTTGGAAGAAAAAGTAAATTGAATGCAATTAATATTAAAATATTCAATTAATTAAATAAATGCAATAGTCAGTTAATTTTTTGATCTATTAGCTGAATAATTGTGATTGTTTCATTTAATTTGGACCATATTTTATTTAAATGATCGGTTTGAATGGAATCTTATATTCTAGAAATCAAATTATGTGTATTTATTTATGTGTAGATGGATATGGGAGTTGTTAAGTGGTGGGTTGTCAACGTTGCAAGATTTTAGAATTTTTTTTTCTATAAGTTATATGCCTTTTAGTCGTTTTTTTTTTAAATCAATTTTATATTTAAGCAAATGACAAAAAGTTGTAACAAGAAAAATACAAAAACAAATTAATTTCAATAAATTTAAGGTCCATTTTCTTGCAAATTGAAAAATCTAGCACAGTGATTCTCAACCTTTTTTTTCTTTACCGCGGCACACTTTTATCGGTACCAGAACCATATTGGAAAAATTTAGGAAAAAAAAGGTCGGAAATGTTTAAGAGCCTAGAGCCAAAAACATTTTACCTTTTTTTTAGAGCCAAATTGAAAAAAGTTGGAAATGTTTGAGAGCCTCATAATCTCGCGGCATACTAAAGTGCCGCAGTAGAGGCATACTAAAGTGCTGCAGCACAGTGGTTGAGAATCACTGATCTAGGGGTACATGTTTAAATAATTAAATATCAACAGACAAATTTATTTATTATTATTTTTTCTTTT